>JAOUQW010000040.1:4031526-4043790 GCA_028565825.1 Olivaichthys viedmensis | reverse complement strand
TTGTAGTTGTATTGCAGTACCTAGTTGGAGCTTTATGAGAAACATGTACTATTGTAGAACACTTTCATGGATTCTTCAATTAAAGGCATTTGTAAATTAATCTTTAAATCTGTACAATTCGTCCTTTCCGAGATGCGGCATATTTTTCAGGGGGAAGAATTTGTAGTTATGTGTTAACAACATAGTTGTGTGTACCTTCGGAAAAGTGTAAGTAACCAAAGTTACTTTTTACTGTACAGCTTGAGTGTTGGAAAGCTAGACAAAACTACATAAGGGCAGTTTTGGTAAGACTTTATTTGTTTAACAGTTATAGTTTTGAATTTGTGTTATATAGTCGTGTATGTTAAATGTTTAAAACTCAACAAGTTAATGCGTTTTCCGAAGCTCTTAATGCTCATTCATATACATCAATGGGCGTTTGAAGTGCTTTCTATCCAAATAAACACACACTCGAACTGTGCCCCGGTCATGTGCCGAATACGCTCCAGGCACACTCAATGTTGCATAGCGAGACCTGTTGGCTTTTGTCTTTCTGAGAAAAGAGACTGTGCCTTACTTTTTCCTATTTTTTTAAGCCTTAAGGTAGATCTCGTTTTGTCTCACTCGTTTTCTGTGTGTGTACTGTATGTGTGTAGTGTCTGTGTATGAATGTGTTCAGCGGCTCATTCTTGTGACCCTCACAGGAGCCAATTTAGAGGATACAAAGGAACATGGAGGATGTAATTAAGCAGTTAAGGATTGTGTTTTCTTTAACTACAGCTGCATGAATGTGGAGTGACATAGCACCGCCGTGGCTTTATTGCACTGACTTCTCCATTGATGATGTAATGGGAAGAACAATTATGATTTTTTATTTGGTGGATTAATACGTGTCGCTTGCCATGTAGTTTCCATCTTAGAAAGGCTCTTGAAATTAGTCTTAAATTACTGGGTGTTGTAGCCTTTTTCAACCAAAAGTAGGACTTTCTATGTTCAGGACAAGAACCTCATCTAATGACCAGTTTAGCATGTTTGCTTTTGATTGGTAAATGTAATTGTCTATAACCTGGTCTGATTGAGTAGTGTTTTTGGTTGTCGTTGCTTTCGTTCTGCTTACTTTTATGGGCCACCTTGAGTCGTGTGAAGCTGCACTGAGTGTACATCTGCTAACCTCCTTTACAGAAAGTGTGATATAGCGTGATGTTTATTCCTCCTTCCAGCATAAAAGAAAGGATGCAGAGGAGTGTGGAGAATTTCAGAGAGGCCAAGTGCTGTGGTTAAACTCTCCATTTAGCCTTCATCCACAGTCTGATGGGCTCAGTCTAGCTTAACTCTCTTTTCTTTCTTTCTCAGCACTCCAGATGTTTTTTCATATTTTCAAAAGTACACACTTTTCAGCATCATGTCAGCATCGCATTAAAGAAAATGAAATATTGTAAAAAGTCTGTCAGTGACGCGACAAGATGGAAAAGGTTTTTTAAGACAATCAGTCTTGATGATGGCACTGGAGGCCTTAAAAACTTAAAATATGTGGAATGTCAAATGGTTAACCAGTGAAGCCCCAGCTGAGAGCACTAATGAGATCCAGAAACAGTCTATATATCATACCTCAAGAGATGGCTTAAAGGTGGAGTCAGTGATGCTTAGGTCAAAACATTTTTGTAATATTTGGTTAAGTTCTACTCACATTCTGGGATCTATCAATAAAATATCTGCTCAGAGGATAAACTCTGGGCTTGTGGCACCCCAGGCTCTGTAAACGGGAAAAAAAGTATGTGGACCACAAACATCCAACCAATCAAGGCCAAGGAGACATCAATCATGTTGTCTGTCAGTTCAGAAAGCTCTCCCTCTTAAACTAGCATTCAGATGCTCTAGAATGTGTTTTTGGGTTGTGGATTTGGAGGGAACAGTGAAGGGAGAGTTGGCATTTGTTTAGATTTAGAATTTCAAAACAGATCATTCATTTAGATAACTGCAAAAATCATTGACCATACCTTTTAATTCTGTGAACCAAACCAATGCTTTTGGTAAGTACCTGATTTGTAGCACAGTGAATTTGTCCTCTAGCTCTTCCTTTGTTCATTAATTTACAAAGATTTGAAAAGAGCATCTGCTTTGCTGGTTACGTTAGTAAAGTGGCTTACTTTTTATACACTATGGAGCTCAATGTACAGAAAAACACCACAACTGTGTTTTTAGTGGCCTTCTTTAGTGTTTGCTTTATACTGTGTGATTTAATAACTATTTTATAACGTGCTATTTGAATGACAACTTTATTTTTAAAGATTATTTTAAGTGATAACAGTAAAATAACAGGATGGTAATGAGGATAAGAAACAGGTCTGTGATTTTGCAGGTGTCAGCAGCGTTGTCACTGGGCTCGCCTTGCCTGCGTGCTTACCGGCGCAGACGTGTGAAGCTGCGTTTCTGGATCCAATTTGCTTGTTTCCTTCACTTTCAACTCTTCTCGCTGCGGGTTTCGGCTGCATTTGCAGAAGTCCAGGGTCTCTTGTGATTAGCCCTGTCTGGTCTGCACGGTTGTCTGTAAGCAGAGCCGGAGTGAATTATTCCTGACCGTATGGAAAAAACAGGGAGGGAGCATATCGTTCTGGTCTGGTATGCATGTAGGCTTGTGGATCCATAAAGCTGCGTCAAACGGAGGATCCCTGTGAGAAAACAGACCATGTGCCAGATGAAGCGTAGCCCATTTCGGGAAGTACATGGCCTTAAAGTAGGGTTTTGCTTTTTACAACCAAGGAAGTGCACATTCGCTCAACCGTTTGACACACTAAAGGCTTATTAACAATCTCTACTCTTTCTCTCTTCCTGCTTCTTTCCTCCATGGGCCATAAGTGGGGTATTTTAGTCTCTCTACTCTGCCCTCGGTCAGCGTTTTGCTCTCTGTTTCTCATTCAGTTATGAGCTTCCGGGAGGAAAACAGGGTTTGAAGCTCATTACCACAGAGTTATGTGACACGCAGCTGCCGTGCAGTGATTCAGATTGCAATTAGCACCAGTGCTATTCTTAAAATCTCATCTGGGACCTGGTTCCTGTGTCATTACTGCAGATGAGTCTGGTCAGAAGTTCCTGCCTCAATTAAGCAAGCTTAAAGGATAAAAAAGGAAGAACTTTGGAGTTAGCAATAAAAATGGCTTTAGGATCTATTGCGTACTGGAAGTGTGTTTAATAAAAGCTTCCTGTACAGCAAGTCTGAGCTGCTGAAAATTTCTTATGCGATATCAACACAAGTGTTATTCCTGCAAATAAGGCTGTTTTCCCTCGCTGCGCATTTACAAATGGTGTGGACGTATAGAGTAAATCTTTACACCCTAAACCTCGTTCACTCTCACACTGTTTTCACATAACACGTCAGTAAAGTTGTTATAAAGAGGCAAAATGTTTTTTTTGTTTTTTGTTTTTTTTTATCTCTATAACAGATTTTTTTCATGAACTTTTTTCTGCATTGTGCTTTTCTGTTGCTGTTTTTATGTGGTAATCCATCATCCTTCTTCCTGCCTTTCGTTCTTTCATTGCTCTGTCTTTCCCATCCCACCCCGTCTCCATCTGTCTGTTTTTCACTTACATGCAGACACACTTTTTTCATTATCTGTCTCTTGCTTTGGCGGTATATCTCTCTACTTTTCTGTCACTCACACACTTTCTTTCCATCTGTCTCCCTTTTTTTCCATGTAGAACACACAATTACCCTATTAGTGTCCTATTCAACCAGCTGTCTCTCTATGTCCCTTTCTGTCTTTCTCTGTCCATCTGTCTCTCTCAATCCCAGTTTTTGTCTCTCTCTGTAAACACTCTCTGGACCTGGGTGTGTTTCCACCGCTCACCGCCAGCCTTTAAAACCTGTAAAACCATCCAGCCATCAAAACTCAACCCAATACACGATTTCCTCTGTTTCTTCAGCCAAATGTTGTACATTAGGACCAAAACAAGTAAACAGAACAAATTGGAGTGAGATCCAGAAAGATCCAGAAAGATGGGGATTAGTATGATGTTAGTTTTGCTAGAACGAGTTCACAGTGTTTAAACAAACCCTTGTGCTGTTTAGGTAGAGAGGGAGTGTATGTTGGCATGGAGATGTGTCTCCCTGGCATTTGGTGTAGAAACAGTATTAAATAGAGCAAAGTGGAAATATTGGATAGTGGAGACATTGGGTCCAACTGAAGCTTTCTGCTCTTTGATTGGGCCACAAAGTCTAGTTATTTCTATTCCTACTTATTAAACATGTCTTTGATATTTTGCATTAGCAGATGTGAACAGAGTTTTACAAAGAGACACCAAATTCTTGGTGATTTATCCACCGATTTCTAGTAAATAAACAAAGATCCAGCCAGTGCAGTGGATTTGCAAAACCTTGGGAAATCTGAAGACTTTTGGTAATTTAGCTGTGGTTACCAGAATTTCAGTTGTTGAAGAAAAACTGTTCCAGTGCACACAAATTCTGTTACCATATGCTGTAAATGCAAGTGGTCTCATAGAGTATCTTCTATATATCGGGGGTCTGAATCTGTACACGAACAAACACTGTCTGTGGTTTAAAAAATTTTTTTTGATTGTGCAAAAAGTCAGTATGTGAATAATATTGCATTATTATATTGCATTAGCAAAGTGTTGGCCATAGAAAGGCAGTGTTATACAAAACTGAAGCAGCATTTTCACAGTCTGATGTTTGTCAGGTCAGTCAGCTACCAGCTTGTAGCCTACCTTCCCGAAAATGGTCAAATGTGCTTTTAATATTATTTTGTTTTATGAGAGAGAAATTAATGAAACTTTCCAGTCTTCACCGTTTCATTAAAATATCAAGGCAGGACATTGTATTTTTTTATGTTAAAAACAACCTATCGCCTTGAATTGTGTCACTATAACACGCACCCTTGCAACATTGTCATAGCTCCCAAAAGGTACTGTTATTGACCACGTGCATGTCCATTGTAAAAATCGCAAATGTCTGTCAAAAACCAACATGATGATGACCCCTGAGCTCTCTCTCTCTCTCTGTCTGTCTCTCTCTCTCTCTCTCTCTCTCTCTCTCTCCCTCTCTGCAGCATGCCCACCAGGGACGTATAAGCCCGAGGCAGTAGCGGGGGGTGTGGGGACGTGTGTGCTCTGTCCGGACCCTCAGCACACCTCCAGACCTGGCAGCACTTCTGTATCTGACTGTGTGTGTAAAGAGGGATACACACTCCACAATCACACCTGCCAAGGTACACACCTCATGATGGTGATATTACATGTACTGTTTCACATTTATTTAGGGTGCTTTATTATCTTATCTGTGTGTTAATGCTTACTTTTGAACTTCCATAACAATTTTAACATTAAATGTTTTAAAAATATAAAAGTCACAATAAAGATACAAAGATTAATCTATGTGGCATATTTTGAGGAATATTACTTTTTTTTTAATCTGAAAACTGTTTTTGTCTTTGACACATATACATGGCTGTTTATGTCTGCTCTCTCTTTTTCTTTCTCTCGCTGTCTCTGTAGCGGTGGTGTGTGCTGTTCTCTCTCCTCCAGAGAATGGCTTCTTCATCCAGAGCATGTGTAACAACCAGTATAACTCAGCGTGTGGTGTACGTTGTCTACCAGGCTTCGAACTGCAAGGAAGCAGCATCAGATTGTGCCAAGCAGACGGCACCTGGTCTGGAGCTCCGCCCAGCTGCACAGGTGACTCTATAGAGAGACACAGGCACTTACACACTTATTTAGTACATTTATTGAGTACACTTCATCAGAAAATGATACATTCCCCCATACTGTATCTTTTCCAAAAGAGTACTCTTGCTCATATGATCCATTTTCTTTTGGATTTTAATAAGTGCATTTTTGACTAAATACGGTCTAGAAATTTCACGCTTTGTCCTTAACTAACATACCATTTAGCCTATAGCAGTTTATTCATATAGTCGTTCTGTACGTGACCGACATGTGAAGTACTCTCTATAGCTAACATAGAAACATGGCAGATGAGCTACTACCATCACCATCAAGGCTGAAACTCCACCCAGCTGCAGGGGCATATAGCATAGGCTAATTTTGTTTTTGGACATACACTTGGACATGATGAACACTGCATGACACAGCATGAGTATGACACTGTAAAGCCTAAAATGTTGTAGTCTATTCCAAAGGCTCTTGTGTTTTAATCATTTTTGTAATAATGTTACCAAGAAGCAGTTTACATTTACAATTAATAATTCTATTTCCTGGTACATTTTAAAATAAAATTAAAATATTAAAACGAATTTCATGTTGTATCGTTTCAATACGTATCGAATTGTGACCAGCCCTACTGGAAATCTCATAGTACATTGCAACCAGTGAGATAGCCCCATGTGACTATATATGTTAATCTATCTATATACCAGTCTATCTGTCTGTCTCTATATATATATATAACTGTCTGTTCACCCTCCCTTTGATCTCACTACCTTTTTCTCTCTCACTCATTATTTAAGTGCCAAAAGAAGACCATATTGTTTTTATGGTTTTTATGCTTCGTACAACTGGAAGCTCAAAGGGCCTGTAGCTCTTGTATGTTTTATGACATGAAGGAAGTCTAATGTGTAACAACTCCTTGGCCAGCAGACTATATGTGTGTGTGTGTGTGTGTGTGTGTGTGTGTGTGGAGATAGGAGTTCATAAGGTTTATGCTGTCGACATGCTTCTGGAGTTCTTGTGTGTCTATAGAACCGCCGTAATCTACTTTTGATTTACTGTTAAAGAACTAACACATAGTGCCAACTGCTATACTAATGCACACACACACAGATACACACACACACACACGCACACACAAAAACACACAAAAAAAGGTTTGACCCACCACCCTATCTTCTGAGGACCATGAAGTCTTTGTTAGCAATATATACAGTCAAAATTGTATGCAGTAGAACAGAATAGAATATAATATTTTTATTGTCGTTGTACAGCGAGATTAAACTGTAACTCCTCGAGTTGATACATACAAAATATGTATCTATATTCCAAAAAAAGGCAAATATAAAATCTATATAAATGAGAACAAAACAAGTGTACATGAAGTGTCCAGTGTTGCCATAAATATATGCAGTATATGAAATGCACTAGGTACAGGGTTGCCATAAATAATATATGCACTATATTGGATGTTTTATGTACATTGTGTAACATTGTGTTATTTGCTGTTGTTATCTTATCTGTTGCTGGTGTATCATCAGTTCAGTGAGTGTGAGAATTATGTGAGTGGCAGAGCTGGCAGTTGTTGGTTGTTTCTAGGAGTCTGATTCAGAAACGTGATGGCCTTGGGGAAGAAGCTGTTCCTCAGTCTGGAGGTGCGGGCATAAATAATCTTATAGTGTCTGCCTGATGGCAGAAGGACAAACCGAGGGTGACAGGGATGAGTGGGGTCCTTGCAGATGCTGATAGCTTTGCGTAGGCATCATGAGTTATAGATGACCTCAGGGCTGGTAGTTGAGTTCTAGTGATTTTCTGGGCACTGCTTTCTTGTCAGTTGTACAGCTGGTGTACCACACCGAAATGCAGTATGCCAGTATACTCTCCATCGTGCAGTGGTAGAACATCACCAGCAGCTGTTGGAGCTGTCTGAGTCTCCTCAGAAAGTACAGCCACTGCTGTGATTTCTTCACCAGGGAAGTGGTGTTAGCAGTCCACGTGAGGTCCTCCGAGATGTGGACACCCAGGAACTTAAAGCTGGACACTCTCTCCACCATATCTCCATTGATGAAGACCAGAGCATACTCCTTGGTCTTACTGGTGTTGAGGGTCAGATTGTTCTCTGAGCACCATCTCATAAGATTTTGCACTCTATAAGGTGACTCGTCGTAGTCCGAAATCAGCCCAATCACTGCTGTATCGTCTGCAAACTTGATGATGGAGTTTGTGGCATGGACATGTACACAGTCATAGGTGAAGAGGGAGTAGATAATGGGTCTCAGCACACATCGCTGGGGTGTTCCGGTGTTCAGTGTTAACCCTTGTGTAGTCTTAACATTGTATACTCCCCTTGTCTTAAGGGTCAAAAATTACCCTAAGATAATCTTTATACCCTGGTGGTGTACAACTTTCATGGAAATATAAACAATAAAGCAATGTTTCACTTTTTCTAATGTTAGGGTCACTCTAGGAAGAGTCACCAAATTATCAAATTATCACCAAAAAATATATAATTTGTTTTTTTTTCTCTGTTGTTAAACATAGTGGCGGCTCATTTTTAACCCTTAAAACAACATAAGGGTTAAGATTGAGGATAAGTGTGTGCCTAGCCTGACTGTCTGTGGGCGGTCGCCTAGGAAGTCTAGGATCCAATTGCAGAGGGTTGAGCTGAGGCCTTGGTCATGTAGCTTGGATGCTAGTCAGGGTTGTGTGGAGGGCGATGGAGATGGCATCCTCCGTGGACCTGTTTGTCCGGTAGGCGTATTGATGTTAATCCAGGGAAGCTGGGATGATGACTTTGATATGATCTAGAACCAGTTTTTCAAAGCACTTTATAATAATGGGGAATTACAGTATTAATACTCCAAAGCCACACCAAAGAAAGGAAGATAAAAAAAACACGGAAGCGAGCAGACCAGCACACACATAATAAAGTAACAAATGATATATATATATATATATATACATACTTTCTACTTTTGTATAAACATCAACAAAAACAAAAATAAGACAAAGTTGAGAGAGAAGAGATGAGTGGATCTGGCATATAGTATGTATAGATTATTCAACGTAACTTGCAAGTGAGACAAAATGCAATCCAAGGGTCTAGCTGTTAAAGGAGCTGACAACGATTATCAGTATCTACCAATAGACTAGAAACAGTGCAAGATAGTTGTAGGAAAAACAGAGAGAGCAGAAACTAAATATGAGCATTGGAGTAAGTGCTACACTTTATACACTTTAGTCTCAAAGCAGCCAAAATACAAATGATACACAATTATACAATAACAATATAGAAAAAAAATGAGTAGCTGTTTAAATTTTTTAATTCTCTCAAAGTTGTGGCGCTAATATTCTTTCACCATTAGCTCCTGATGTGTGTGTTCTCTGCAGTGCGTTCCTGCGCAGCTTTATCACCTCCACAGCATGGGCAGCTAAACTGTAGTGACGGTGGGTCCTCCTCTCGGCTGGAGTGTGCAGTGCGCTGCCAGAAGGGCTACAGACTGGAGGGCAAAGCCAAACTTACCTGTCTGCCAAACTCACAGTGGAGCAGCTCTCCACCTCGGTGTGTGGGTAAGCTAAAAACTGCATGTGTGTGTGTATAGTAACCTGCCTGATCGAGTGATGTTTGTAACATGCTTCGAGACCGATGACTGGACATCCAACACTACACCGAAATTTTGTGTCTTTTCGTAAAGAGTGTTCAGGGAGTTGTCAGCAAGGCGTGGGCATGCATTTCCAGGAATATATAGCAGTTCAGTCTTTCTGTGATTTAGATTTAAGTGATTATATGCCATCCATTATGAGATTTCAGCCAGACATGATGGTAGCAACCTGGGTTGCTGATGGTGGGAAGGAAAGGATTATTTATGTGTCATCTACATAACAGTGGCAGGAGCAGCCAGGACTGAGCACTAAGCCTTGTGGAACCCCAGTGGAAAGTCTACATGGAGCAGATATGGATTACGTTTACCGTCAGTAATTTTGATGCAGCTAAAATCAGTTGATTAACCAATCAGACAAAGATACAATGTTATTCAATGTTGGAACTTTTGAACAGTTGTGTTGTTTCATGCCATGATGTTAAAGCAGTTACTTTTTTAAAGGCAGTGGTGGCTCAGTGGTTAAGGCTCTGGGCTTCTAATCAGAAAGTTGTGGGTTCAAGATGCCACTGTTGGGCCCTTGAGCAAGGCCCTTAACCTTCTCTGCTCCAGGGGCACTGTATCAGGACCCATTGCTCTGGATAAGGGCGTCTGCTGTAAATGTAATGCAATTACTTTTACTGTCATCTCTCAATGAATTAGAAAATGAACTAGAACCCCATTGGTTACTGTTTGGGCCAGTTCTTGTTTTTGAATGTGGAAAAACACTGTAAGTGAGCTAGGCACCTAGCCACCTTAACGCTTTCTATCTCTTTCTTTCTCTCTCTTATTCCTTACCGAGGAATAAACACAAATCCCACCTCAGATGTGTGGTTTAGCATGCATACGCACTCATTTATACACACTCAGACGTGAATACTAACCACTCAGACGCGCCACATTACATTACTCCTGAGAGTTCTATATCAACGTTCTAACACAGAGAGAACCACACACACACACACACACACACACATGCACACACAGGATCAGCAGAACGGCATAAGGGCTTGTCTGCAACTCTGTGGCTTCTCTGTGCTCTGCCTGCCATGACTCACTGTTCTCCATTTAAGCTCCAGACATCTGCTGAGCCAGCCAACCAAACCTTGCTTACTGCTGTTTATCGTTTTCGATCTCTCCATCTCTCTCTGTCTCTCTCTGTCTGACTGGTCCTGCAGCAGACGTTCACGTCACACTAAAGGCCAACATTGTGGTCACTGTTGTATGCTCTTCTATTTAGGAGCCTAAATAGTCTAACCAAAGGGCACGAGGAGCTCCAGAGCCTTTCACTGCTTACTTGTGTTCACATTTGTGCTGTCAGTCGTTGTGCATTCAGTCTGTCTGCTAAAACCATAGCCAAAGAGAGATGTTGTTTGGGGTGAAGGCTTCTTGCTGGGCTGTGTGCGTATGTGGATTTTCTAACACTGAGTCCAAGAATGCAGAAACCCCATGTTTCTGTAATAGTGATGTGGTGAACGCTCTTTCTCTTTCTCTCTCTATCTCTCTCTTCTCTCTCTCTCTCTCTCGCTCTCTCTCTCTCTTTCTCTATTTCTCTATTTCTCTCTCTCTCTCTCTCTCTCTCTCTTAATCTTTTAAACTAATATTATGGAAACTATGTCTTCAGCTGTTCTGTTTTTAAGAGAAAATCACACCCTAAATATATGAGTGTATGACATTTTATAATGTTTCTGCGGTGATGGTGTTGCAAATGTTATGCCAGTTGTCTTTGTTTATGAAAAGATTTTGTTGTTTTTTCCAGCTCAAATACACCTGATCCAATTAATCAGCTAACCTGTTTACTTGAAACTCACTTATAATAGAAGACTAAGGGTAGTTGTCTGGGGGCAGTCAACACTACTTTTTGCAGTATAGACTAACGTCAAAATTCTTGTCTACTACAAATGCGGGAGATAGACATTAGGTTGAAAAACGCTGCAATATTATTTTACCCAGCCCTCTTTGAGTCGCAAAATACCTTAACAGAAAGCTAAGTTGTGTCTTTTCTCTGCCGAGTCTGTTATTTTTAAATATTGGGACACTTTGGCTGGTGTTATCTTGCTTATACCATGGCAACTTACCAGCGTTTAAAACTTTAAACAGCTTTTGTCACGTGCACGCCACCACGCACGGCATGCACGTGACCGCCCGTAGCGGTCGCCTTTAATACGGCGCCGCTACACGGCTTTGTTTATGTTCATTTAGTGTCCGCCCTGTTGCGTCATGTTAATTGTAGCCACCTGTTTCCCGTTTGTCTGATTAGTCAGTGTATATAAAGCTCTCATGTTCCAGTCTTGTTTGTCTTCGATTGCCAATGTCATGGTTTGTCTACTCTGCGTTTGTTTGATGTTTGTTTTATGTAATGTTGTATGTTTAGTTAAATAATAAATGTTTAAAACAGCTCGCGCTTGTGTCCTTCCAACTCCGTCAACAGCGTGACAGCTTTGTATGTTTTGCTACTTATAACTCATAAATTCATTATAATTTAATTTAGCTAACTTTCTATATATCAATATCAATAGGCTACCATTACTGATGTTATGGTTACATCTCAGAGGACATCATGTTGTTCTTTTCATGTCGCTTTTAATCGAAACATAGACAATTCCTTTTCTGGTTCTCTAACATGGCTGCCTCCCTTTCCTTCTGTGTTTTTTGCTCTCTGAACAAATTTAAAATTATTTTAAAATCCACGTCATTCACTTTTCTTATTTTTCATTTAGTGGACCCAATACAGACCTAGCCTAAACGATTATGTATGATTGTTGGCATGATTACATTCCAACAGGGTTACATAATATCAGGAGCATTCATTTATAACTGTGATTAAATTTCTGACCAGATCCACTTTAAAGGTGTGTTTATATATTGTGTATGTATACACACTCACCGAGCACTTTATTAGGAACACGATACTAATACTGGGTCGGGCCTCCCTTTGCTCTCAAAACAGCCTCAATTCTTCGTGGCA
>JAOUQW010000040.1:4015838-4031426 GCA_028565825.1 Olivaichthys viedmensis | reverse complement strand
ACACGATTGGCTGATTAGATAATTGCATGAATGAGAAGGTGTACAGGTTCCTAATAAAGTGCTTGGTGAGTGTATATAAAATATATGATTAGACCTGTTACTCTGACTGTCTGTCCTCACCCCCAACTTTCTTTTTCTGTCTTTATGTTGTGCTTTCTCTCAGAGGTACGTTGTCTCCCTATCGTAACCCTGGAGCAGGTCCGTCTGTTACCTCCTGCCTGTGGAAAAAGGGCAATGCGGAGTGGAGCCGTGTGCCGATTTTCCTGCCGTCGTGGTTATCGTCTTCTGGGTAATCCAGAGGTGCGATGCCTGTCATCTGGAAACTGGAGTGACAATATGCATAAAGTCACCTGTGCAGGTACCAGAACTCTGTGTGTGTGTGTGTGTGTGTGTGTGTGCGGCTGTTAGTTGTCTTTAAGACAGTGAAATGTGGAATCACAGGCGTGCAGATGGGATGGCTGGTGCAGAAGGTGGTCTTCTTTTATTGCTATGACATCCAGTTGAACTTTCCATGGAATTCCCAGCAGGCTTAGTGGAAACTCCTCAAATATGATGCGTGCAAAAACTAAAGGCTTCCAGCATGGTCCAGCATGCACGGCTTGAGACTGCTTGCCTGAGACCAGGCAGAATCCGAGTCATCTGAAATAAATGGAAGAGCAGGATTGATGGGTTCTGCTTTCTATCATTAAGATGCCCTTTCCATCTGCCCATTTATTCAGTGGGACAAGGGGAAGAAAGAGAAAGAGAAAGGTTATGTGCATGCCTGTGCATGCATGCATATGTGTGTGTGTATCTCTGTGTGTATATCCCTGTGTGTGTTCTCCATGTACCTATGCGTTTATTTAAAGATTGTGGCTGACTCCCAACCAGATGCTATCAAGATGTCTATTACTCTAACCCAAAATATTTGTTTGGCCTTTAAAGAAAAACGCATCTGTAGCATACTGCAATTACCACAGACAATAATTTAGACACGTGTCAATAATCGTTTATGCGTAACACGTACTTTTGTGGAATTCCTTCATGAATTCTTCAGTCAACGGTATTTGTAAATTAAACTATTAATCTGTATAATTTATCCTTTTAGAGATGGAACTACTTTTTCAGATGAAAGAATTTGTGATTATGGGTTATCAATGTAGTCAATGTGCACACGGCCTCAGTTTTGGCCTAATGGCGCATGTATACCACAAAACCGTGGGGAAAGTGTAAGTAAGTGCAATGACTTTTTACTGTATTGCTCCAGTGTTGGAAAGTTGGATAAAACTCCATAAGAACATATAGCGCTCTGAAACGTGGGTTCTGGTCCACATACTGCATGACTAGATGCAGAATAAAAGCCTTGAATCATTAAAGAGTTGGGATGATATCATGTAATCTATGATCTGTATAAACTATAATATATATCAGATATGGCATAAGATCAGAATATGAATTGTTAATTTATCTTTTTGGTGATAAATCACTTATTAGTGAAGAACAGGCTGGAATGGTGCCATCTATATGTAGTCTTGTATTTGCCCACCATCACTTCTAACTCCTTCCATGTTTATTTATTTTTTTAAATTATAGTTTCACTTGGTTTTCAAAATATGTCACTGTTGTTTTTGCCCTAATTCTTATAGACGCAGAGCCTCCGTGGATTCAGTGCCCTGAGAACGTCATCACAGAGACCTACAAGCATCAGGGCTCCTCAAACGTCACTCTGAGCGCACCAGTACTAGGCGACAATTCCGGAGATGAGGTGAGTTTTATTTCTTTACCTTTCTTGTTGTGTCTTTTTTTATTATTTATTTTAATTTGCTTCAGATGCAACAAGAAAGGGTAACACTTTACAATAAGGTTCCTTAGTAACCCAGTACCTATGCAATAGCAAATCATAAACAAATGTAGTAACTATTAAAATTAATAATGTGTTATGCATCATTACTAATGAATGACCCTGAGAAGGAATGGTTTGTTTCCCCAGTAGTTAACATTGAATAAAGTAAATTTATTAAATGAACAGATAGATGAACTAATATAGTAGCAACTGGAAAGACCCCATTAAATACTCATGGTGCAAATCATCAACATAGTAAATATGTGTTAAGACAAAATATATGTTATGCTGCTTCTGTACTTAATGCAGACTTTTGCAATGTGTTTTCATTTGCGCCTTCACTTGTAGTAGTAGAACTGAAAGTTTACTAGCTTTTATCCCATGTCAATAAAATACACACTCTTGCATCGCTAACCACTACACTCTTAAAACGAAAAGTGTTCCAAAATGGCTATGGGTGGAGTTGTGGAGGCCTGAGTGGAACTAGTTAAACACTGCTGAAAGGTTCCTTAAGATTCTTTCCAGTCTGAAATATCATGGAAATTTAGCAATGCTAACAATAATATTTTTGAAGTCCTAATTATGGTGATCTCGTCCATGGCACCGACTCCGATTCCCTCATGGTCTATCACTAAAATAAAATGAAGTGTCCGTAACCTGCAGACTCTACTCCCACTGCTCTTTCTTGTGTTGTCTCACTGAGCTCAAGGCATGACGTAAAAAAGTCCCCATTTTTGGATTCTGAAAATCTAGTAGTGGCAGGTTGAACCATGCTGTAATAGTTATTTATTGTTCTACAAAGATTTCAAGTTTTTGTACGAAAACTGAAGAATCCTCAATGCCCAGCCTTAACAGATGATTACTGTCATGCTTTCTGGCTTTGCCGTTACATCCAGAACTGTGGGTTGGAGTTCATGAGCAAGTTATCTGAGATCTCTGACCTCATCATCCCCATATGTCCCATTATAGCGTTACTCAGTGACATTTCCACATTACCAACACCGAAACATCTTAAACCCTTCATATTAATGTCACTATCCGTTGCCAAAGAGATCATATTACTCGACTGGAATGACAGAATCAAACTAGCTATAAAGCATTGGTTCAACCTCTTAACAAATTACTCAAACTTAGAAAAACTCACAGCAAAACGGAGAAACAATTTTACATTAATTGAAGTGGTTCAGTTGCGGCTCAGCTGTTAAGGCTCTAGGATACTGCTCAGAGAATTGAGAGTTTAAATCTAGGCGCTGCCAAGCTCCAGTGTTGGGCCCTTAACCCTCATCTGCTTAGCTCAATTGTAAGTTGCTTTGGATAAAATCGTCTGCCAAATTATTGAATGTAAATGCAAGCAACCTGATCTACAAATTATATATACAATATCTTGAGAGCTGATTCCTCTTTCCACACTTGACCCCTAAAACACAACTTTTGACGCATAATTTAGATTTAATATCAATTGCAATGAGAAGTTGCCCCTCTTCGTGTTTGACCTATTGCATGTCAATGTACATGTAAGTCATTTCGTGTTGGTTATTAAAAAATAATTCAATAATGATGATGATGTCTAGATGACAAGTAGGGTTATACTAAATCTGAATCCTTTTTTTTTTTAAACAATAAAAAAAAAAAACAATTACATCAATAAAAACAATAAACAAATAAAAACTCCAAAAAAAGAATCCTGTACGGTTTGCCTTAATGGTTTCTCAACTTTAGGATCCTTTGATATAGTATAATACCATGCTCTGGTTTCATTTGTCAGGTTGTTGTCCAGGTCACACCCATTCTTAGCCCAGCTCAGCCTTTCCCGATTGGCACAGAGCTCATCACCTACACGGCTACTGATCGTGCTGGGAACAAGGCCAACTGCTCCTTCACTGTTAGTGTTATCGGTGCGTCCCACTTTCCTTATCATTTATAATGTACGTACATGTCTAGAGGTCAGTTAACTGGGTCATTGTGCTTTGGAAAACATATTGTTTTAACTTCTCAGGGAAATCCACTATTCTTTATCTTAGGCACAAGCACAAAGAACACACTTTATTCAGCTGACTGCCTTTATTTGGTCCTTAGAGAACGTTGCCTCATTCAGCTTGGAATCCTAACAATGTTTCTATTTCCTTAGATATGGAGCCTCCGTTGATTGACAGGTGCCGGTCTCCACCCACCGTCCAGGCCACAGACACAGAGACGCCAGTCTACTGGGAAGAGCCACAGTTTTCAGACAATTCAGGTACACACCCACAGAAAGAGAGTGTGAGAGAGAGACAGCGAGAGAGAGAGAACAGTGGAAATACAGAGATGGAGTTAATGAATAAGGAAAAATGTAGCCCATAGTGGAAAAGGCCTGGATTCTGATGGTGGTGCCGTGAGAACTGAATCGATGGAAATCAGGTTTCCATGTGTCATGCATTCGATTCATCCCAGTTCCCGAAGCCCCTTGCGAGGTGTGCTAGACCCATCACGACAGCCTTCGTCCAGGGTTTTACTGCAGCCTCAGAGTCTTATTAGATTCAGCTGATTTACAGCCATTTTGGACATTCCGTTCAGGAAATGTTTTTCTACATAGAGCACTTATTGGACGAGATTTCAAGGCAGTGATAAGGCGTGGTCGGGGTGTATTGGTATGTTGGATACAGAAGTGGAAAAGAGTGAAGGGAGATCACCATAATACACATTTCTCTGTACTCAAGTAGGCATTTACAGTGTTAAAATAAGACCTACAATCTAAATGAAACATTGTAATGAGTCACCATCATGCCAGCACACACAGACGCACATACACACTTGCAACTGTCCCACTGTGGCTACTCTGAGGCGCTCTGCCGACGTCACATCAACGTTGGGCTGACGTTAGCATGCTGTGGTTTTCAGAGCCCACACCCTGATGCTGGGCTATATTTAGGAAAGAGCGGCGGCAAGCGGCACCATCCAGCAGCCGCTGCTCCCAGACGTTTATTAGATGGTTTGGAATGGCTCTGGAACTTCTCTCTGTACAGTGGAAAACACTGTGTGTGTATTTTGTGTGTGTGTGTGTGTGTGTGTGTGTGTGTGTGTGCATATATGTGAGTCATGTACGTGCATGCATGATCATGTGTTTTTGTTGTGTCTGCAGCACTCTGAAATATTCCTCGTAACTGCCCAAAGTTCAGCACCCTCATAGCGATTTTATTACTGGCCGCAGCTCTAGCAGTGATCCTGCTTTGGCACTGGAGCTTGTTGATCTTCAGACAGCACACAGGCTGCTTTCACGGGTCACTGTGGACCTGTTTATTAAAGTTATAGGGATAGCCAATGTAAGTCGTCCACATGGCTGTGTAAGGAAAATATTGAAAGATTACAGCACACTTTTAGTTTTATTTGGAGGGAACATTCCCGAGGAGTCATTTCACACTTTTAACCCATCACAGAATTCCCATTGAAATTCAAATTCTCCTAAAACATTGCCGGACCGTTTTTAAAAGATTAATCTTTTTTATATTAGCATAACAAACTAAAATACATTTCTGACCATGACTCACGTATTCATACAGGATGAGAAAAATTGTAAATCATACACTGAATTTGAAGACATTTTGTAACAAACAACCAGGGCTAAAAATTAACACCCACCAACCTACCAAATACAGGTAAAATTTGATGTATGTTATATAGTCAATATTTGTACTATTTCTTGCACTCAGCTTTTGATTTCTATATGGTTTATCTATTCTAAAAGCTTAGCAAAGCCAAATGTGGCGACAGGTGGGCTAATTGGTGTGACAAGATATGGTTAAATAGTAATAGAACAGAGATCTAAAAGAGACGAAGTGCAACCCACCCTTATGCTGCAATGAAAAGCAGCAGATAGGTTGCAAGTGGCTTGGGTATGACCCAGATATTGCTAAATTGGACACACTTATAGACACACAGTGTCCTTTCAATAATAAATTGTTGTATGTTTGTTCCAACAACACAGAATAATAAATAAATTCATTGACACATTTGTTTTTTTTAAATAAATTTAAGATGTGTACAGTTAGATTTGGGGTGGAGATGTTTTGACTCGTGCAAATATTGACTGGCTAGTAAATTTGGAAAACAGGTAGCCGCAGTTAAATTAATTTCAAGCTGTGCACATAATGTTCGTGTTTCAATATAAATCATATGGCTAATAAAGTGTATTTTTTTTATCGATTGTAAGTGTGTGGTGTCTACACTGTTTCAGGTGCCCATTTGAACATCTCCGGCACACACTCATCTGGTGATGCATTTCCTGTTGGAGAGACTGCAGTGTACTACACAGCAACAGACCTGTCCGGCAACAACCGCACCTGTGAGCTCATTATTGCAGTGCAAGGTAAATCTGCAATGTTACAGACTCATTAAAAAAGAGACATCTTTTTAATTTCCTCTGTTCAATTGTTTATATACTACTTTATATCTCTAAATGTACTATGTACACTCAGTTACCAGTTTATTGGGTATGCCTTTCTTCTAGGTACACTTACTGGCCATTTTATCAGGTAAACCTTGTCACTTAATGGGTATGCAATTGCTGACAGTAGCTCATCCGTTGCTATGCACAGTTTGTCCGTCCCCACTCTACCCTGTCAATCAGTGGAAGGGGATCACCATAGAACCACCACTGACTCGATATTATTTGGGTGGTGGATCATTCTCAGCACAGCAGTGATACTGACATGGTAGTGTGTGTCGCTGGTACGAGTGCATCAGGCACAGCAAGTTGCTGGAGTTTTTAAACCCCTCAATGTCAGAAACAATTCACCAACCGAAAATCATATCAAAAATCAAAAGCATATTATGCAAAGCAACAGATAGACTGCAGTCAGTAATTGTATACCTACAAAGTGCATCTATATTGATAAAATGGCCGATGAGTGTGGGTACAAGGTAGGCAAATCAGTGTATATGCAATATCGCCATTTGTGAACAGAAGTGCTGATGCAGCAGTATGTACTTCAGATCAATCTGATTATTTAGTTTGTCACTGTTTTGATAACAGTTACACTGTTTTTCCTTGCCATTGTCACCCTCAGCCTAATTTCTGTAAAGCTGCTATGTAATTACCAGCTATGAGATGTTCCTGATGTGTGTCCTGATGCCTCTCCACAGGTTCCACGTGTGAGCAGCCATACGTGCCGGAGAATGCAGATTTCTCCTGCTCGAAGGAGGAGAAAGGGGTGAACTGCACCCTGGTCTGTATAGAGGGTTACAGCCTTACCCAGAATGCAGTGCACAGCTATTTCTGCCCCAATAACGGCCGGTGGGAGCCACCACGCTCACCTGACAGACCAGACTGCTCCCGTGAATATCCTCCCTCTGATAACTTGATTTATTTCTCTGCCTCTTGTTGCTGTTTCCTCTGGAGTCTGGGACTTAATTTTCATCTGTGACATTTCATTATTTATTCCAACAGCATTTGTCTTATTTGTGTGGTATATGTACTGTATGTTAGGGCTCTTTTTTTA
This sequence comes from Olivaichthys viedmensis, assembly GCA_028565825.1. Lineage (NCBI taxonomy): Eukaryota > Metazoa > Chordata > Actinopteri > Siluriformes > Diplomystidae > Olivaichthys > Olivaichthys viedmensis. The sequence goes on along the minus strand of JAOUQW010000040.1, from coordinate 4,024,130 downwards.
CCCACGAAAGGAGACGAATTTTAAGTTTGTAAAGATTATTTACTTAAAAGTTATCTTTATCTATTTTTAGAGAACAGAATAGCCAACAATGGCTTCAAGCCCTTTGAGATGCTGTTTAAAGCGTCCCGCTGCGACGATCCAGACCTGCTGAAGTCCTTCACTGGGGATTTCACCAATGTTCTAGGAGACCTAGTGAGATTACACACACACACACACACACCAAACATAATAGCACAAACAAGAAAGACATGGCTTGCTAGACACCCTCATTATCCTTTGTTTTTCTATAACACCCATAAAGGTTAATAAAATCTGCGGTGGAGATGATGTCAACTGTAAACTGGAAGTGATGTCACAGGGACAGTGTCTGGAGTACAACTATGACTATCCAAATGGATTTGCTATTGGTGAGAATCCACTGCCTGCGCAGACTCAAGTGTGTTACCGTACTATTGACACTTTTTCAAAAAATTCAGTTTAAGGCTGAATAATAAGAGATTAAGCACTAAATGTAAAGTATGTTTTGATACTATGATCATTGTATAACAGACTTACTGTAAATGGGCTAAGTTTTACAAGCTTTCACTATTTATTAAATAAATACTTTTTTAACAATCTGACCACTTTATTAAACAGAAGTCCCCATTATCAACACAGCAAGAAAGACCGAAATTCGTAACTGACTGCTGTGGGGTAAAAGTCCAATTTCCTGTTGAAAATTATTACTTATATAGGTTCTATACTATGTCTGCTTGCTGCCAAGAAACCCATACCTTGCACACAGGTTTGCAAGTTGTTAAAAATCAACATGTTTATTCGTAAGTAAATATAAAACAGTAATGAGCACAGGAAACATGTCGATAATAGGTTCCTTTACTCTAAATATTGAATATAGTAGTTTTAAAATGTATGTTATCTGTTATTATTCCCACCTCTCTCTCTCTCTCTCTCTCTCTCTCTCTCTCTCTCTCTCTCTCTCAGGTCCAGGAGGATGGAGCAGTAACGGGCAGGACTATGCTTACTTTGATAGTGGTTTTTCTCCAGATCATCAGCGCACCCCCCTCCAGCAGGATGGTGTGTTCCATCACACGTTTCACTCGAGGGGCAAACGACATCGTGAGATCACTGGGCCCACGCGCGACCAAAAAATCCAGATATACTTCAATATCACAGGTACAAGATACTGCCTTAATCTGCACATTTTAAAACAGATCTTCCTCGACAGTAAGTCTTTTGAATGAAAAAAAAAGACTTGCTTTTCCCCTAAAGAATAACAAGTGCAGGTTAAGAATCAGCCCTATCTGATTTTAATGCAAACACATGGTTCTGTTCTCCCAACACCTTTCCTTTCTCCCAGCAAGCATCCCACTGCCCCTGTCGAGGAATGACTCAATGGAAGTAGCCAATCAGAAGCGGCTCTTGCGGACCCTGGAGTTATTGACCAATCGGCTGAAGAGGACGCTGAGCAAACAGCCACTGAGCACGTTCCACGTGTCGTCTGAGATGGTCGTGGCTGACCCCAAATCTCTGGAGAGTAGGAAGGCCTCGCTCTACTGCCGTCCAGGCTCTGTGCTGAAGGGCCGCATGTGCGGTGAGTCCAAAGTTACGGAGTTCCCTGCTGTAGGAAAATCATCACACACCAACTAGGAAGTTTAAGACACACTTTTTTTAAAACACGCTTTTGGATTTTCTTTAGACTTTATGCCTGTTTTAGTTTTAAGATTTAATAATGACTGTTTTAAGCATGCTCCATAATGGTGCTCTTAGGCAACAAACAAACCAACTGAATTTCTGAACTGTATAAACAAACAAAACCTTGCCAAAACTTATCAACCATACTTCTTAAAACATTCACGCAGACATACGTGTAGGTGTTTTCATTCACATCCCACCATGTGCCCCCAAGATGTGCTTCATAAAACACCACCTCTAAATAATTCATGATAGTGACTCCTGTACCTCAGTGGACTGTTTTTTTGTGTTTTTTTTAGATGCTTTGAAGCATTTTGATTGGTTTAAATAAGATGTGGATGACAGTGGGGTTTTTAAAATCTTTCTGCTGCCTGAGACAACAGTGTGCAGTAGAAGTTTATTCATACTGTTATAGTTTTTTATCTACTTATTATATTTGAGTTATTTTCGTAAAATATTTAAAAGGACGTGAATTGTTCATCTTCTAATCTTATCTAAAGCACTTTGAGTGGCATTTGGTATATGAAAGGGGCTATATAAAATGTATAGCTATTATAATGATGGATCCCTTGTTACTATATTTTTTAATGTTTAATGTGACTAGTTTAATGTGACTATATTTCTTTAATGTCACAGACAACGGGGATCCACTAAACTGACTTGAGTTATAATACCTTTAAATTGCTCTCTGTGCAAAACTGAATAAAGTTCAGCTGTAGTGGTGAGAGGGTGAACTGAAGCCTCTGTCCTGTGTGTCCTGTAGTGCAGTGTCCAGTGGGAACGTATTTTTCGGTGGATTACGCTGAGTGTGAGAGCTGCCGGAGGGGCTCCTATCAGGACGAGGAGGGCCAGATGGAGTGCAAGCTGTGTCCGGACGGATTCTTCACCCCTTACCTCCACTCCCGCAGCCTGTCCGAGTGCAAAGGTAGGTGCTTGAGCAAAGCCAGAATTACGCGGTTCAGGTCATTAATCCATCCACCCACCAATGCGATTATTTAATTAATTACTAAATAAATCACTGGATTATTAGATCAACGTCCTCCCTAATCCATCCATTCATAAACATTTATTCCTTTTACTCTTTAAGTTAGAGAACTTGTCTGTATTGCAACGTCAATTAAACCCACAGTTTACAGTTTATCTCGTGTCACATGTTTGTGTATTTCTACACATATTGTGAATCATCTGGAGCTGCATTGTAACTTTATGAAATGTGTTAATTTGTGTGTGTACGCTTTTGCAGCACAGTGTAAGCCTGGCAGCTCGTCTCTGAGTGGGTTGGAGACGTGTGAGTCGTGCTCGTTGGGTCAGTACCAGCCTGGCTTTGGCTCGCGCTCTTGCTTGCCGTGTCCTCCAAAGACCTCCACCGTCAACCGAGGAGCTGTGGAACAGAGCGAGTGCGGAGGTGAACTTCATACCTGCTCCACAGTCGTTATCCAGCTCAGCAATATTCCTTATCTGCAGTATTAGAACAGTGCAACGAAAGGCACATTCCTGTTCTCTAATCCAACTTCCTCTCTCCCTCCCTCAATGTCTCTGCCTCACCTTTTATCTCTCTTTGCCTCCCCTCCTACCTCCCTCTTTCGTTTATTTCTTGCTGCTGTCTACTGACTGTCCCTTTTTCCTTCTCTGTTTCTCTCTCTTCAGTTCCATGCTCTGCAGGTCATTTCTCCCGTACTGGATTAGTCCCATGTTACCCATGTCCTCGAGACTACTACCAACCAGAGGAGGGACGCTCCTACTGCCTCTCCTGCCCCTTCTATGGCACCACCACCGTCACGGGAGCCAGGACCATCCAGCAGTGCTCCAGTATGTCAGCTTTTTTACATTAGTAAATAAGGGCATAAATGGTCCTAATGGTGTGTTTTTGAGCACCTAGCAGAGTGAGCCACAATGATGTCCAATTAAATAGTAGATATTTATTGGAGTCGATGGTGGTTTAAATAATACCCTTAGTTTTTACTCCAGGGGGTCAGAGGTTTATCCAGACTTGTGTAGGTTGCAGCTGTATTGCTGTATATAATAGTATTATTTAAAATTTGGTAGTGCCAAACCACCAAATTCCTTAGTCCTTCCTATGGCCCTGCCGAATGTATTACATTTATACAATAATGGACTGAGGTCTTTTAAGGGGCAGTATGTAATTTTTAGAGTCTTCTGCTGCCTCCGAGGTGAATCACAATTGCAATGATAACATTGACTAGCTTTCCCCTTCCCCCAAACGGACCCCACCCTCTCTGTTGAAACTACATATGCCTTGTGAGTTGCCTTTAGTTATCCTCTATGTTAATTGATAGTTGATGTCAAAATTCCTGGCTGAAAGGAAGTTTGAATAGTGGCAGTGAGCCTGCATGCCTGATAACACTCATAAAGCCATAAGGATGGCTGTCCTTACGCACAGGGAAATCTATCTGCAGGCCGGAAAAGATGATGAGGATGATGAATGCCTCAGGATAATCTTTTCCAGTTCTGATGGCTGGAATTTCTCCCACTTGCTCTTTTTCATCTCGCCCTTACTTGCTGGGTGTGTCTCATTTTCTTTCTTTCTTTGTCTGTTCCTAACTTTTTCATCTGTCTGCTTGTCTATCACACAGGTTTTGGCTCTAGCTTCTTGCCTAAAGAGGAAAGTGTAACTACAGCTCCAGAGAGTCCCGTGATTAGAGACTATCAGGCCAGCAGTCAGGTTAGTGTCCTGTTTGATCTAGAGCTTTTTATGAGTTGGAAAACATCACTGTCCTTCAGCTTTATAACTGATTAATAATTATTCCACAATCCCAAAATGTACTCTTAAAAGGGTATGTTGGTATTCTATTAAAGGTGAATTCAGTCATTTTTAAGTCAGTGTACTAGCATTCACATGTTCCAGTCTGGACAAAGTGTTTTGGGAGCATGACTTTGGAGTGAAAACGGCTGTTTTCAGCTACCTTCCGCTGGAAACACTGACTATTAACTTTACTATTTACATTTGTCTTAGAAACCTTTAATATGGTATGGTCTGAGTTTAGTATCTACCACATGTACTACATCTACGGTCAGACATTGTCTCGAGAAGCAGCAGCTAAATTGTTGACTATGTTTTTATTCTCTTTAGCTGATTCATGACCAATTCTCTCTACTCACACCTTATTCTTAATACCAGTCTCAGTTCAACATTAGAGGACAAATCATCCACCTCCACCATGACCTGCTGTACTTTGCTTTTTAGATGTTCCACGAGTGCTTCCTCAACCCATGTCAGAACCAGGGCACCTGTGAAGAGGTGGGGGTGGGTTATGTGTGCACATGTCTCCCAGGGTTTACAGGTAAACTACACTTTATACCTGGAACATGTGTGTGTGTGTGTGTGTGTGTGTTTCAATTGTGTGTATACAGCATATTCAGTCTTTCTGTCTACTTATTCCCTCTCAGGAGCAAAGTGTGAGAGCGACATTGACGAGTGCGACTCTGCTCCGTGCCAGAACGGAGGATTGTGCAAAGACGGAGTGGGAGGCTTCCAGTGCCAGTGTCAGCCGGGCTTTGTGGGTATGAAACACACTGCCAACCCAGATTTACAGGAGCAAATAGCCCCAGAGTTTTTCTGCTTGGCCAATTTCATTTGCTTAACAACTCTGAGCTGGCACAGCTGTCTGAGAAGTCTAAAAGTGAAAGTGACTAGTCTTTAGAACTCTGGCCTGGTGCTACACTGTGGAGTTTAAAGCTGAGTGTGGATTTATTGGCTCTGCAGGGCACATGCTTTTGTCTTACAGCTCTTTTCCATTCAGCCACTGACCTCTTTCCTGAGACCTGGTCATGATTAAGCACATGGCTGGCCTGCCTTTGAGGAGTGTTTTTGTTCATGTCTGACTTTTTCTCTGTGCATGTGTGTGTGTGTGTGGGAAGGATCACTGTGTGAAGTTGACATAAACGAATGCAGCTCCTCTCCATGCCTGAATGAGGGTGTGTGTGTGGATGAGGTGAATCGGTTCAGCTGCAGCTGCGCAGATGGATTCACAGGTGAACCACTTCAGCACATGGGATTAACACTTTTCAGACAACATGGAGTCATGGAAAGATAAATACTTCTGCAATTATTTGAAACATTTGATCTTCAAAACTTACTCAATGTGCTGAACAGCTTTGTTTTTTTGTTTTTTTAAATATATTTTGGCTCGGTTGTCAAGGAAAAGCTTGAATTTTTATTTTTATTTTTTTTATCTTATGACATTCTCGTTGTCATTCTCTTTAATCTCGGAATGCAGAAATCATTTGTGCCAAGGATCATTGTACATTTGGTTTCAGAAACTTTTCTTTTCAATGAATCATGGGTAGCCTGATATAATGCAGTCTCCTTGCAGGGCCCCGATGTGAACTGGAGATAGATGAGTGCGAGTCCAGGCCTTGCCAGAACGGGGGAGTGTGTAAGGACCTGGAGGCTGGATACTCCTGCTCCTGCAGTCAAGGTTTCACTGGAGACAGCTGTGAAGTAAATGTTGACGAGTGCTACAGCACCCCCTGTCTGAATGGAGGAACATGTGTGGACGCTGTCAATGACTTCAGGTAAAAGAGGAAATGGAGACTCGGTTAATTGTATTATTGCTTGGTTTTCACTTTTGTTATAGATTGCTACATTTTAAATCAACCAAAGGAATCAGGGATTGATTATTTCGTACAGAAGTTCATAAAAAAGTTAGATTGATGGCACTGGCATCGGATTACAAGATAACATGGTGTGAGAAAATAAATTTAGAGAGGAAATTCTCAAAATTATTCAAATGTCCTGCGATGCCACTGCTCCATAATATTTTTGCTGTTGTTTTTTATCTATTTGCTCTTTTTCACTGTATTTTCACTAATATTGGGTTAAGATTCTTGTCAAGTTCAGCACAAAATATGGGGATAGATATCATGTATACCAATTTGGCCTGGGCAAATGATAATGAATTTAAATAGCTTTTATTTAGCAGGTTCATATCAGCCACAAACACATTCCCCCTCATGCTCTTCTCAGGTGTGAGTGTGTGAGAGGGTTCAGAGGCAAGCTGTGCCGGGTGGATGAGGACGAGTGCGAGTCTAACCCATGCATGAACGGTGCCACCTGTGAGGACGGAGTGGGGAGCTACACCTGCCGATGCCCTCCTGGGTTCAACGGAACCAGGTGTGAGACAGGTATAGACACCATGGCTGAGAACTGCCTGAAATGAACTTCTGAAAACCTGGATTGTTTATGGTTTTTGAGAACAGTAGGCAGTTCCAAACTATTTGCAGGCTGTCAATTAAACAAGGTGGGTGGGGTAGTAAACAGGAAGTAGTAATAAGTGAGAGTGCATGTTTTGTTGTTTCCGGTTCCACTCACCGTGGCTTTTAAAGCACGCGTTTAGGCTTTACTGAGCTTGTCATGTAAAGGGCTCCTTTTTTTTTTTTTTAAACCACTTTGCATCGCATAGCCTCCACAATTCCTTTCAGGAATGGTATGGTTTCCTGCCATCTTTGTAGTCACATCGTGAGGTATTATATAGATGAGGGTACAAGCGCACTTTCTTGTACAACCTCTCCTCAAACACGTTCATCTTGTCACAACAACAGAGTCGAAGATTCCACCAATTCCCACCCCCTTTATATGAGACACTACTGGCCAATCGCTGTAGAATACAGTAACTTCTTTAGTAACACCTTTAGGTCATTTCTCAGACAGTGGTTGTGGTGTCTCATTGTTTATAAGAAATGCGTTTAATAAACAGTGGGACGATGACAGCTGGACACTTTCACTTACCTCTTCACACACAGTTTACTCATTTTCCTGATGTTCTTGTGCCCTTTAATATTTTTCTCATGTTTTTTTTTTTACTCTTGATTTCCAGAAATGTCTTCTTCCTTCAACCTGGAGTTTGAGGTGTCTGGTATACATGGTTATGTGATGATGGACGGGCTGATGCCTGCTTTGACTCAGATCTCCTGCACGTTCTGGATGAGGTCATCGGACACAGTTAATTATGGAACTCCCATCTCATATGCCGTGGACGGAGGCAGTGACAACGCATTCCTCCTCATAGACTACAACGGGTGAGGGCTGATGCTTCCATGCTGAGACTTCAAACATTATCATACTGATCAAACCTTGCATTGGAAACAGAATACTCTGGGCACAATCTTAAAATAGTAATAACTTTGTACTTGTGTGTAGCACAATCATTATCACAATTATAACATTAATATTATTTAATAGATAATTTGGCACCAGATTTTAAGGGCATACATGTGCATGCCTCATGCTCTTTCCTGGCATTCTTTAGCTGGGTGCTATATGTGAATGGAAAAGAGAGGATCACAGACTGTCCAGCGGTAAATGACGGGCGGTGGCACCATATTGGTGTGACATGGAGAAGTGAGGATGGCGACTGGAGGATTTACATTGATGGAAGCCCCTCAGATGGCGGGAAGGGCCTGTCCATGGGCAGCACTATACCAGGTAAAGCACTATACCACTCAAAAACTCAACATGTGTGGGCAGAAAACAAAAGGAACAATATATTTCAGTAAAATATGCATATCGTCGCTGTCCAATGAAAAACATGCATCTCCAAAATTCCAATTTTTCAGGAACACGAAAAAACACTTTTTCAT
>JAOUQW010000040.1:4001408-4015801 GCA_028565825.1 Olivaichthys viedmensis | reverse complement strand
TTCACGGTGTGATGTGTCAGCTTTTCATTGGTCATTTAGATGTTAACTGCTGTGGGGTAGATAGAGGTTTTTGCCCACATTCCATATACTTTTCCATGATAAAAAGTAAAAAACGCAAAAAGTGGAGATACATGTTTTTCATTGGAGAGCGACGATATGTTGATGTTGTTGACAAATTTATATATAGATTAACTGTATTGTGGTAGTTGAGTTATTATTCTTACTAGTTTATTATGGGTGTGGATTTCGGCTACATTATGACTAATCATTTTTGCCACTTTGACCTGTGTAGGAGGTGGTGCTCTGGTGCTGGGACAGGATCAGGACCAAAGAGGAGAGGGCTTTAACCCTGTCGAGTCCTTTGTTGGCTCCCTCAGTCAGCTCAATATATGGAATTATGTCCTCTTGCCTCAGCAGGTACATCTGTGCTAAAGGGCCCATTTCGTCCATTTCATACTTATCTGACATACTTATCTTATTTGTCTGGTTCTTTATGTTATACTGTGATGTGTATTTTATATGTAATATGTTTTGTCGGAAAGCCTTCTCTACAAATGTGCCTTCAGCCTCAGTGGAATATTAAATAAAGGCTTCAGTTAAACAAGAATAAGGCACAAAAATACCCAGAGGCATGAATGATTGTTCCGAGTAATTCAAAACGGTTTTTGTTCTCTTCCCTTTGTTACTAGATGAGATCCCAAAATAGGAATGTATGATCTCATGTGATTAATGAATGAGATCAGTGCTCTACATTTTTTCGAAAGTGCCTCTAAATTAGTTGTGGTAGAGCACCATTCTCTTTGCCCTGTTTTTTTGGTAGCTCCTAATAACAAAAAGTTTAATGTTGGATGTTGGATTTAGAATTTTCAGAATATTCTCAAAAAAAGCATTTGTTCTAAGGAAACAGGTCACAAGCCAAATGTCTTAGTGTAAATTTGGGAGACTATTCTAAAGATTTTCCAGCAACCACAAACAAGTACAGAACAACAATCCAGGATATGGCTTTTATGGTGTTTAGTTAGGTAAATGTGCTCTGGGCTTAAAACTGTAATGTCTGATGTCTGGCTTACTCTTGCTGTTCTCAGATCAGGTCTCTGGCCAGCACTTGTCCAAGTGACCTACAGAGAGGGAACGTGTTTGCCTGGCCTGACTTCCTGCATGGCGTCACAGGTCGAGTAAAAACCAGCCCTAAGAGCGTGTTCTGTGCTGGTGAGCAAATCTGTTTTCTATGTATTTTAAAACACTGTTTATCAAGTTGACTTATTTGATTGTATTGAATTGAATTTGCATTAATTTGGCAAATGTATTTTCTCTATTTCTAAATGAAAGTCACCCTAAACTTTATTAATCCGTTTTTAATAATTTAATTATTTTGTGGGATTAATTTGAGTGTGCAGATTGGTCAAAGTGCGAAAATTGTCAGTGCAGCAGTTTTGCATCATTCATTAAGGAAACAGGTGGAGCTGAAGATCTTACTGGAGAATCTGAGTTACCATTGGTTTGGGGACGTTTCCAATTAGAACCTGAGTTACTTTATTAGGATAAAAGCGCTTCCTTTTTGTTGTTGTTGTGGTACCGTCACATCAAACAATTTATCATTCAGACTGTTTTTATGGTTTTTTAAACAAGCTTTGAGTGACTGAGTGTCTAGGACAGATTTTAAAACTATCACGTTTTTATATGTTAGACTGCCCCCTGCTGGAGGATACTGTGCCCAACTTGCGCTCTTCCAGTCCAGCAGTGAAGCCGGGCTCTCAGGTGAAATTCTCCTGCAATCCCGGATATTACCTGGTGGGGGAGCCAGTGCAGAAGTGCCTGAACAGGGGGGCATGGAGCCATGCACAGCCTCGATGTGAACGTGAGTGTGTAAGCACATCATTCAGAAATAGACAAAAGACAAAAGCAGATACACACTGGCACACAAGACTTTACAGTAAAGTGGCACAAGGTATATTTCAGTTCAAGCATTTATGGAACTCTTCTGACAAGTCAGCAAAAAGAAAATTTATTTTTTTGTTGTCTTTTATTATTATGTTATGCAAATAATCTGTCAATCATCAGCCAAACACACACAGTCATTGAGTGACTGTGATACATACTTGCTCCATTATAATTTACTTTTGATTCATCATAAATTGATTCATCACCCTTTATCACTGCTTCTCTTGATCCATACCCCACACAGGTGTGAACTGTGGCTCGCCTCCCGCGCTGGAGCATGGTCAGTACCTTGGGGAGGATTTCTATGCTGGGAGCTCAGTGTTGTACCAGTGCAAGCCTGGCTTCTACCTGCTTGGTGAGAGCAAAATGCAGTGTGGCAACAACGGCAAGTGGGCTAGCAACCCACCTGCATGTCTGGGTAAGAGAGACTTAGCCCATGGGAAACTGGAAATGTGTTATAGCATTTTCAATTCCATTCACATAATTCATATAATACATTCCTGAAACACAAATCCTATGAAACAAATGCATATGAACTATGGAATAGCCTACTTTTTATTAATGTGTGCGTGTGTGTGTTCATGTCTCCCTGTGTATGTGTGTGTATATTGTAGATATGGATGAGTGTGCCTTGGGCTCTGACTGTGATGAGAATGCCAGCTGCCAGAACACAGACGGCTCTTACATCTGTACATGCTTCTACCCCTACACCGGGGATGGGAGGAGCTGCACAGGTAAGCTGCAGTACTTAATATAACATAGTGTAGCTGCAATGGCGTTGTCTGCATTGTTAAAGGAATAGTTAAGCCAAAAGTCAAATCTACACAGTTTTCCACTTACCCCAAATGTAGTTGATCAGCCAAGACATGTTTGGTGTCTGACATTTTTTCATTTTGCATGGGAGCTATGAGGCTAATGTAGCTAACGAGTAATGAAAGTCTATCTCACCCAAAATCTTTTCCATAAATTCTAAATAAAAAAATTCGTATTCTAGCTTTAAATGACATTGTTAAGATACATATTGTAATTTAATTTTTAAATAAATGATTTTGTAAAATAGCAGGGATAGTCAGCATTTACAAAGGAGCAAAGATAAAAATTAAAGGGTTGCTTTTGCCTTGTTGCATATGCATTTACATGAGTTTTCTTTTCAAAGCGCAACATACTGGGCCAAGATTATTGTAATAAACCACCTCTTCCGATTTAGCAAGGCTGGTCATATTTATTGACATTACACGTGCTGTTTAACAATTCCTGGGAAGCTTGCATTTTTCTGAAGAAAACATTTTGAAAACATACAATCACAATATTATGAATTTATTGAAATAAAAAACAATTTGGAGTTCCAAACCAAAAAGGTAATGCAGTCCCTGCATTGCCAAAACTCTTTCTACCATCACGTCACAGTCAGCCTTCTCTGCTGCACTGTCTGTAGTTCTGAGGTCACTTCTGTTACCTTCAGAATCACACACAGTTCCCAAATAAACACAATGTGCTCAATGAAATTTAACATAGATTTTTCAGCTTTGCACAAGTCTCCAAATGTACTCGGTACAATAGATGCAACCCATATGTAATTATTCCCACCTACAGAAAGACATGCACAAACGGGTTCATATTGCGCCAGTCATACTGTATGTTAATTAGGCAAGGCAAGGCACATCTGTGTTCATTTGCATGTTCTTAGTAGATCATCCACTACATTGGCCACCCTCACCAGTGCATATGGTCATTGCAATTGTTGTAATTAGTGATAATATTCCGTAAATATTCTCCCTTAGTGTGTTAGGTTAGGGCTAGAGTTAAAACTCTACAGGACAGAGATCTCCTATAAAGCCTGGGCATTTCTGTCATAATACATCCAACCAACTAGAGGGCAACATTGAGTTACTACACTGAAATCTTCGGTAACGCTTTAATTTAAGGTTTTGTAATAAACTATTTGTAAAGCAAGTAGTATATAGTTGTTTAATTATTAATACTAAGATCTATTAATGATCATATAAAATTTATTAATGTGTTTTGAACATTATTATATACATTAATTAACATTAGTTAATTAGTTACATTTATATAATGTTGCATTAATATAATATTAATAAATCAGAAAGTTTAAACTTGCAACTGGAAGCTCGTTAATACTTAACACATTTTAAATATGTTTTTCAATGCCGACACATTCACACCACTTTTTTTATAAACATAATTTATTATAAAACCGTTTTAAAAAAATGGAGAAGACCCTACTAAAGTGTATCGTGGTGCTGTATACAGATCGACTGTCAGCAGCCATTTTTTCCCCTACATCTTCAGTGATGTCAACAACTCGTAGCCAACAAGAAGACTGGTTAAATGGTTATTAGTGTACAAATTCAGGATTGTGTTAGCTTGGTCATAATAGCAGTTGGATAGCCAGAGCACAACAATATGGTTTTGATCCATTCAGATGTATACTAATGGCCAGGCCAGCTCCATTAGCTCTACGCTGAGTATTTTCACATGGGATTAAGGTTAATGGTGGGTCCGTGGTTTGATGGAGCAAAGTATGACTGAGCTGAAAGCTTTGTGTGGTACAAGTTGCTGGAACAGTTTGGATAGGCTCTTTTGCACTGTCAACACACTGAGAGACTGGGCTTTACTGGAATACTGGAAATTATACCATATGCTGCTTGTGAAACATTCCTTGGTCCTGTCTGTGCCCTCTAAAATGAACAAAATGATAAAGGTACTTTGAATAGTTTAGTAGCAATACAAGAGATGGAAAACTTGAGACTATTTTGACATAATTATTTTTTATTATTTTAGCCCTGTCATGTAGTCCACCTACAGTCCCAAAGCATGGAATCATGGAGGGGACAAACTTCACATACAGAAGCAAGGTGACTTTCAGGTATCACTGTTAGTGCTAGAAGAAGAGATTATGAGAAGCATTTTAGTTATTCTCAGGAAACTATTTTCTCCATGGCATATAACCGTCTGTTATATAGAATAATTTACCCTGGTAGTTTTACCCATTTTTATTTTCCTAAAACAGCTGTGAGAAAGGTTACATACTCCAAGGGCCAACAGAGATACAGTGTCAGTCTAACCTGAAGTGGAATAGAGTTTCACCTAGCTGTCAACCTGTGACCTGCCGCGAGCCCCCTGCTGTGGACAATGCAGAAATCAGTCTCAACGGAAAAGTTTACTTGTCGATTTTGACATACACCTGCATGGAAGGATACAGGTAAAATAAGGGATTTCAGCCTTAAAATGTATGAATGAATAGTTAGTATATTAGGTTCCACAACCCTTTTATGGCAATCATGTGTTAATAACTACCTGCTGTAAAGATTACAGGGCCAAGGAAATCTGCAATGTGAAGCTTCTGGAGAATGGACCTCCCCTGCTCCTGTCTGCGCCAGAGTTAGCTGTGGGGAACCACCTCCCTTGAAGGATGCAGTGATCAAAGGAGACAACTTCACTCTGGGAAGTCAGGTGCACTACATCTGCAAAGAGGGGTAACTGTACCACACAAGTGTTTCTTACACATGGACAGAAAAATATAAATAATCTTTCATAAGAAAATGTCTGTAATGTCTTGAAACATATATGTCAAAAGCATAAAAATTACATGGTATGTATTCATTTATTAACCTATTTATGATATTACCAAGTCTGTAGTAAATAAACTGTTTTGCTTTTATCACATCCAGATACACACTACTTGGTGTTGAAACTCAGGAGTGCCTGACGAGTGGTGAATGGAGCCGCAACTCTTCCCAGTGTGTGCCTCGCTCATGTGGACCACCACCACCTGTTGACCATGCACTTCCTGACACTGGACACCAACTGTTTGGTGACACTGCTATCTACTTCTGTGACGATGGCTACACCACTGGCAACAACACAAAGTTGTTCTGCAATGCAGAGGGCATTTGGGCACCACCTGAGGGACACAGTATGCCACACTGCATTGCCACCTTCTGCCAACGCCCACCTGATCTACCTCATGCTATTCTGGACTCCATTAATAAGCCCAAGTATGCTAGTAACACAGAAGTGAGCTACAAATGTGAGGAAGGCTTTATGCTCAATACCACAGCAACTCTTAAATGCTTAATGGGAGGAGAGTGGTCACCTTCACATATGGATATTGGCTGTGTGCCCATCAGATGCTCCAAGCCAGGGAATATTGAGAGGGGTTATGTCAGTGGGACCAACTACAGTTTTGGAGCTGTGATTGCATATAGCTGTGATAAAGGCTACTACATCCGAGGGGAGAAAAGGAGGACTTGTAAGGCTAATGGAGAGTGGGGTGGGGTTTTACCAACTTGCCAACCTATTAGTTGCTCTAGTCCACCTCATTTGACTAATGGCTACATCCAGGTAATGATTAAAATTTATACTTGTTGTATAGTTATTTGAATTGAAATACATAATAATAGTAGAGCATAATTTGCAATTGATGTTTGTTTTATTGCTATTCCTTAATTGACTGCTTATGATTTTATTTTGTTTATTCTTTCTAGGATTTCACGAGAAAGACCAACTATGTGTACAATAGTAAGGTGACATATGCTTGCAATGCTGGTTATCGCCTGATAGGGAAGCTTGAACGTACATGCATGGCCAACAAGCAGTGGTCCAACAGTGACCCCCCCATTTGTAGGCTTTTGACTTGCCCAAAACCTCCTGATATCATGCATGGACACTACCGTGACTCCACATTTGAGGTGGGAAGTAAGGTGGACTATGTCTGTGATGAGGGTTATGAGCTCAATGGAGATGCAGTATGGACCTGTTTAAAGTATGGGAAGTGGGACAAGACTAGAACTCCTAATTGTTCTCCAGTTCAGTGTTTGGAGCCACCCTTAGAGGAGAGCCATCTAGTATTGCGAAGCCTGGATTCAAACTCAGGCACTGTGGAACTTTCCTGTGAGGATGGATATGTACTTCATGGAGCGAGAACTCTTCGATGTACCCCATCGCAAGAATGGAATGACTCTTTTCCAGTCTGCAAGCAGGTGTCTTGTGGATCACCGCCAGAGGTTTCCTTTGGTGATCCATCATCAGCGTCTACCTATTTTGGCAGTGTGGTTACCTACTCCTGCATGGCTGGTTTTACCCTTCGAAAAGACGCTTTTGTTAGCTGTCAGACAGACGGACATTGGAGCACCCCACATCCAGAATGCATTCCTGTGGAGTGCCCACATCCTGAGGAAATACCAAATGGTATAGTGGATGTGCAGGGTCTCATGTATCTTAGCACTGCCCTATATAGCTGCAAGCCTGGGTATGACCTAGTGGGCAACTCAACTGTGATATGTGGTCAGAGTGGACTCTGGATTGGAGGAGTACCTGCTTGTCGTCCCATTGAATGTCCTCCACCCAAAGAGATCCCCAATGGCTCTGCCAAGTACTCACAACTTCAGTTTAGCAGGTCTGTTACTTACACCTGTCAGCGAGGATACCGTCTAGAAGGCCCAGAGACTCTTACTTGCCTGGAAAGTGGTAAATGGAACAAAGAGATTCCATCTTGCAAACTTATCTACTGCTTAACTCCTAAACCAATTGACAATGGCTTTGTTGAAGGCCGGGACCATAAGTTTGGTGTCACCATTTTCTATAGCTGCTTCCCAGGCTTCTTGCTTGTGGGGCAGAGCCACCTTACCTGTGAGGAACATGGTTGGTCAAATTCAGTCCCCACTTGCACCCCAGCAGACTGTGGCCTTCCTCCACACATTGACTTTGGTGATTACTTTAAAATCCAAGATCCATCTGCTGAGTTGAATGGAGGAGACAACAAACCAGCAGACAACCCTTCACCAGCAGACACTAGCTTCTTACATGGAACCATGGTAGAATATCGCTGCCATGCAGGGTATGAAATGAGTGGCGGAGTTGCTTTGGTGTGCCAAGAGGATGGCACATGGAATGGGACAGCTCCTGTGTGTGTACCTGCAAAGTGTGAGACACCCCCTGATCCTGAACATGGATCAGCAACAGTAACAGATACTCCACTGGGCAGATTAGTGGAGTATAGCTGTGATGAAGGGTATGAGCTAGACGGTCCAACAGTGCAACAGTGCATCTCTGGACGCCAGTGGAGTAATGAAGCACCCCACTGTGTTCCTGTGAATTGTGGTGACCCAGGAGGTATTGCTAATGGTGAAGTGATGGGAAGTTATTTCCACTTCAAAGGAGTGATTCATTATGAGTGTCATGCTGGATTTGTCCTACATGGTTTGGAAACTAGGACTTGCCAAATGGATGGTAAATGGGATGGCAAAGCACCATGGTGTAGGGCTGTGTCTTGTGGACGTCCTGTGGTCTCAAGTGATGTGTTAGTAAAAGGAGATGTTTATACCTTTGGCAAGCGCCTACTCTTCAGCTGCAACCCTGGGTCTATCCTGCATGGGACACACACCAGTGTTTGCCTTGCTAATGGCACCTGGAGTGAAAATGCCCCTAGGTGCCTCCCAGCTAACTGTGGTCGACCCCCTATCATTCAGAATGGCCGTGTCACAGGAACAAATTACGGTTATAATGGAAAAGTAAATTATGAATGTAATGTAGGCTATACATTGACAGGAAACCCCACACTTGTCTGTGGAGATGATGGACTGTGGGGTGATCCTCCACCACGATGTGACATAGTCACATGTGACCCACCTGAGGACATTAGTCATGGCTTTCTGAATGGCTCAAGTTTTAATTTTGAGGATGTGGTGGAATATGTTTGTTTCCCTGGCTATGAGATAGTTGGCAGTCCAATTTTATGCTGTGCAGCAGATGGCACCTGGCTTGGGAAAGTGCCAGAATGCCGACCATGTATGTGCAACCCACCAGCTCTGAAATTTGGTGCTGTGCTTGGCCGGGATCACACATGTGGGGCCAGTGTGTGGTTCCGGTGCGATGAAGGCTATAAAACTCTTGGCCCCACAGAGGCTGTGTGTGACAAGGGGGGAGTGTGGAGTCCAGGGGTACCCATCTGTAGCAGGGGTAGATGTCCTACACCTCCTCCTGCGGTACCCAATGCTGTTGTGCTAGGTGGTACAGTTATACCCGATGGAGTCACCTATGGATGCAGACAAGGATACCGTTTACGTGGCAACCCATATCTCTCCTGTGGAAGATTGGGTAGGTGGGAAGTACCTAGTCTACACTGTGATCCTGTGTCTTGTGGAGAGCCCCCTCCTGTCCAAAATGCAGAGATTGTGGAATTTGTTTTTACCTATGGCAGCAAGGCTCAGTACAGGTAATTTGACTAATGAAAATGTTTAGCATTGCACATGTACAGTGAAAAGTAATAATACTGCACTGTTTAGTATTATATGTTCTTATATTTTAAGTTCCTAATGATCTCTCTTTGTTTCAGGTGTAAAGAGGGGCACAAGCTGGTCACACAAACAGACACAGTCAACTGTCAGAGTGATGGCACTTGGTCCAAACATAGTGTTAGGTGTCAGCCAATACCATGCAGCCTTCCCACCAACCTAACCCATGTTGTGGTCACAGGTGGGCAGCTCACACCCGTAGGAGGCATTGTCACAATATCCTGCATGCCAGGATTTTATCTTGAAGGGCCAGGACTATCAGAATGTGAGGTATGCCCTGTTTTTTGTATTTAACCTTAGGTTTCAGATGAGACTTACATTAGTTGAATATTGTGTTAAAAATTGTAATGTGCAATTGATAGCAATAGAAATATTTACATGGTGAGGCTCTTTAATCCACTTTAGGGCTGTTGATGTTTAAAGTTAATTGTTTTTTTGCTTTAAAAAAAAAAAGATCACATTTATTTGTTCCCCAAAAAGAAAACTTTCAGTAATTTCTGCTTTTACAGCTTTCAGTAAATCATTGTGTAAGTTAATGGCAGATAATGGATGCATATTGATTATCATTTGATCCAGCTTTTTGGCAGATGGTCTCCATATTTCTCCTCCAACTCATGTGTGCCTGTCATCTGTGAAAAGCCCCTCCCCATTCTCCATGGTAACATTAAAGGGCAGAACTACAATTATGGGGACATGATTATGTACACCTGTCTACCAGGATTTGAACTAAAGGTACACCTAAAAGATATCCATTTGTATATAATGAGAATGTGCTTTTAATATTGTCAGTTCTCTGCATAATGAATGTAGTCCTTTTCAATTAAGCTGTGATTCCAATAAACCGTTTCAATAATAATTCAGAGGTCATTATCTCACTTATACCATGGCTTTTAAAAAACAGACTTTGTATGATGTTTTTTATAACTACCATAGGTATTAAACTAATATTGGGAAGTGCACTGGCACACTGTTAGCTTGGCACTAATAAAACATTGAAAATTCTATAGGGTCTTAGGAAACAGGCAACACAAAAAGGACAAAAAATAAACCAGACTATACCTGTAGGAGTCTCTAAAGTGCCATTTTAGAGGCAATACAAACATGTAAAATAAAATGTAACGTGTCTTGCACGCCAGAGTGACTTATTGTCTATAAAGTATGGCAGTTTATTCAAAACAAGGTCAAGATATCTGTGCTACCTTCTTTTTTACTCATTTATTGTCATCTCTTCATCGTAGGGTCATGATGTTCAGATCTGTCAGGGAGACAGAACTTGGAGTGGGGCTCCACCTGAATGTGTTGGTGAGCCTGTGTTGTATTTTCCACAGACTGATATACATGTATATGTCTCAGTTGGAATTGTCTCATGCAGTTCTTTCTCATTTGTTGGCAACAAGTATAATGTATGTAATACACAATCTACAGAAACCCATTGTAACAGATACCAGTTACTAGAAGGCATATACTTTATACTTCATCTTTGGAATAACTTATTTTAGCTCAATTACCTGGGCATATTAGACTCGCATTGCATTATCTAACGCTCTATTCGTTAAACTTTATTTTTAGCAGTTTCATGTGGTCCTCCACCACTTATGGAGAATGCTGTGTCTGTATCAACCGGCGAGTCATACCAGAGTAATGTCACCTATGTTTGTAACTCTGGGCTGAACCTGATTGGCCCACAGAACATCAACTGTCTGGCTGATGGATCATGGAGCTTACCTGTACCAACCTGTGAGGGTAAAAAAACTAATTTAATTATAGATGCTTTGTATTTAGCACATGGCTAAAACTGCATTACAGTCAATATTATTGCCTCCATGCTATCTCTGTCTCAGCCCCTAAAGGTTGTGAAAGGCCTGATGGATTATTAAACGGGAAGGTGCAGGAACACAGCCTGGTCAGTGGGAAGGCTCTTGAGTTTTTCTGCAATGAGGGCTATACTCTGCAGGGGGAGTCCCTTGTTGTCTGCATGGGAAATGGCTCTTGGAGCTCACCTTTTCCTATCTGTACATGTAAGCCTACCAGTCACTCCTATGCCACCTAGTGCATCACATCACCTACACAGGCTTTACTCTGAGCTCTTAATGGGTTAGTTCAGTTCAGGGGGGGGGGAAATCTAATTTCCACTGACCCCAAATTAACAAGTAATGGAAATCTATCCTTCCCAAAATATTTTTTGAGAGGCGATTGTGCACAAGGTGATTTTTGTTGTTTGGCGCTGGACTTCGGTCAATGTTGAATGTGTTTTAAGGAGTTTTACTACATTCCAGGTTCTGCGCACTGCATTCAGGAAAACAAAGTAAACCCATGGAAAACTATGAAAGCGAAACGAAAGACGAATAAATAACAGCCTTAAGGAGTTCGGAAACCACAGTAGCATGCGCAGAAGAACTGCACTAAGGAAAAAAATCCAATGTAACATTACAGCGTTCAGCTACATAGAAAAGTTATGTTTCTTTTTAGAGATTACAGTCAAGTCATAGTGTCTCCTAAACCAAATCAGCGTGTCTGCGTGACAATACTGAAGAACTGGATGTGAGTTGAGGCAGATATTTACAGAAAAGATTTTGGGTGAGATTAACTATTTTTGTTAACTACATTAGCCTCATAGCTCCAGTGCAAAACTAAAGAAGCAAATGTCAAACATGTCTTGGCTAATCAACTACATTTGG
Organism: Olivaichthys viedmensis; assembly: GCA_028565825.1. NCBI lineage: Eukaryota > Metazoa > Chordata > Actinopteri > Siluriformes > Diplomystidae > Olivaichthys > Olivaichthys viedmensis. Next base: position 4,003,863 of record JAOUQW010000040.1, on the reverse strand, counting down.
GGTTAGGGAATAATTGTGTAATTGTGAGGCTCTACTGTAGTCAATAGAATTTGCTGACACAAATACTAATATAAAGAGCATAGCATTTTTGTTCCTTTTAGGTCCCTTGGATCGTTTTAAAGCTCTGGGAACTGTAAAAAATAATATTTGGCATTTCACTGTGATTGACCCAAACATTTTCTCCCTACCTATACAGTTTGAATTTAGCTTGGTATTAGTTTTCAACCAATATTTTACATTTTATTAACAGTAAATATTTCTCTCAGTTACATTCCTTTGATGAGTCACTCTTCTACGCGACCATAACTCGGATAATTATGGCTTGTCAAACCCACATTTGCAAAATATCCTTAGGCAATGCTTTGCATAGCTGACACTTTAAGCATGCACAGGCTTGCAACATGCTTATATTTCTCATGCAGTAAACTTTATCTTGTTACATCCTGTATACAGGTTAATATACAGACTGACACACATCAACACATCAGTTGGTGCGGTTTTGGCTTATTGGAAGCAATGCAGTCTTTAGTCAGTGTGAAGCCACAAAAAAAGCTAGTGCTCTCACAGGAAACAGTGGATGTGTGTTGAGCTCACATCACATCTGCTCAACAACAAAATGAAAGTTTACATATTTCAGAATGTTTTTTGAATATTTGTATTCACTGATGTCGGATGGACAAATTATACGTTATCGTACATATATCATATGATGGCTAAAATGTTCCTTTTATTGTACCTCTGGATATATATATACAGTAAATATGAATCTTAATAACTCGAGAAATGTCAATAGCCCATAGAGTAATATACAGTGTAGTACAATTTCTTCTTGTTTATACATCAGGTTTAAGGTCTGTTACTGTCCTATTGGCCACATTAGTTCCATCTGCATCACCAAGACTGGACACATTCCCACAATTAATACCATTTACCATATAGAGTGAAATTCAAAAAATGAATGACTTTTCTTCCTCTGCAGCCAAGTCATGCCCTCCACCTCCTGGCTGGACAGGGAACAGTGTCAACACCACACTATTCCTGGTGGGTCAGACAGTGCCAGTCAACTGTCCTAAAGGACAGCAGGTCAGAGGTCGTCAGGGCAGAGGCACTGCCATCATAAGCTGCAGGACTGACCAGACCTGGAGTCCAATCAGTGCAGTTTGTGAGAGTGAGTAGACATCTATTACTACCCTACACCTACTAATATGTAACTTTTACAATGTTATGCATGCAAAAGTGAGCCTATGTTCAATGATTAGGCTTATCTCAAAACAATACCAAACCTCCTATCCTTATCTCTAATCTGATTAAACTAAACCTGTATCAGCATTGCTGAGTCATTAAAAAGATAAAAGGGGAAGAAGATTTGAAAAACATTTGACACAAATCCCGTTGATTAAATATAGTTAAATTCTTTAAATCTTTAAAACATAAAATAATGTGCAAAAAGTATTTCTGTTTTTTTTTTCAATCTATCCACAGACTTTTCACAGCTACAACTTATAGCATTTCTGCTTTTAATTATATGTCTCTTTAAATATAAGTCTCTATACTTTCCAGACTATACTTTTATTAGTCTACAGTATCATATAATTCTCCTAAACTTTATTTAATCATGGCCACTTTTACATGAACAAAAATTAAACTTATTAGTTTAACTATTACTAGTTTGCTCATTATTTTTGCTCTGATGTTTTTTGCTAGATAGTTTTTAGGTTTTCCAAAACAATTGCACATCTATCAATTTGAGCAGTTCCACAATGATTAACACCTCTTTAAACCTACTCACCCACCAGCACCACCCCCACACATGCATAAAAACATGTACACACGCCAGGTTTTGCAGTGGGAGACATCATGTTCCTATTTCACAGCAGTGGTGTGTTTGATATGTGGTTGTGTAACATGTTGGGGTTAAAACTGAAACTCTCTTTCGGTTTCTGTCTCTCTGAATTCTATGGCGTATTCTCCATATGCTATCTCGCCTTTTATTTTCAGTATCATACTTTGTCCTTATTGAGTACCTACACAGTAATCTTTACTGATTACAGGCTCATGGCAGCCATTATAATGATTTCTGTGTCCCAGCATTACAACACAGCATTTGACCTACAGATAAACCTAAAAAGATTTTTACCCCATTTTTCTCCCAATTTAGTCGTTGCCTATTCCCACCCACTAGCTATCTAGTTCTCTCCTATTGCACGACAGGCACCAACCTGGGAGGGTGGGGCTGACACGTGCTTCCTCCAAGACACAAGAAGCCTACCGCTGCATCTTTTCAAACTGCTGCTCATGCAACATCACAGGGCAGTCCCGCGTGCTCGGAGGAAAGCGCCAACTGCCCTCTAGAATAGAATAGAATAGAATAGAAGCTCCTTTATTGTCACATATACATATACAAGTACAGTACAGTGAAATTGATTCTTCGCATATCTCAGCATGTTGGTAAGCT
>JAOUQW010000040.1:3951443-3975391 GCA_028565825.1 Olivaichthys viedmensis | reverse complement strand
AGAGGAGAGTCCACAAGAGAGGATCTAGGGCCCTGGAGGATCTGGAGAGGTTCTGTATTGAGGAGTGGTCTCAGATTCCTTGCTCTGTACTCTCCAATCTCATCAAGCATTATAGGAGAAGACTCAGTGCTGTTATGTTGGCAAAGGGAGGTCGCACAAAGTACTAAATGCAGGGGTATCGATAATTGTGACATGTAATTTGTTTTAAAAAAAGTTTTTTGTTTTTTTATAAAGTTTTTTTTTTTTCTTAGAATAAATTTACTTCAATTAAAGTTTAGATTTTTCTCATATTTTCAGTGCGAGATTAAGCTGATTAACCACAAAGACATTTTTTCTTAACCTACATTTTACCTATCTTTACAGAGGGTGCCAATTATTCTGGAGCTGACTGTAGCAACGTTACTTGCTATCTAGGATCCAGCTCTCTAGCTAGCACAAAGTTTAATAAAAAATAAAGAACATTACCAATCATGAGACGTCTTAAATGCTTATTAAACATCTAGTAACAACTGTGATGCTGATTGCAAAATGCTGGATAGAAACGAGTCAGTCGACACACTGCTTCCTGATCCATTTTGCTTTTGAAAACACTGTTGCCTTGTTTATGAACTGTTCACAAACACAAGGTGCTGCCTTTGATGAGTCTTGGGTGCTGCAGAGAATTTATAGCCGTAGAGGTCTGGTCCAAGTGCCTGCTCTAAAATCCACCAGAATTGCATGAGCGTCAGTTTCAATGATGTCCCAATGCAAAGGATTTTCTGTATTTTGAAAATACACAACGGAAAAAAACAAACATTTTGATACAGATTACACACTGATTGTTTCTACGACCATCAAATACAAATTACAAAATAATATTTGGTATTATAAATACATGTATCAGAAATACTGCCCATCCTGACTACAATATAGCATTACACCAGTATTCGCCTCGCACTAGTCGGTCATGGCGACGGAACATCTTGCCGCTCATCTGATGGGCTTCATCCGTGAAGACATCTTCCAGAATAAGCCACAAGTCCAGTTGTTTGATTAGTGGACAATCAATAACCTGAATTATTTGGAGAGAAAAAAAAACCTAATAGACACAAACTACTTTGTTTTTAAATTCTACGACTGAATGTCTTGAAATGTGTTCTGATAGGTGATCGAGCTCATCGTCACGCCAATGTACACGAATAATTGCACACAGCAGCCTTTTCATTAATCAGTCAATGATCCAACAGTTTATTGCCTCATTAACTATGGAGATGTGTATTGTGTGTGTGTGTGTGTGTGTGTGTGTGCTGTGAGTTGGCCCAGTAAATCAATGCAGTCTACAGTAAATGGAGATTAGTAAACAGTGGTCTATTGATCTGATGTGGATGTTGGTACCGCTGTGTGTCCAGGTGCCTCTGAAGGTCTCTGTGTCTACAGGACGATCGTGGGGCTCCATGTGTGAAGTGAATCTCCTGCATGCTGCTACTACACACACCTCTGTTTGAGCCCCCTAATTCTTCCGTCTGTCTGTCTCGCTCTCTGTCTCCCTCTTTCACGGCCTCTTGTGTCTTTCTGCATATAGTTCTCTGCCTCGTTGTGTTTCTCTCTCTTCTGGGGCTCATTTTTGTCTGTCTTTTTTGGTCTTTCTTGTTTTCTTTTCCTGCTCCTCTCATTTCTTCTCTCCCCCTCTGTCTGCCTCTTTCTCTGAGCCGGAACCCATCTCCATGGTAACCGGGCTGCAGCAGCTCCCGGTTCTTGTTCCTCGCTTGCCGTATCCGGGGGCAACCGTAGGAGCCCAGACTGGATTGCGCCAGTTTTTGTCTTTCTTTCTCTTCTTGCATTTGTCTCCTTTCACCACTGCTAGTTCATTTTTGTTCTGCACCCTGGTTTCCACCCATCTCCTGTCCCGTTTATCTCCCTTATTATATATCCATTTTTCAAATGTAGTTGACATATTCTTCTAGCTTTTAACTGTTGTCACCCATCAGTCTGTTTATTCAGCAATTTTAGCAGTTATTAAATCTATTGTTCATGTTTTTAGCAATAAATATTTATATTTCAACCTTGTTTTGAATGTAGCTTTAGTGATGGAAAATGTTACAGTTGCGATTTTCCAACTTACATTTTCCCTCTCTGACCGCAGCTTCTTTACCACCATTGTGGAAGGGTGAAGGCCAGTGCACAGATTGGCAGTGTGATGGCGATGGACCTGATACATTAGCTAATATTAAGTTCAATGAAATTTTCCTAAAATCATTTCTGAGTTATTTTCATCTCAGCTGCTTTCTCAATACATGATTACGGCATGAGCCCACTGTTGCTTCTTTTTATATAATTATACTTGTATATCATTTTTATAATTATACACTGTCTTCTTATATACACACACAACAGTCTCAATGCCAAGCACACTGTCCCAGTTTCCCAGAGTCTGGCAAAGGTGTCAGGTCCCCAAAGTCCCTCTCAGTAGGTCCCCTACCAACACACACACATTTCGATAGTCCTTCTGATAAGTGTCCCTCAGTAACCGGCCCCATTAACATTGAACCCTGTGCCTTTTAGAGTTTGTAACAGTTTATAATAGCTTCCTCCTTTAAAATGTTATGATTCCTCTGGTGGCTTTTTATAAAAGGTCCAACACCCACAATAGTTAAAAATGTGCCTATTAATTCACGTGATCAGTATGATTATAATTACATTCTCACATTCTACTTGATTATACATTATGAGTAATTTAGCTTATTTCAATCTGAATGTCTTTAAATCTGTTCACATATATATATATATATATATATTATATTATTAAATGTTGGTAATGTCCCTTCCTCTTAACATGGCTGGCAAAAAAAAGGGTTTGGTTGACGACGTGCTTTAAGTGAATTAAAAAAACTTTTTAAAAAAACTACAGAAGCTAATACAAGCTTGATTAAGTGTTTTAATTAATACAATATGTACAGCCATTTCTTTTGTAATGCATGATCTCTTTTCTTTATATCTTTACAATGTTCCAATTTGTTAAGCAAAAGAAAGAGACCGGGTGAAGAGGGAAAAAAATATTAGTTACAGCTGTTCAGAAAAAAAAAGAAAAGAAAACATCAAAAACAAAGAACATCTAAAGGAACTGAGGCATCTTTATAATTACAGACCCTGAAAGATTCAGGTGGTCATTGCAGCCACACACAGGTTTCTAGCAAGGCCTAGCCTGTCATGCCTTAAAGCCATTTATTCAACCCCCCACCACCTCTTGGCCTGCGTATTGGCATATTTAACACACTTCCTATACACACATACCCGCCCCCATGTTCCAGGCGACCCGCCCCCTTGTGTGGTTGTATATAATTTTCCTGCTGTGCTTTAAGTGGGTTTGTTTCCATAGTGACAGCCAGCCACTGATTGGACCAAAAAGACCAAAATCCACCGTTTAAGAGCGCTGATGTATAAAGGGAATTTTCTAGCATTTTATGCTAGCCAGCACAGGTCCAGGACACTGTTTAAAGCTCCACTCATCACACAAGAAATGTGAAATATTTGCTCAGGCAGTAAAATTACATTGTCCCAAATTCCAAGTGAACTGTGAGGGATTTACTTTGTAAAATACTGAAATTTATCTTGATTTTGCGACACCAATAACATTCTGCTGCAAACCTAAAAGCCCCTACTATATTCAGTGCTGAGAAGATGGCAGTCACTCTGAAAGCTGTTCTTGCTCTGACTGGCTTAAACGTGTGCTGTTTGTTGTGGAATAGAATTGTGTCTCAGTTTGCAGTTGAATTTTTTTTATGTGTTTTTTGTAAACGTCCCAAGATAAGATATTTTTTTTAAATATAATTTCTGTTATATAAAAGGATCATAAAATATCCCTATTTACATTAAATTACACTTTACAACTTTACACTTAAAAAAAAAAAAGTGAGTTCTTTGCTCTGAGGGAAAATCACTGAGGTGAAACTGTGCATAATTCAGCATTTGGTTAACGTGTTGCTTTTGTTGCTACTGTTGATTTCTCCTCTGTAGTTTTTAGTGCTGAAAGAGACTTTGAGACTTTTGATGTTTGACAAATAGAGATTAGAACTGGGAACAGCTTTCAGAGGGCATGTAGCATCAGTCATCTTGAGTGGTCACCTCTTTCCATGGGCTGCCAAACTGTACAATGAATAATATGAAGTAGTTTCTTATCGTAAACCGTAGAATTCATCTTCAAATCCAGTAAAACATTGGTCACATTAGAAAGAAAAGAAAAAAGTCAGTTTATAGTCATGCCCCATTAGGACTTGACCTGCTAGTGGTAATGTCCACCATCAATAAAGCGTTAGGGCTAGAAAATGAATACAGCATTTTTACCTTTTAATTCCTTACTTTGAATCTCATAATATTCATGTTTGTCATTTTCATGGGTGTTCATTTTATTGCTCAGTTAGATGGCACGTGGGCTTGATCTCCAAATGAGTTCTCTAAATACAGAATTGTAAAGAACACTTGCACGCACTGAAAGACAAACAGCGTCGAAGTAAAATGCAGCAAAAACCACCTTTGGCAAATTCAGCCTTCTGAAAAAAGTTTCTCATGAATACATTTCGATTTATCATACATTTGCATATGGTACATACTTTCTATTAGCAAAAAGCAGTAAATATAACTTCAAAGTAAATTCATAAAAATAAAAATACAGTCGATTTGTTACAAGTGCTTCTGCATTCTTGGCACCTCCAGCCACTATCAAGAGAGTGCTTTTAACCAGAAGAGTAAATCGGGGTGGGAGGGGATCCACGCCTTGGCTTGTACCAGTATTCCCTCCAGGGTGTCATACTGAGGAAGCGGGGCACTCGAGGCTCTTTTCCACTGTTAAAACCTCCAGACCCCCCCTGTCCTCTTAAAAGTGGAACATTCCTGTAGCAGCCATCTTGTCATGCAGGTCACAGGTCTCCTGAATGCTTCGCATTAGCAGTCATTTCCAGCTCATTGTTCAGTCACAGACACCGGATATTTATGTACAAAAGACACGCTTGAATGCTGTTGCTTAATCCTGAAGACGGGGGGAATCTTAGTTGCTCGTTAAGGTTTCCTTTTTCAACATTTTTAAAATAAAACATCTGAGATTCGCATCATCATAACTGATAATGAAGTCTAGTAATTCCCCAAGCTTTCTTTTCAAAATCTTTCAAAAATGAACAACTTCGAACCATCCGTTCGCTTATCCTCTCAACTCCCAACCTTCAACCGTGACAGCTGTCGCTGTGTCATACGCCTGGAAACTTAGCAGCATGCTTACATTGTCATCCAAGTACACATCAAGCCTTGAATTACTTTTTGCATGTGCAAAACTTTCTTTGCTTGTGCACGGACCAGTAACACATCTAAGGACTTTTCAGCATGTTATACATGTACCAGTCATTAGCTGTGTCAATGGTTTTTGCACTTGCTAGTAATTTTAACATGTGCTATCATATGGTTGACATAAGTTAGACCAGCAGTAAAGGAGCATTTAGCAATATTTAGCCTGGATCTGTCCAGAAGCTTGTACATTACAGCTTGCCTTTTACATTCAATCATCCACACGTGCCAACATTGTGGCTGTTCGCCTTAACATATACTGAACAGGAAACACTGTTAACTCAGACAAACTGACATTTGTGCAGTCTAGGGTTTGTGTTTTGGCTGATTCTCTACAAAACACGTACTGGGTCAATATCAGGATATTGTCTGTGTAGGTGAGTATGGGGTACTGGTTCAGGTAAAGCCTTTTAAAAGATTTGTATATAAATGTTATATATATATATATAAAGGTTACATACCAATATTGTCAGTACGTTTTGGTAAAGGAGCTACATGCAAGTTTCCCTTCAAGTCTCATTTAATAGTCATTACCATCGATGGCACTGGCAAACCCAGAATGAGTGAAATTAGCCGTCTACAATTAGTAGGTCATCCACATGTTTCTAAATAGATTTTCAATAGTTGTAACCAGACTTGCTTTAATGCCAAATTGGGCAAAATGGAACAAATATGCTTGGGGGGGGTTTGTTACAAAATGCATGAGTGCATTGTTCAAATGGTAAGAGACGATCATGCAGACTCAAACATGCTTTCGTATGTTTAGCTTTTCTGTAATGTCCCCATTATTTGCTTAATTTTACATGTAGCTCCTGTGTGTGGGCTTAGTAACCAATCAATTATGGATCTAATCAGCAACATCCATTCATTAATTTACAAAAACCTATATAGATCCCACACCATTCCAATTTCTGTCTTTTTTTATAAGGTTGTCTGAGTTACAACAATTCGTCATGGTGCTACACTCCATGTTTAATGACTCTGGTATGTATACTTTCATGTTTTAACAGGCGAGTGAGCGAGTTCAGTCTTGCATGAGTCAGAGAGCATTTTCTTTCATGATGTGACTTATTCATTTAAACTCGCCTGACTTAGTAAAGTGAGTTGTCCTAGTGTTTACAGTGAGAAGCTCTTAAAGCCATTTTTAAATCATAAAACAGATTGTATCACCTGTCTTATAATAACATGTAATGCTGCATTTAGCTGAATGGTTGTTGGGTTTTTTTCAGGCTTCTTACAGTAAATAGGATAGTCACCACCTCAGTAGTAAAAGGTAAAAACGAATGTAATTTTTTTTACATGAAACAAATAACATTAAGAAAAGAAAATAGAACTCCACTGTTAAGACATCAATTTGATAGATCATGTTTTCTTAAACATTATTCATTCAAAGTCATGTTTCATGCAAAACAGTAGTTCCTTTTAACAAAGACACACGTTGTTATATGTTCAGCTAAAAAAGAAGCTTGTTCTACATATTTTTTAAACAGAGTTACTTCATTTCCAGGGCAGGCACCGTACGTACGAACCAGGTACAGAGGCATGCCACATATTTGCATTGCTTTTGCATTCTACTTTTGGCGGCTGTGATGTCATCGAAGCAGCGAGTCGATAGGTGTAGCTCTTAGGTTTTAAACTTGAACCTTTTCTTTATCGATCCATATTAGTCCACATCAGCCTTTCTGAGATACTTGACGAGGCGACTGAATGTTTTGCGCTGCTACTATAACATCACAGAAGGAATTTCAGGAGTAGTACAAGCTTAGAATGGATATAAAAGCAGCGCAACAAGGCTCAGTGGCGCATGCAGAGATGGGGTGGGGTCTGAATGAGTGGGGTTAAGGTGTGGGAGGGCCTGGCCCAGGGCTGCAGTCAGATTAATGGATGGATGTGGGGTAAAAGTCAAGTCAAGGAAAATTGGCAAGGGTCGTTTTTTCGCGCTACGTTATTTAGTTTTAATCACATTTAGTTTCTTAACTTTATACAAGAATATGTCACAAATGAGGCTCGTTGTGGTTTCTATCTCTCCCATTGCTGGTACTGTGATAGGAGAATGGATATGGTGGGAGATTTTGGGTATATATCGGTCATATATGTATTCAAATGTTTCACATTTACATAATTCATATTTGTGTCAAATAAAAAAGGTTTGTATATTGAACATTTACGCAATTAATTTTCAAATCCAAATGAGTGCTCAGTTTTATTTCTGATTACGCAGAATATTGCTTCGAGTTTACCAACCAAGCTGCATCCAAATTTCTTGGAAGGGAGCGCTGCAATTTATTTTCATATTCTCTTTAGTATTTTGTAGACGGTGCATGAAACGGCAATAATATAAGCATATTACATTTTTAATACTGCAAAAGTATCGTAATTTTCTCTCATGTTGATGTTAACATAATTATATCAAATTGAAGAATTTGATTACATATCAATAACATGATATGTTAAAAAAATTAAATAATTGCTTGCATTATTTATATTTGGTAATGTTTTAATGCAAATGATAAATTTGGAATGGAAATTCTTTTTCTTTTTTTAATGTCAAATCAAATTTCACTTACTGTTAATTCATATTTCCTTAATTTAGGTCAGTTCATTCCAATTTAGATAAGGAGGTGTTTTGTTAATATTAAGACATTGCACAATATAAATCATTGCACAATTTATAAGTCAATAATGCATGTACAATATCTGATCTGTTCTACTAACACAAAAGGAAAGATTGAGGAACTGGTATGGCATTTTAAAAAAAACAGAAAGAGTAAGAAGCAAAATGTCAGTTACTATATATATATATAATATATATATATAAATAGTAGGACTCCTCTTCCTTCCCAGTAAAATCAGCAGTGTTTAATTAACTCAGAGTTAAACTGTGTAGGATTAACTAGGAGTCACCTTGCTCACTGGTAACTTTACTGTTTATTTCTCTTCCTGCTCTTAAGACAGGAAGAGAAACTTGCTGTGCTTTAGTCAATGATATCAGCGATATCATTCGGTTGACTGTTAGGGTCACCAGCCTTTCCGATTTATGAAGTTCAAAACATGCATTTGTGTATATTTAACAGAGTAGTGTGCCATTGAAAAGGGATTCTTAACTGTATCCATTCACCTTTCCTCTGTACACCCCTCCAATCATTCTGCTATCTTGGAGAAAAGTCAGTGCTAGCCGTCAGATCAGCCCTTACAACAGATTCAGAAGAGAGTCTGACAGACCGACCTATTGCCTTGATTTGCTGTGTGGGGATTTGCTGTTGCTCTTATTAAGAGAAGTGTTTTATCATGAGATTTGATATATATTAGTATATATATGAACTAATTGGGAGGTTCAGTTGATATTACGCTTTTGTAGGTATAAAGATAATAATGAAAGGAATGACTGTAGTAATAAAAATAATATAGAACATCAGAATAAAACTTAACGGTTTAGGAATTGATAGAAATAGTGGTAGAAAGAACACTTATGATCATTGAAAAAAAATAATACGGTTTAAGAGGTGGACTGGGTTTTGGGTGATTTAAGGGTTGTGGTCGGCGTTCATACTCTCACGCGCTTTCTCACGTCCACTCGTTCGTTCATGCTTTCGCTCACTCTCACACTTCTCACTCTTCGTGGAGCTGTAGCCGGTAGCGGCTGTAGCGGATCTGGAAGAAGAGCCTTTCGATCAGCGAGCGGCTCATTCCAGGCAGCGTGTAGTCCTCAGTCTCGCCCACCCTCTGAAAACCCAATGATTCGTACAGCTTGTGGGCGGCCATCTTGACTGCGGTCGTTCCCAGAACCACGGCTGAGTAGTTGTTAAGCATAGCGAACTCTAGGACCCGTCGTCCCAGCGCCTTGGCAATGCCCTTCCCACGGAAACGAGAGTCCACAGACATGCGCCGCAGTTCTACCGTGTTGTCTTCTTCTCGTCCCTGTGCCGCAACAATGCCCACCACCTGGCCTTCCAGGACTGCCACCCAGAAGCGAGAACCTGCAGAAACACAACCGGAACGACTAAACATCTGGTCGAGAAGGCAGTTCTGACTGCTTTTCATGGAACAAGCTAGCATTTTAGAAAATATTAAAAGTGTTTATGGAAAAATACAGTACAGTCTCACAGAACTACATCAAATCATTCTCCTTCTTACGTGCTTAAACGTCAGCGTTCTCTGAACATACACATCTCAGTGGATGTATTCATATCTACTTAATCCTAGCTACAAACAAGGCCAATAAATGTGAAAGAGCGCAATGCTGTTCCACTATACTGAGAATCATTAACCATGTCAGAGGATGTTTCATAGGTAAGAAACATGGTGTTATTGTTATCAACTCATCCATGAGGAGCTGTGAAATGTAAATGTCGTAATGGAATACTGTTAGTTAAATGAGACACAAAATAAGCTTTTAATTGAGGCTGAAGATTTGGATATGTGGTTTGAATGAATGTTTATACGTTTATGACCGTTTAATGCTGTTTAAGGAAACAAAAAATGAAAAACTCCTGAGGAACGACACCGAAATGTTACAACTATATCCGGGTTTTTTTTAAGTGTTTTGTTTTCGGCCGCTAATCAAATCTGAAACCTCTGTCCTTCGCTGTCACTCGTACATTTAACAGTCACGCTACAGCCATGATAACAGGATTCTGGTGTTGGGATGGTTTTAGTGCTTCGTGGAATATTACAAGATTAAACCTCTCCTAAGCTTGTTCTACTTAGCAAAACAACTGTCAACTGTGGACTAGATAATGTTTCCAGTTGCTCTGGGTCTTGTCTTAAAATACGTAAAAACCTAAACATTTCCCCTTAATATATTACATCTCTGATATTATAATTGGGGGAGTGTGGAAAGACAAAGACTGTTCACTAACAGCATTGAGCAGACAGACAGATTAAGCTAACAATAATCCTTTGCGTTTTAACGCGCATCAACAACTTTCCAGGCATCATTATAATATTCTGGTAGCTCACTGGTAGTGCTCTGCACACGTGAAATTCTAATCCAGCATTATTGCAAATAGCAAGTCAAATAAAGCTGTCTGTAATCTTTTTAAATTAGATCACACCACATTCCGTGTGTAATGAGAGAACCTTTGTCCCCGTGGACCAAATTAGTGGAGGCTACATGTGCAGAAGCACCGAGGCCCAGCTGTTTTTGTTATGTCTGTGTCCAGCAACAGATCTCAGAGCCCCAACGGTTCAGAGAGGCAGGAGATTAAAACAGACAGGCGGCGCTGAACATGCCTGTCACCTCAGTGATAAAGGAGACGGTGCAGAGTTTGGGCCTGTGTGTCAGCTCTGAAGCACTGCCCACCATCTGTTTTGAAAGAATCGGTGCCAGGACAATCATGTCTGTGTGTGGAGTGTTCATCCGGAGCTGCTATAGAATGTGTGCATTTTACGGAGCAGTCACCTGCAAAAGGCATGTCAGTGCTGAAAGCGGACGCTGTAGTTCAAAGAGAGATCTTACTGGAACGTGAACCGAGAGCGTTAGGGGTGAAACTGATACCATGCATCCGGTGTGTGTATATGCAAGTGTGCATGTGGGCAGGCTAAGGGCTTATTAGCCCTCGGGCTAAAACAAGGGTGTAACACTCTGAAGGTCAACATTTTTTAAATACTTGTGGAATAGGCTTTTTGAAATTCTAAACGTTACCTGGTCACATGGAGCATGTTTTAGGACAGGAAACTGGTAATAGAGTGCGTGTTAAAAAAAAAACATATATATATATATATATATATATATATATTTTTTTTTTCTCTCACATTACTCGAGCTCCATCTTTGCTGTTCAATCGAAAACGATTGACCATAAATCAAAACTTATTGCATAAAGGAAAGGGTGCGCATAATGCCTTAAATCTATACACTGTCTTTTATGAGAAAATGTTCTTCTAACCTGTGTGGTGTTTGAGGCAGGATGGGTGGGACGTAAGTGAGGGGATGTGTGAAAAATCTCAAGACATTTGTTAAAGCAAAACTAAATCAGGCATTACATTGCTGATGACCTAAAATAGTGCATTCATAATATTCTTATTAATTGCCATTCATGTGTTATAAACAAGGTGTTGCTGGCATATACTCCACGTACTGCAACATGCTGCATCTCTGCAGTCTTTTCTCGGCCGCCCCATCTTTCAGACCCCTCCCCCCATGTGGGCGGGCCCCAGGGAGTAGAGAGCATGTTGGGTAGTATGGATCAGCCTGTCACGTTCGCTCCAGCAGGGCCAAGTCAGCGCTTTCACACTGTCAAACCACACACCCACATGTATATATGGACTAATACATATGCCAGTGTCTCATCCTTTATAAGCAATCATACACAGTTCTAAATCAACATCATAGTGAGCTTTATGCAATCACATAGCAGACACACAAACACACCTTAATGTACACACAAAACCATAACAGCCCTTGCTGACATTTGTCTACGCTATCACACACACACAATCTGATTGTCCCTTGTGAGCTATCACGTATGCGTAAGTCACGCTCTGCATCTCCATCTGATGGGCTAGGGTGCCTTACCACACACTCACACACACCTCTTGTTCTTCCAATGTAGGTAGATGTGTGTAAGTGATGGGGCCAATAACTAAAACTGGAACTCTGTGGACTGTAGCTGTTATTGCACCCATTTTTTCTTTGTCTGACTATTCTGTTGCTGAGTGTGTGTGTGTGTGTGTGGGACCACTATGACCACAGATGTTTTTTGCTGTACTGTTATAAATTACAGTACAGCATTATGCTTTTTGCATAAGCCCTGAATCTTTATGGTTGTGTGTGTGTGTGTGTGTGTGTGTGTGTGTGTGTGTGTGACAGGAGCCTTGGGGGCAAGCACTCTACCTACTCTATAGGTCACGACCCTAATGTCATAAAGACTCCATGCCTTCTGTGCAGTAATAGGGTAATAAGCCCATATGCCATAACATTTTACTATTTTACTATGCTTTCCAACAGTGGTAACACCCTATGGCTTTGAGCTAAAGATGCAAAGTATCGTAGCTGCATGTCAATTTTCTACTGGTTCGTTCAGGCTTTAACGCTCACGGCAGGTTCAACCACATTCCATCGTTTTACCCAGCTTTGGTCCTTATGAGTTTCTCGTTCCTCTTGCCTGAGGGATAAACGTAAGGGGGCCATTTCCCACAAAAATTCCATTGTTGATTGGTCATGTCTTTGGAGATACTTGGGATACTTTAATTCCAGCTTTTGTGCTGATATGAGAATGGCTTCCTTACATGTCTGTTCAAGCATGGGTCGACTAAATCAAACATTTTAAAAAGCCATCATGACAGGTGATGTGGCTGGCTTGGATATTGATAGGTAGCTGAACTCTAGTTTTCACTCTATTGCAGTTAACAGACTAACACTCCCTATGCTTAAATGCACTTCCATTATATTTCCATTATCTAGACGGTTTTACTCCTCTTGTCCTATGAACAAAACAGATCAGCTCTCTGTGAAGATAATCAAAGGGAACTGAAAAGAAACGGAAAGCTACAACAAGAAAGGAACATCTCTCTCTGAGCCTGACAGATAACCCAGTTAGTCCTGCACCGCAGCCACGGCTTAGAAAAGAGAGGGAGAGACTGAGGCTTCCACATTAACAAAGAGAGATGGAGACAGTCAGGAAAGAGAGGTTCCCCTGGGAGACCTCTTTGTCTGCATGCTACCAATATGCAAAACCACCTCACACAGCCTCTACTCTATACCTTCCCCCATCTCCTGACCCAACACGCAAATCCTTTTCTCCTCATAACTGCGCTAAAATAGGAAACCTGTACCAAGCTGTTATTCTAAGGAGAACGATCAGGTGATAAGACTTATGAAGACAAAGACAACACCCTCTGCTATACTAATGTACGACTCGCTACCTTTTCCATAACACAGATATAAATTATTATTATTAATTATGCACATCATTTGCTAAAGATTTTTTAATCGGTCAATTTTAAAAGCATACTGACTCCATGTGACTGGCCAATGGGGACTACAGAGAGCAAGGGGCGGGACATTATAGACTTCACTGTTGATCTCTGCAGGAAGTCTAATGATGTGCCAAGTGTGAGACTTAAAAAGTAGACTTGAGCTGGAGCTGTGAATGTTGATTTACCCAGTAGGGGATGTATTGTTTGACCAATCACTCTCCTACTGGTAGACATATTGTAGCAGAAAGTAGTCAGGAAGAAAAGCTAAGAATCCCTGCTGATATGCCTCAGCAACCCCCATACATCCATCAGACTTTCTATTGTTATGAACATTTGGACACTTAGCCTTAAGTCAAAATGAGGTTATTTCCTTTGTCCACACACAAACGATGCTGAGGAGATTAGAAGTATTAATTGGATAGCTTGTGCAGGGACCTGATGATGTATGTCATGGGGTACTCTGCCTGACTCAGGCCTCAGTGATTCATTGGGTATGGTGACACACACACACACACACCCCTTTTTATATACACCTAGCTGTTTATGTCTGTGTTGCTGAAACAGAGTATAGACTTCCCCTGTTCACTGATTAGTAATCATCACTGTAACACCAAGGAAGGTGATTGACAGCATTTCATCCAAACATGACTACTGGATGTCTCAATTGCAATGGATGAGTCAAAGTAGAGGGACACATCTTCGGGAAAAATATGCAATCACTGATGGGCTTGCAAGCATCTGCACATGAATAATGATGGCAGCAAGCCCAACTTTCTGAGCATTTTTACCATATTTCTTATCAATTATGGGAATATGTGATGCATCTGACCGTCCTTCATGTAATCATATGGATTAAAGGCTAAAACCTTTCCTTAATCAGGGCACTTACTCTTGAAATTTAAATAAAAAAGAATATACACTTGCTCTGGTTTGAAACTATGAACCCTAAATCGCAAATTTAAAATCCAAACTGAAAATACTTCCAGTGAAAAAAACACGCAATAAAACACAGCTAAAGTGTGTCTGATCATCTTTTGGACACGTGCAGCAGGAGTGAGTCCCGTCATGCTTAGCACTATGCGGCAGTAAAGCGTGTTTTCAGCGATTTTTTATTTTTTTTTCCCCCTCCCACGATCAATTGAGGCACGTGACCCTGAGCAGTGAGTCAGGTTCGAGCTGAGCACACACTTGCTGCATATTTAATAAGTCCACTGCATTAAAGCAGCACTTTAGCCAATTAACCCACACAGAACCGCTAAAGGGAGGATTTTAAAACGTCACAACTCCGCTGACATATTTCTGAAGGTTGAGGCCTGATGAATTACTTGGATGTGCAGTTTTTAACAGCTCTAAAAGCCCCAAACTGTAGTGTGTGAACATGGAGGACTGAGATGCACTAGTGTAAATTGCTAGTATATCATTTATGCTTGGTCATGTTGGAAGGTGATGGTGCGGATTTAAACAAGACAGGCACAGTTCTACTGAGGTGGCGCAACAAATGTTACTTGATCTGTAATTCTGATTCGTTGAAATCTTGGAAAACAGTGTTGCAGCATTTTGACATTTATAGTGTAATTACTGTCAGCCACTAATCTCATAAAACATCAACACAAACGCTCGTTTACAACCTATTTACGACTGTGTGTTCCCCTTACCTGTGGGTTTCATGTAGTATGCCTCTATATCAGCCATATCTGTGTGGAGTGCGCAGTCCAAGTAGTTGAGGATGACTTTTCTGCTATAGTAATAGCGCGCTCCCATTAGAATGAAAGGTGTGCAGCATGTCAGCAAGACGGACTTGGTCATAACAAAGCACATTACTATGGAGAAATGTAAGAAAAATAAACGTCACCTGTCAGAAAAGAGAACCAAAAAGTTTGATTTTTGGTAGAGGAGAGACACGCAAAAAAAGACACAACAGGAAATCGTATGGAGTCTACATTTTTATCCCAGAGTCATGCATTGTTGATCAGTATTAAACAGATGTCCTGTTAGAATAAAATCTTACATTTTTATCCTACTGCAAAGATGAAACAGTGGGTTTTACTCAACACTATTCCGGCCAGAGTAATGTGATTTTTTTCATGGGTGAAATAGTGCTGTGAGGACTGCAGAGCAATATTTGAACCTCTGTTGGTGCAGCTGTATTTAGTGTTGGTGGTTTGGACGCACGAGGGCGCACAGACTGCGCCATACTACGCGGCTACAGCAGAAACCGCATACTACCTTATTAAACAATATAACGGTACGACACCATAGGTGACTATACATACGTTCTGGCTGTACTATGGCCGTGGTCTTTAGTAGAATATTACGCGCTGGTGACACGGGTCCGACTCTCAACTGCTCAACACACACCTCATGAGACGTGGGCCAGATATTATACTCGCAGTTCTTGAGGAGAGCCGGTTTTACTGGTCCATCTTTAAACTCGCCCAAGACTAGGATATCCTGATTCATTTTGTCTGTTTAGGGAATTTACATACTGTTCGGAAAAAAGAAAGGAAAAAAAGCTTCATCTGACACCCTAAGGGTTCTACGGGCTGTCCTTCTGGGGGTTCTATGTAGGACCCTACAGCAGAGTAGAACCCATTTAGAAAGCTAAAACCATTACCCATCCAAAGAACACTTGGGGAACCCTTTTTTTGTTGTTGTTCCTTCTTCTAAGAGTGTGTGTGTGGGTTGGGGAAGAGAAATCTAACGATGGCACAGAGTGGCCTATATTTAATTACCCATGTAGGCTCATTTGGAGCCACGCTTGGTTTGAACTGAATTTCTCAAGTCGCAGCGTCAGATCCAGTGTTTTCAAGTACATGATGCTGTGCACCCACTGTGGTTGGGTCATTCTGCTTAAGCTCGGGTATAATTAAAACAAGAAACGCAGCGTGCACGTCAGAAAAAAAACAACAACGAAATAACTCGTAATTGGCTCCGAGAGGCAGGAGAACGGAGCAGCCCACGCAGTTACTATAACCTCCTCCGCTGCAGCGCGCGCCAAAGCCCCGCATTCATGCATGCATGCATGCATTCATTCATTCATTCATTCATTCATTCATTCGTGCATGCATTCATTCATTCATTCATTCGTGCATGCATTCATTCATTCATTCATTCATTCGTGCATGCATTCATTCATTCATGCATGCATGCATGCATGCTCAACACTGCATGCCGGTGAACCGCCGGCGTCTTTGTGCGAGGAGTCAAATGCGCGACGTTGCTTCATTTGGATTGCATTTTATATATTGCTGGTATTTGAAGAAAACAAAAATATGTCATTGAAAAAAACCAACTGAAGAAGAGAAAAGATCTAGGCTGTCCACGTTGGCCGGTGTGTTGCTCTTACCTGTGAGCACCGCGTAAAGAAACTGAGTGTGTGATTGGTGTTTTAGACCGCGAAAGGCCGTGTTGGGTATTCGCTCCATGATGCCCTCGTTGAAGATGCGGCGCACCTCGGCGCTGTCGCCGCGCGAGAACTCGCGGAGGAAAACCTGCTCCCGCGTCGCGTCCTTTCGTTCAAACGCGCCGGAAGTCGACCACATCTGCGAAGAGGACACGATCAGAGACTCTTTTTTGTTCCCAGCTATAGCGTCGGGGTCGTCCGCAACTATTTTAGTCTCGCAAACCATTTTGGGAGACGAACAATGCATGCAAGTGGCCTCGGATGGACTGAAATCGGGGAGAGAGAAAAAAAAACAACAGCCGAGAATGGATGATGGGTGCGCTTCTTTTTTTTTTTTTTTTTTTTTGGGGGGTGTGGAAAGGAAACAAAAGACAGATGTGGTGCTGCAACCCTGAGCTCCCTTACGACCGAAGAGATGCCGGCGTCTGTCGAGCGCCCTTTATAGCCTGATGCTCCCTGCACATTCAGGTTCCGGGGTGGGAGTGGCCTCCTCCCATCGCTGATTGGGCGCAAGCCCACCGCCACATAGCGCTCATAGGAGCAAGCGCTCATAGCGCCCATAGGAGCAAGCGCTCATAGGAGGAAAGCGCTCATAGGCGCTCATAGGAGGAAAGCGCTCATAGGAGAAAGCGCTCATAGCGCTCATAGGAGCAAGCGCTCATAGGAGAAAGCGCTCATAGGAGAAAGCGCTCATAGCGCTCATAGGAGAAAGCGCTCATAGGAGATAGGAGAAAGCGCTCATAGGAGATAGGAGAAAGCGCTCATAGGCGCTCATAGGAGGAAAGCGCTCATAGGAGAAAGCGCTCATAGGAGGAAAGCGCTCATAGGAGCAAAGCGCTCATAGGAGATAGGAGCAAGCGCTCATAGCGCTCATAGGAGCAAAGCGCTCATAGGAGATAGGAGAAAGCGCTCATAGGAGAAAGCGCTCATAGGAGCAAAGCGCTCATAGGAGATAGGAGAAAGCGCTCATAGGAGAAAGCGCTCATAGGAGGAAGCGCTCCTAGGAGGAATATTATGATGGGTTTTCAACACACACACAAAAAGGGAGAATCCTCACTTGTGCTAAAGCATGCGGGTGAAATCCCGCGCATGTGTTTTGGGGGAGGGTAAACGCATGATGCTCAGGATCAAACGCTCCCACACCTTCTATCGCCTCGGATCATCTAGGAGTGCCTCGGGTGCTTTAGTTGCGTCATTGGGAGCCCGTGTTTCCAGTCCACATTGGACACGCGCGCGTGGGCTGCTAGACATCGTTTGATTCGGGTTTTTTTATGTTTTTGTTGGCGGTTCCGTTGTTTAGACAGTGAATTTGGCCGGGTTTTAAAACGCGTGCAGGCTTTCATGTGACTCGTTCTGCGTTTCCTCGTTGCGCGCGTGTGTGTGTGTGTGTGTATGCGTGTGTGTGTGTATGTGTGTATGTGAGTGTGTGTGTATGTGCGTGTGTGTGTGTATGTGTATGCGTGTGTGTGTGTATGTGTGTGTGTGTAAAAGTCTAGTGGTGTAAATGCATCGGGGGGAAAACCCAGAACAAAAGCAGTGGCAGAAATGCAAAGTTGACGGGCCCCTCTGTCCAATCATTACATTTTCCTATAGACATTTTTTTTACATTATCTCCATGGAAGTTGATGCCCCCCATATAAAAAGAAATGAAATAAAACCTGTCATTTGTTTGTGCTGATTTGTGCCGTAAAAAAATATTGTTTGGGCCGGTTTGGTTTTTGATATATTATTGCATTATATGTGAATGTAAGTCAATGGCCGAGAGTGACGTCACAGTGAATTAAATGTGTAATATATATATCTAAAAAAATCAAACAGGCACAAACTATTTTTGTACGGCACAATTCAGCACAAATGCATGACCGTAATTTGGTTAGATTTTTGGTTTGGTTTTGAGTTGAGTCAGGTTTAATGCACTGGTGACATCACTCTGGACTCTCTAGACTTGCATTGAAATTCAGTCGTTATAATAATCTCAGAAACCAAACCAGCACAAACAGTCATTTTTGCGGCACAAATCAGCACAAACTAATGACATAAGTTTGATTCTATTTCTTTTTTGATGGGGTGCCAGCTTCATGGTGGTCCGTTTTTTTCCCTTCCCCACAGACATGCACAGAGCTCTAGATACATGATGACGTAATTTGATACACAGCAACTTGAAGCAACTTGGCCGCCATACTGGTCCTCCCTCTCCACTCTGTTAAACAATAAACATATTCCCAAAGGATACAGATATAATATCGAAATGTGCCCCGTTTTCCTGCAACAAAACCCAATTTAGGTGTTGTGGCAAGACATTTCGTGTGCATTCGTTTAAAATACGACGGTAGCTTGTACATGTTTTGTCTTGGTTACTCAAACAATCATTTGCCAATTAGCAAGCCAATTTTAAGGAGTGGTGCTCCAGTGGGCGAGCTTTAGCGTTAGTTTTAGCTCTTCGACTATTGCGCCGAGACGTCACCCATTCGCCCCGCTGTGAGGGCTCTGATGCCGGAGTTGAGGGCTGACTGACTTCGCCTAAGGCATCCAGAACTTCTACCTCTAAATGCTCAATATCTCTAACCCTTTCTAATGTCTGGATGCGCACCTCTAACATTACAAGCTTCTCCGTCAGACATGCTACCATTTTACACTTATCGCAGGTAAAACTAGTGCTAATGATCAGTACACATAATAAGGTCAGAGTTGGCCATGTTAACGTGTTTAAAACGCTTCTTACATTTCAATCGCTTCGTCGGTTGATTGTATTTATTTGCTGAAGTTCAGTTAAGCAGGTAGGTTAACTCGACTCAGTCATGCCAGCTAACAGAGAACGTTATCAGAACGTTCAGTGAAGTATTTGACTGGTTCTAAGAAGGTTTGACTGGAATGTTGCAACAACAACAACAACAAAAACGTTCCTGCAATGTTCTAGAAACATCAGCTGTAATAACAGTTTGCTTCACAATGTTATAAGAACGTTGCTCAAACAAGGTTCATAGTTACACTCTTATAAATAAGGGTCCCAGAAAAGGTTCTTTAGAGTGATGTCACAGCAGAACCATTTTTGGATTTACTAAAGAACTTTTTGATTGATGGATCTTTAACCATTTTTGTTGGTGCAACAGAGAACTAAGAAAAATAAAAATCCCACCATAAATGTTAAAATCATGTGGAAGTAGGAAAAATGATTATTCAGTTTATTGTGGCAACAACAAAAATGGATAAAGAACCTTTTCTGGCACCTTTATTTTTAACCTTATGGGAAAATATTGCAGAAACGTTGTAGTACCATTCATAAATGTTATGTAAAAACGTTCTCAGAACACCCAGAAAACATTTCTAGAACATTCAGAAAACGTTCTGCCAGTCTAAAATTGTTAACTGGGGTATTGAAAAAGTCACTGTTGTAGCCAGACGGAATTTATTAGCGTAGAAAGAGTGATTATTTTTCTGGTCAGTTCAGATTCCCCAAAGACAAGGAGGTGAGACGAGCTTGGATTAGAGATTGGAGATTGGATTAGGGATTGGAGGACAGATATTGGGCCCTCAGCAGAATCAGTGCTATGCTGTGATCACACTGAGGAAGGCTGCTTTGACAGGACAGGGACAAAAGTTGCAAAACCAATTTCTTAATTCACTGAATGTTTGCTTCCTCAAAATCGGTACAAAATATAGCTATGAAAGCACTTAGACAGCTCTTTATCTAAAAAGAGTAGCCTAAAATGATAGGTCTTGTACTGTAGCACAGTCTTTTACCAACATAAGCTATATATAACCTATGTCTTTTAACATAAATGATAGGTGATTTCAGGCGAGAGCAGGAAAATCCTAGCGACATGAAGTAGTAATAGTAGGAAATACAGTTATGTAGTTTGTATAAGAGATCTATAGCCCTAATTAGCAACTGTCTAACATCTAACTGTAAGTCAAAATTCTAAGATTTAAAGCCGGCATTTATAGAAATTGCAATTAGCGGATGCAAAACGTCTGATCACAAATTACTGACATTTGTGACAGAAATAGGCTTCGATGAAAGAGACTGGAGCTACACATGCACAGAAAAAAGAGAGAAGAAGAGAGAATTCAAATGGATTTCAAATGCATATGTTGTTTGCTCAATTGTTGTTGTTTTTTATTACAAGTTTAGACTGTTTTCCAGCCACTAGCCCCTGATGGATTTTGCTCCTTCACAAAATGGAAAATCACACTGGCAGATGATTTAAACCCACTTTGAATATATTTAATGGTTAGTCAACAAACTGTTCTTGAGATTTAAAAAATAAATAAATAAAATAAATGGTACCACCTCAGACAACCTAAAACACGTACATTAACAAAAAATACTGGCAAAGAAGCACAGTTGATGTTCACAGACTGAGAAACACAGAAGATATCCGTCTCACCAATCATTAAACCACAGGCTTGAAAATGAATGTGAGTCTTATAAGGCTATACACGTACAGTAGGCTACGTCTCATATGCACCAATAGAAATGACTCCAAAATGGTTTATGTTAAAAAATAACTAAATAAATAAAAACCTATATTTTGTTAGAAATCAATTTTGTGTGTACAAACTAAATGATTAAAACATCACCTGCTAACTTTCTGAAACACAAAAGGTGGACACTGTTAGAAATGCTTTCTTGAGGAGTTCTTCCACTGACCAAACTTTGGTTTGATAAAGGGTTCAACTGTATCTTAAAACCAAACAAGTCAAAAAAAGAAAACCAACCCAACAAAGAAGGAAAGTAAAACATGAAAATATGTAAATTTAGTTACTGGGAGGGAATTCGAAGCAATTCAAATAGCAGTGTTCAATCTAACATTTTTAGGCCTTCACTGAGAGCCCAGAATGTTATAAAAGAAATAAAAGGATGAAATAAAAGAGCATGCAGCTGTGTATTTCAATGTTGTAGACTGATGATATGGACAAGCATCATTTCACTTGAACTTGAGCTTGTAATGTAGGAACATGAAGTGTGTGTTACTCTATTGGTTAGTGACTGATTTTTATTAAATATGCTTGATATATTGTGGTTCTTAATGTGTACATTATCACCACCAGTTATCACCACCAGTATTGTCTGTGACAGCCTTACATCTCCATTGCCCTAGCAGTTTTTAATTATGACATAATGTTATGTAATGTACTGTATGTTGATGATTGGCTTTCACCATAACCTCAGTATTTATTGTACAGTTGATCATGTACACTACCAGTCAAAAGTTCGGACCCACTTGCTCATAGAAGGGTTTTCTTCATTTTTACTATTTTCTACCATTTTTTTATTAATAATGAAGGCTGAGCACTTTGTTGTTCTGCTTCTCTGAAGTTCTAAATGAAAACTACTATCAATCTAGTGTCCAAACGATTTACTGGTATAAAAAAAATAATAATTCCTACCATGGTATTGTTTCAGTAATGGTATTGTGGCACTTAATGTGGTATCAGTATCGAAATTTTATTATTGTGACAACGAGTCTGACTAACCAAATGGACTGAAGTTCCCACCCAAAGTGCCATTGGAACCAATCACAAAATGTTTAATTAAAATAACAGTTCAATTTCTGGAAGGAATCACATTTTGTTGTTTGACACTAGACTTCAGTCAATGTAAAATGTATTATGAAAAGTTTGGACACTGGATTGAAGCTATATTTTTCATTGCAAAAATAAAGTTGCAAGATGTTCATTCACACATTTATTGTGTTGTTATAATAATAGTTATTATACTTATAATTTGTTTATTTTGCCTCTGATTTCACATTTTTACTTCTCTAGCCATATCAAAACCAGAATTTCTAAATAAGGTCAATAAGTGAAAGCCATTCATTAACTGTTACAGAATGTTTAGTAATGTACGGTACGTTCACAGTTTGATTCCAGCTATCAGGTTGTGTGCTAATGGCCAGAAGGTCGTGAGTTCATATTTTACGATTGCTAGACTGTAACTTTTGTGCTGATCCTACACTCTAACCCCATCTTTCTTTTAAGTTACCATATGCAAAAATCTTTTTTTTTTGTACTGTACACTTGTGCATATGTTTAATAACAATAAATTTAAATTAAATTATACATTGCGTTCCCCCAGAACAGATGCAGTTTCACTGTGAAACAGTTTGGCCTATTTCAACACACTTTTGGCTTTTAACATAAGTGCAAACTTGGACTTGCAAATTGTGCTGTGGGTTAGTGGTGTACACTACTAGTTATAAGTTTGTACAAACCTGCTCATAGAAGGGTTTTCTTAATTTTTTACTATTTTCTACTATTTTAGAATAATAATGAAGACATGAACACTATGAAATAACACATTATGGAATTCTGCAGTGACCAAGAAAAGTGTTAAACAAATCAAAACTAGTTTCTATGTGAAATAGTTAACAGTGTTCCTGATGAAGCTCTACACACTCTCGCCATCTTCTCAACAAGCTTCATGAGGGAGCTTCACCCAGGACGCTTCTTAAACTTCCCAAATAGGCCGAGCCACTCGTTGTTCTGCTTCTCCTGACGTTCTAAATGAAAACGACTTGTTTGGGGAAACGATTTAATTTCAAGTAAAAACTACTTATTAAAAAAATACATTTTGATTCAGAAATAAATGTAAACGTGGGCGTTAACTTCATTATTTAAATTTGTCTAAGAAACAAATTTCAACCATAAGCCTTTATCAAAATGTCTTTAAGACTAAAAAATATAGATTCAATCCAGTGTCCAAACTTTTGACTGGTAGTGTATGTATGGGCTGAAGTGTTTGTAGATAAACGTGTATATTAAGATGTTATTCGTGAAACAATCAAAATGCTATTTCTGAATGTGACATAAATGTGGACGTTTTCTTTCTTCCACTCTTTGTGTCTGTGTTTCTTCCATTTCTGAATGATGGTTTGCATTGTTGATAATGGTCTCCCTGTACACATTTTATACAGTATATCTTTTTATAACCCTTCTTTACCTCTGTAAAAGGTGACTATATTCTGTTAAAGGTCTTGTAAAGCTGTTTTCCTCATTCCCATTGACTTTTGATTGCTCACAGCAAACTGCTTGAGAGTTCGAGCCTGTTTGAACTTAACAAAGTAAACGTGTGTTCAGTTTTTAGTCATTAGACGCCTTAATGAGGCACATTCGAATAGATTGCCTAGAGCATGTCAACAGCGATGCAAACTTTTGAGCTTACTAATAAAGAGAACTGCTGATTTAGACTCAGCTGTTGGAATATTTAGGCTGTATGTTGTAACGGGTTTTCAGCGGGGGAAAAAAAGCATTAAATGAACATTGGGTTCTGTTTTGTAGATGAACTGTAAAATAGAGGTCCATTTTCAACCTTT
>JAOUQW010000040.1:3937520-3949553 GCA_028565825.1 Olivaichthys viedmensis | reverse complement strand
ATAGAACCTTATAATACCAAGTTTATCTGTGAGTTTGGAGATAGAACTTTTTATTTTTTCAAATATTACACCAAAAATTAAGACCACAGGAGAATAAAGTATCCCCAAGTAATGAAGTTTATGTGGTTAACTAATTTTTGAGCAAAATGCCAGGTAGAACCTTATAATACTGAGATCACGAACTGTCAGAATGAAATGTCTGTCCTACTTAGGTCTATTTTGTCAACACAGCCTTGTATTGGATACCATTTTCCTTACAACAAAAAAAAACATTCATATATCCAGGTCTATGGCACGCCACAACTTAAGTGATTATTTTTTATTATTTTTGGATGCAGAGAATTAATATCTGAGAATACTGTCATTGAGTAAGACTTTTAATTTTATGTCTAATTATGGAAGCTTTAAAAACATTTATTATTAATAATATAATATGTTATTAATATAAACCTGTATATGATGACAATAGTATATGCATTCACAAATACACACTTTGTCTTTAACTTTGTCTTGAGTTAATTCTAGAATTTAGTCAGTAGTCAGTTTTTATAGCTCAGCGTGACATTAAGAGTATAATCTAAAAGGCCATAACTGTTCTAATGACCTGCTTACTGACTTTATTAGGTTTTATTAGGGGTTATAACGGCTCAGTTTTATACCTTTTTGTCTTTTTGCTATATAACCAGGTTGTAGTATTACCAATACCAGTAACATTTCCTAAGAACAATTTAAGCTGTACTATTTAACCTTCAATCAATCTATCATGCAAAGGGTCTGAAAGTCCAGAGTTGTATAACCCAGTCTAGGTTACCTTCTGCTGTAATGGTGTGTAAGACTGACATCCAGTGGCTGAACTTAATACATGCATGTTAGCTGGATGCTGTGTGGCCATCAAAACCCCCTTCAAAACAAAATCACACCTGTCATCCTTTAGTCCTGGACTTTAGTGTATTTCTCCAGAGAGTCTGAAAAAACAGCATCCTGAAACTAGGGGCAATTCTACATGTCACAGCCCCCCTTGGAATGTCATTGGCCACCACGTTGGGGTCAACGAAACCCCTTTCACACATGCACTTTTCTATGCGGGAATTTAACGACAAAATATCTGTGAAGAGGTGTATGCAAGCCAGGTTTGAAAACCTGGGTCGATTGACACGGCACTGTACCGGAACGAAACCTAGTACAATACCCTGGAAATTATAGGGAGGCTCGTGTGTGGTCAGAAGCTAATACATTACCGGGAAAGACGCTCTGACCCCTTTTGAGGTGGCTAAGGGGGAGAGGATTCACTGAGCAGTTTCTCAGAAGCAAGCTGTATTTTTGTCAAATTAACCTATTGGAAACCAAGACTACAGTTTCTGACAATTTTGGTTTTGTGTTTGTATGATATAATCTAATGAAGATATAAACTGGAAAAGACACGCAAACTGAAATAATTCAAACATTAGCACAGCCAAGCGACAACAGTAAGAAAAGCCAACAGAAAAGAGTAACAGAAGAAATGTTCGGAGCGACTCAGAATGAAGAAGCTGTTGGCCATTCATGCCGAGGATTAAATTTTTCATGAACAGTCCGGGACGCATCATTCATGAGCGAATCAGCAGCAGACTCAGAGAACGCAGCGTTCATAGAGAGAAGACACAGCTGATAAACAAACTCAAATGTTTGAAGCATAAATTCCACCAAATTAATTAATTTGTTAAACATCTTCTGTAACGGGTATATTAAACTGTTTTTCAGCCTCAAAGGCGCTTTTATGCTTTTAATAATAATAAACTATTTATTAATTCTATTTCGAGCCAGTCCAGTGGTTCGTAATGTATGGCCAGGGGGTCCGCGGTTAAGGACATGATGACCGTGGATATTATTTTCAACTACTGTTGTTATAGTTATGATTTAGTTATTATAATTGGCTGGTCACTTGAATTGAATGGGTTTAAATTATGCCAGTCACATAATAGGGAGTTGTTTATTTCCTAATCTAAAGCTCACTTTAGATTTAAAACAAGATACTTAAAAATTAATATAAATAATGTCAACTGGAATGTGACTGCAATTTTAATAGAACTAGGAAAAGTGCTGTTAATATGATACAAAACGTTTCAAATCTACATTTTAACATAGTGTAACTGGTTTGGGTTCTGTGGGTGAAAAATAAATAAATAATAATGTCTCCTAAACATAAACATGATGGTACGTGTTTCCCTAATGTGCCTTGAATAGTTAGATTATACTATTCATACTAATGAATACTAGTTATAAAATTAATCATAAGGGGGTCCGTGAACTTTGTTTTACACTAAAATGGGTTTCCAAGTGCAAAAAGTTTGAGAACCCCTGATTTAGAGTATCCAGTCTGGTTTAATAATGAAGAAAAATCCACTTGAAAGTCAGAATTGCCAGGCCCTATAGGAATTGTCTCTTTCAGAATCCTGGGCTGCAGTTTTATTTATTTTTAATCTGCTTTAAGTCATATGGCTTTATTAAACTTGATATTGCTTCGCAAAGCGAGAATAGTGTAGGCTAGTATTTATTGCTTATTAGTCATGCTTATTGCTTATTAGCCAATTTTTTACCATACATGTACTAAATACATATACATACGTATATCCTCAGCTTTGGTGGCCACCCTGTTAATGCTTCTGTACCCCCTTTGCCCCCTCCATGAAAAAAAAATCCTAGAACCACCCCTGCTTGAAAAAATTACTGTGTGTAGTGTAGCAGAGCTGTTAGATCTTAACACTGAGAAAATAAATTCAACCTCAGTGAACAATGGGAACTCCAATAAAGGAGCTACAGTTCTAAGGACTAATACATGCAGTTAAGCTATGGAGCTACTACAAGCTAACAGGGTAAAATGAAGGTAAACGAAAACATTTGTATGTTATATTTTGCTTTGCTCAACACTGAAACAGTTTACTATGGGGAAATGTATATCACCAAGCCTTGGTCTGTATTAGGATGTTGAAGTAGACTGACTGCTAAAAGTCTTGTTACCTAGCACTTTAGATGAATAATTGATGTGGACATTCCTTCACCTTGACTGATAGTCCCACTGTGGGAGGAAAGAGTGTGTGTACATGAGGTATGAGGCTCAGAGAAACAGAAGTGTACCATATCATGCATTTATTTATGCTGATAAACAAGGTGAGAACATCATGTTCTAGAACCTCAGAGGTACCCAGTTTGTTGTACATAAGAACAATCTGTCTTCTTAACTATGGAGTTGGTGGTTGCTTTTATAGCTCCATCCATTTCCTGTGTAAAATAGACACCTGTCTGAAACTAGACAAACAGTAAAACTAACCAGGTATATGAGCATGAGATAACTTTCACAAGTATGGCCTTATGAATTCTGTTTTATTTTATTTTTTTCTTCACAAATTCCATTTTAACCTCGTACACTCCTAGAAGCTGTCAGTGGGTCCAGACCTACATTCCTCACTCTTTTAGCTACATACCTTTCCTATTAATTTCACTGTAGTTACATGAATAATTAATAGTAGTTACTGAATAATATCAATTATAATAAGATCAGTAACTGAATAATAAGCTGAAACTTTAAAGGAAAATTGTTTCCCATTTTCAGATTTTTCGTATGAATTTCTTTTAGATTTTTCCGTTTTCATTTCGCTTTTAGCAAAAAACTACATTACATCATCGTTTTTATTCTGTTTCACATTATCAATGCATGTATTTCTATTTGAAGAAAAGTTAAATTAAATATTGTTAACTGTGCTTTGATGAGCAGCATTGGCTTCCGTCCTTGTGTCTGAGACTTAAGGTGCTTCTTGTTTGTATCCTTTCGGCTCCACTCAGTGTGTATTTACAGTAGAGAGCTGCATGGAAATGGAGACTGGGATTTGTGTTTTATTTAAAAAATGTATACACTAGTAAGCTATGTGAATTATGAAAGCTGTATTTGTTCTCACACTGGTGGCATAGTAATGTTAATATATTTTTTGGGAGGATTTTCATCATCATTAGGTATTTACGATGACGCTGACATTTACACCCATCTCCGTTTTAACAGAGATGACATGATGAGAATAAGCGATACACTTATATGAAGATAGCTGTTGTTCTAAGTGTTTGCTATGTGGAGGCAAAAGATATACGTGCTGTCATCGACAGTGATGATTATGATCAGGAAGTGCGGGATAGAGAAGATGTTGTAAAATGTACCACTATCAAAGATGATGGCCTAAATAATGTTATAAATAGCAGGCAGTCGCCCCATCTTGCAGATGCGATGTGGTACGGTCGCATTCTCAAGTTGAAGCCTACTAAATTACGATATTGAGGGAATACCTGTTTCTTAGATTTACGTTAACAATTGTTAGTTTGGCAGACAGGGTTTCAAAGGCACAGGCTGGTTTGGAAAGCGCTTAGAATGTCACAGATCATCTGGCGCAATACTTAGCAATGTGTGTTGGGAGACTGGGGTAGATATAATAGGAAGTGTAATAGGAAACAGGTGCTTGTGATCGGATGCGAGTGGGATAAGGAACAGGTGCTTGCGATCGGATGCGAGTGTGATTGGGAACAGGTGTGCGTGATCAGAAGCTGGGTGATTTGGAACGCGGAAGCAAGTCGGCAGACTCGCTGCGTGATGTGAGCACTACCGGGGGCATCTGGGAAATACAGTCCTGGGAGGCTGGTGTGTGTGTGACAGACATCAGCAATCATGAAAAATAAAAATTTAAATGCATGTCTGTATCACATTACAAATTTGCAGGCTTCTTATTGGATCAACCAATGTAGACTTACTATTGAAATCCTCTGTGAAATGGAATACATATGGATTTAAACAACACAGTAATACACTAGTAAGGCATTGTAATTTGTTTATTGCTGTCAAAATATGAAATATTTTTTGAAAGAAAAAGCATTCTGAAACATTAGGCACTGATGAACACAAATATTACTAAGGAATACACCAGGACTGGCTGTGGTGTGAGAGCAGAGACTAATTTCCATGCTCTCCTGAGTTTTTCCCCTTTAGCTGGTGTGTTAATAGGGTCCAAGGTCACAGTGTTAATGGCCGACCTGCGTTTGGCTTGCGTTCACAGCACTCCGCCTTTCCCCACTGAGTCCAAACACAGCAGAACCTGTCAAATAATGGCCGTGCAACTCGCTGCGATGATTTCAGGAGACCAGATAGGCTGACGACAAGCTGACGTTTATTTGTGCACATTCACTTTTGAGACCTTGAAAATTAAGACAAAGCTTAAAAAGGATTAATAATCTTCTAAAAGGTGGGTTTTAAATATAATCATCAGCTACTGTATATAGATTATCTAAACTGAATAACATTTACAAACAAATAAGTAGGTTTTGTCTATGGAGCTGACGATCCAGTGATGTTGGCTGCGGAGATGGCAGCCGCCGATGCTGCAGCTGAGGGATGTTTGCGAGGTCGGAGACAAAGACGGAAGCGAAAGTCCACTTCGATCAAGTCTGTTCCAGTGCCACCTGCTCCTGTCAAGTCTGCTCCATCCCAGCCTGATCTAGTCAAGTCCGCTCTGTTTCAGTTTAGCTGATTCTGGGGAAAACCGGTCCAGTAAGGCCCGTTGCCATGGAAGCAGCGAGCTGGATCGAGCTGGTCCGAGATGTCAAGGAGCTCCAGCAGAGCTTCCTCACCGCCGCCCGGGCAACAATTGCCTCGCCTGGACAGCTCGCCCCCAGCGTTGATGCAGTTGTCTGGGCTGAACTGTGCCGAGAGGTCGAGGAGTGACAGGATTGATTTGACTTCCTTACCGCCACACCAACTCGGCAACATAGTCGCACCTCATGTGCAACCCTAGCCGCCGGTCATCCTGCTGGACATGGACTTTCCGCCCACGGGCCCAGGGCCCCCTGTCTGGTGTCTGTTTTTGCGCATCAGGAGCCGCGCATGGGGGTTCTGTCGCAACCTCCCCGCTGTGGACTCCCGCTCTATGTGCACGCCGCAGTTCCCGGCGAGCTGCGCACTTCAGTGTTTGTGTCTATGTCGTGTTTTCATGCCGTCAATTCCGAGCGTTTTCTATGTTTCTGGTTTTCTTTGTCCATTGTCTCTAGTTCCCGGTTTTCAGTGTTTTCATTTTTGTTTGTTTGTTTGATCCTTTATTGTTAATGACTTCCTGGTTTTGACCCACGCCTGTGTCCCTATTATGAATATGGATTTGCCTGCTCTATGTTTGTCTGCCTGTGTTTTGACCCCCGCTCTGCTTAACAATGATGATTTATGGACTTGCCCTATCAATAAACACACCGATCATACGCACTTGCATCCTTCCTCTTCTCCTGCGCTCCGCACGCTACAAATACATCATAAATTCATGCCAGGCATCCACATCACCTCGCCTTAGAGCGCAAAATAGTTTGAAAAAATAACTCTTGGTGTTATTTCATATGCAGGGCTGATTTCAGTTCATGTGTGCCATCACCGGTATAGACTATAAACACATCGTTGCCGCCTACTGGATATATTTTGAACTATAACGCATTACGAAACAAATATTATTGTTTTTAAGGATGGTTTTGAGAATGAGTATCTGGATACTCATTCGAAAACACCAACGAATATTCGAAGCCTGTAAAATACTATTCGGGCCAGTCCTAGAATAACAAAACATTTTTTTTAAATATTCATGGAAAAACAGCTTTCTTTTAAATTATTCATTGGGTAAATCTCAAACAGGGCTCTTGATGTAGGATCATTTAAATTAATGTACATTAATTATGGAGAGTCACAGAGGCTCGAACTCTCTCTATCTTATGTTATCAGTCAGCGGTCAGCAGCTGGATTGGTCCTTGGATCTCAAATCTTAGATCTTGGTCTTCGGTACCACAGCTTGGATCTTCTTCTTGAATCTTTTTCAGTTGCAGTTTAATATGTTTCTCAGTTGGGTCTTGTCTTTTGCAGCTCTTGGATTGGCTCATCAGTTGGTAGATTTATATGTTAAAAATACACTTCTATAAATGAACAGACGAACAACGTTATAGAGGGGGTCATTTCTTTATTCAGCAGACAGATGTTACAGCCAAGCCAGAGATCAGACACATACCAGATGGATCCGGATTAATCCAGGTTCATACATGCATACCAGCATGAGCATGAGTACAGGTATCTATTGTTGAGAATGTTATCTTCAGCGTGTGTATGTGTGTGTGTGTGTGTGCATTACATTTCGAATGATATTGATTACTCTAAATGAGAGTAGTTTTGGAAAGGTCAATAACATTGTCTAATTAAAGACGTATGCAGTTTTAGTACAGACACAGTTTCAATCAGCAGCTTTGATTTTTGTCACCTTTTAAGTACTGAGGTGTTTGGCAAAGCTGTGAGGCCATAGAGGTTCTTATGAGTGTGCTTTGCTCTTCTGCAGTGTGTCAAATCAGGGAGAGAGCTACTATATAAATATCCAGACAGTTGAGTGCAAAGATTGGCATACACTTAATACAAAATGATAATGAAATTTGATTTATACCAACAAGACATTTTGTGTGTTAGGTTTTAGAGATATTTCTTCATTAACATGTTTATTTAGTGTATGTAAAGATGTGTATAGCGAAAAAATGAAATTATATCAGTTCAAAGGTTTGCATTTGCCTTTCTAAATATAATATATATATATTCTGTAATAACTTGTATGCCTATCCATTGCTTCCAACCTCTTTGCCTATCCTCTGAGTAGTTTGAATCCTTTCAGTTGTAATATTTGCCTTGACATCTGCCAGATGTCATACACTGTCTTCTTCAGATCAGATCTGGAGACTCATTGCAAAACTTTGACTTCTTGCTTTTGGTTCTTTTAAAACAATTTTTTGTTGATTTTGCATGCTTTTATGCATTGCAGTGGTGGCTCCTGATCAGAAGGTCGTGGGTTCAAGCCTCAGCACTGCCAAGCTGCCACTGTCGGGCCCTTGGGCAAGGCCCTTAACCCTCCCTGCTCCAGGGGTGCTGTATCATAGCTGACCAACATGCTAGGATATGTAAAGAATAAATTTCACTGTACTGTACATGTATATGGGACAATAAAAAGGCATTCTATTCTATTGCGCTGCTGCAACATGATTGGCTGATTAGATAATTGCATGAATGAGAAGGTGTACGGGTTCCTAATAAAGTGCTCGGTGAGTGTATATATATATCTACCAGAATATATATATATACACTCATCAAGCACTTTATTAGATCTAAATATTAGATAAATTTTACTACTTAAATTATGGCTCATGATGGAACACAGCATTCTAGGTCTCTGTTTTTGCAGTGTGAGATACTGCTCTGTTTGAGCTGTTCAGAGGTAGGGCAAGCTCTTGGAGAGTTGAATGATAAAACCTTTGTCAGTAGAGCTCCCTAAGCTAGTAGGCAGAGAGACACTTTTAGGTTAGAACAAACAACTCCTGCAGAGAAGAGACTTGTAGCCCAGAAAGGAAAAGTATGCCATTTACTGTATATGTTTTTTCTATGTCAAAGTCATTTGTGTTTTTTCTTTCTTACATGGGAAAATATTCATTTATTCCTTATACAATAATGACCTATGAAGAGGGTAAAACCAAATACAATAACACTTTTGCTTTATAGTAACACTGAGTGTATTTAAACAGTCTGAGCATGACCATGTCCACACCAGCCAAGAGAAGCCAGTGGAGGGAGGAGCTGTGCCACTTTCCCAGGAACCATGGGCTCTCCAAGAAGGTGCTGCTTAACTGCTGCCTGGTGAGACGTATCATCTCCTGGGCCATGCCTGACAAAAGAGGTAATTATTTGGTTCGAGGTAATGAAGGTTGTCCTGGTGTGCACTAGAGTGTGCAAAGAGTGTGCAAAGTGCTCAAAAAGAACATTAACCTCGAGTGAAGACATTGTACTGCTACACTGGAGATGGGCTTCTTCCTTCTTGGTTCTGGTAGATGGCATTCTGCATTTCATTTGGTACATCTAAATCCCAAACTGTTACAAAGTCCTGAAAACTGAGACCAATTAAAACATCAGCTTTCCGACAAGTTCTTTGACAAAGCAATATTTCACTCTACAGGTCGCGTGTTCACAGTTTGACACATGGTCGGTGTGATATTGGTAGCTCTGCAGTGAGACTTGAGTAGGTTATTTCTTGGTCACAGTTATTTGCTTTTATATCACAAATCACATATTATTGCATTAGAAATGTAACATTTAACAAGTTACTTTTAGGAAACAATGAGCTTGTTTATTAGTTTCCATGGGTTTGATTGGGCTTAAATGAATCAGTAATTAATTGGGACGTATCCTTTGGCATTGGCCCTCTGTGTTGCGCGTTTTTAAATAAAAACTCCAGCATATATCTCATTATAATAGTTGAGAAATCCTTGCACCTTAGTGCAATAGTGCAATATTTTCATTAGCGTGTAGGAGCAGATTACAGGCATTACATACATATTAAAGAGCAATTTGCATAACCACTGGGGGGGCAACTAACATATCAAATTTTTCCATATACTTTACATGTGTGACTAAATTTAGTTTTGATTAAAAAAATTATCCAGGGACCGGTGTAGTATTTGATTCTCTTTAGATTTCTTGTTATATTCACTCATCTAAAATACATTCTTATACCAAACTGTACGAATTTGAAACAGACTCAAGACTCAATATTTGAATTTGATGAATTAAGG
This sequence comes from Olivaichthys viedmensis, assembly GCA_028565825.1. NCBI lineage: Eukaryota > Metazoa > Chordata > Actinopteri > Siluriformes > Diplomystidae > Olivaichthys > Olivaichthys viedmensis. The sequence continues at coordinate 3,939,914 of JAOUQW010000040.1, read as the reverse complement.
GTTCATACACATCAATGCTGACATAATATTGATTTTTTTTTTTGTGTGCCTTGTTTGTTAGATGAATTTATGTTGCCTTCAGTGGGCTTACAGAAGTTACAGCTGTAATAAACCGTATGATGAAAGTGGGTGGAATTTTGCTGGACACTGGTTGTAAATTTAGCATTTCTAATTTGTTAAATGAGTTAGAACAAGGCACAATCCATAAGTCATATTCTAGTTTGTATTTATGGCAAATTCCACAAGGCAGTGTGTAAAAATTGACTGCTGAGTATTAGAATAATATGCCATAACCCAACAACGGTTAATAAATTGTTATATCAAGAATAAAACCACAAGATAATCAATTCTATTGTTAAGAGTGTGTTGGAAGAAACACAATAATTAATGAAAATTATAAGCTATATTATGTATGTGGTGGGGTTTAAGAGCTGGATTTTGGATAATCAAAGTATCATTAATAATTAAAATAGCTTAATCATAAACCTGATACATTTTGTAAATACTTTATCAGCAATGAAATATGAGCTCCCTGTAATTTAAGAATTTTTACTAGGTTGTATTTATTTGTTTTGGAGCAGTAAACCATTAGGGTCACAACACATGCTTTTAAATGCTTTTCATTTGCATTTGTGTAAGAGTTTATAAGGCAGGGCATAGCGTGTGCTGTGTGTATATTTATAATTATCTCAGCCGTTTCTCTATCTACTATTATGCAAGCCTCTACTTTTTCTAATCACATTGGTGGGTAAAACAGCTGGGTCCTTCACTGTGTGTGTCAGGTGCTACTGTCAGCGTTCAGTTTGTTTTTGTTTTCCCCATATTGGCCTGTCTCAGTGCAGAAATATCTCCTAGCGTGGAAGTTATATAATTCACGTTACAGAAGAAAAACCAACTTGGAAGAAGTTATTGATATGTATGTCTATTGAGCGTGATGGTGATAGAACTCTAGCAGTATGAATCTGCTAATGTATCCCTCTAGACCCAAACGTAGCTTTTAATCAGCGTACTCTTTTGGTTTACTTTGTATTATTATTATGATAATTATTATTAGTTTGATAAACATAGGCCCAGGTTATACACACAATGTTATGCACAGACGTAAATCAAGTAAGTGGTGTCAATATCTGATTTGGTTGATACGCAAATCAGGACATAATGGTACAAGACAATGCGGCGTAAAAAAAACAGCAAAACAAGACAAAATGTAACAGAGGGTTGCACACTAGTATTTTATGTTATATATTATAGGAGACTTTTTATGAAATATTTCTGAGGTATTTGTTGTTAAGAGGAATCATCTCCTAAGTATGTCTGGAAGGTGTCTAGATATGATTTGCTTTTTGTTTCTAAGAGTTGCTGTGAGTTGCTTCAATTGATGAATGATCTGTTAAGAGGTTAAGCCAGTGCAGTGAGGATATTTTAGTTCTATCTTTCCAGTTTAGTAGTATGATATTTTTGGCTGTTGTTAGTGATATTAGTACAAATGGTTGGAGCTGTTGGGGAATTTGAACTGATGATAGATTACCGAGTATTGTGATGGAGGGACAGAGTGGAAGGCTGAGGCTTAAGAACTCCGCCCAGAAGGACTGGATGTATGGGCAGGACCAGAGAGCATGAAAATAATCATCTATGGAATCTGGGCAGTGTTTACATTTATTACTATTGCTGAAACCCATACAGTGAAGTTTATGTGTAGATATAATCAGTTAATATATATTGTATTAACTGAGTTTTAGTGTTGCAGGTCATAGAGAAGGTGTTGTTGCATGTGGTTTGCCAATTAATTATTATATGTTGTAAGTTAAGATCAGATATCCTTTTGTCGATTGGGATAGATGTTGTGTTGTCATGATATAATAAAAGTTTGTGTATTTGTGATATTATTTTCTATGGTTGGAGTTATGAGTTTCTTATAAAGAGAAGGAGGGTGACAGTGAAAATTGTAAAGATTTTTTTTAAAAATCATTGGCAAGGTAAGTTATATTTCTCTTGTAACTGGTTGAAGGTCATGAGCAAGCTGCCTTTGAATAGGTGTTCCAGATTGTTGATTTGGATTGTTGCCATATTGGAGTCAGAGCAGAAGGGTGAGTAATTATTAGGCAATATTTTATTGCCACGCAGTCAAAGTCATGTTAATAATGTTGTTTTGAAGCAGGAATGGGTTTTAATTCAACTATCTATAAATTCCTTTAATGTTATTATTTTCTCTGAATGATGCAACAAGTGGTTCAATAAATAGTGTGAAGAGTAATGGTGATGATGGTCATCCTTGTCTTGTTCCTCTGTGTAAGGGGAAAGGTTTAGAAATATAGAGTACACTCACTGAGCACTTTATTAGGAACATGTACACCTTCTCATTCATGCAATTATCTAATCAGCCAATCATGTGGC
>JAOUQW010000040.1:3876551-3901737 GCA_028565825.1 Olivaichthys viedmensis | reverse complement strand
CCCCAGCTTACCAACATGCTGGGATATGTAGAATCAATTTCACTGTACTGTACTTGTATATGTGACAATAAAGGAGCTTTCAATATTGCAGCGAATTTCTTTTTATCAACAAAAAAAATCCTCATATTTTTTAATTCCATACTTATATCTTTTATCCAACATTTTCTTGTGATACAAAACTTGTCCTGTGTCCGAAATGGCACCCTACACCCTAGTCCCTACACCCTACACCCTACTCCCGAGCAACTGTAAAGTGCATTATGGGTGTACTGCACACCCTGGGCTGCAACGTTTGAACACTAATCTACTGCACTGCATTGAGGGATTTCAGGAGTGTGCTGGATATTCTACACTAGGCTTTCAGACATGATTATAAAAAGCCAAAACCAACGAAATAGTGCACTATATAGCGACTAGGGTGTGGTTCTGGACATGCGTCCATGCTACCGTACTACATAGTAGGCTAGGTCACGCCTTAATAGCTTACCATTGTTGTACAGGTGGTAGCCTACTGCTTTAACATACTATGTAGTACGGTAAGTACGGTAAGTACGGGGGTTTCGGCCGTTTTACCACGCTGTACTCCTGCAGGTAAAAGTCGACGGTGAGCTTGGACACGCCCACCCACCTTCGCTCACGGCCAATCAGAGCTCACCGCCACTTTACGCTCATTTCCTGCTGTTGTCGGCACGGACCGCGAGCGGGCGGTGCGCGTGAACACCGCTGGAGCACCGACATCGAGGCGGAAACGCCGCGGTAACCGGCAGGAGGTCTTCTGCCATTTCTGCACAGGAACGACACAGACTTACGAAGGTAAAGTCGAGCAATGTGACTGATGATGATGCTGATGATGATGATGATGAGGAGGAGGAGGAGGAGGAGGAGGAGGCGTGTTGTCGGGAGCCGGGCTCGGTTCAGTGACCCGCGTGTATAATTCATGCGTGTCTGATGCGCGGTCACGCTGCGGTGGCGTCGCGGTTCTCCGTTTACCGCCGCGGCTGCCTGACGCTTTCTGATATTCCCCATGCTAAACATGACGCATTACCGATTACAGACTAGACTGCAGGCGAGCACGAGACTAAAACCGGGCCGCGCGTGTGTGTGTGTGTGTGTGTGTGTGTGTGTGTGTGTGTGCTGCAGGAAACCTCTCTGTTTTGCAGTAGGTTATTTCCCCGCCCGGCTGGAGAATATCAGCGCAATAAGAGAACGTGAAGTCTAACCCCGGTGCGGAGTGTGCAACAGCTCGGGACGAGGCCTGAAGCTTGGAGCCGCGTCTGTGGATGTTTTGCAGGAGGCTTGCGCATCGGTAACAACCGCTCAAACAACCGCGCACGCGCCTGGTCCGCGCGCAGGATCCCCGAGAGACGCGGCTAACCGGAGTCCATGACCTCCGGCGTCCTTGCATCGCCAGAGCCTAGGTTCGTGCGAGAGCCCGGCCTTCTGCACTGCGAGCTTGGCGGACGGCGGGAGATGTAAGCGCCGGCTGTGTGTCCCGGAGTGAGCGAGATGAGCGGCGTGATGGAGCCGGAGCCGGAGGCGGACGGGCCGCAGCGGCTCCGGCCCTCCTCATACCGCGCTCTGCGCAGCGCCGTCTCCAGCCTGGCGCGCATCGACGACTTCGTCTGCGAGAAGATCGGCTCGGGCTTTTTCTCAGACGTGTTCAAGGTAACAGCACGTCCAGAACCGCTCTGTATGAGCTTTTGCACCTTTGCCCATGTACTCTTAAAATCTCCTCCCTATGATTTGGCATTATGCCTTTGCTCTTATCTCCACATATCTCTGAGTCATTTCCACACTGACTGACTTTCTTTCTTTTTTTTTTTTAATGAAGTTGTTCAAATGGCATCACTGCCTACAGTCACATGCAGGAAGCATGGGACTCCATCATGGTGCATCATCTCCCTTGTAATGCTCTTTTATCTGTTTAATTTTTTTTTTTTTTTGTTGACACATAACGTTAATACACTCACACTGTGTCAAATAAGAGTGTTGACATGGGGTTAAGGGCCCAGAGTGTGATGTGTGTGAGTCTGGCAGATTCACTGTCAGGGGGGAAAAAAGGTAAGTACAATGCAGGTACTGCATGTGCACTGATCTGATACCAAGTACCTGTATTATTTGGGGCATTACTCTTTTCTGATCCAATCCACTGATGTGTTTTATGCAATGAATGTGTGCGATTGTGACTGACACAACACAGTTCTTGCACGCGAACATTGGACACAATTTGTCTTAAAGCATGCTGCCATCATGCTTCTGATGTTTTGCATAGCTTGGCAGTAAAAACCTGCAGAGGGTTGGTTTGCTTGCTGTGAGGATGTCTCCATCGGACCAGTATTGCGTGTCGGCTGATGCTCAGAGCTCTGATGTTGGTATTGGTTGTTCAAACACTCTGCCCTCAGTGTCGCATCAATGAATCCATAACAGGGATGCGAGTGGGCTTTTTACCTTGGGGGTGCTTAAAATTCTAAGAAGCCTACACGTGACTTTTGGTGATGTCACTGCGTGCCTTTTTTATCAATAAACTGAATACTTTGAATAATTTTGAATGAAACAGAACGTGTGCTGAAACCATAGTGGACCGATTGTGTTAATAATGTAATTGATATCATGCGGAAAGAGACGACAAAACAGCCCTACGCAAGACGTACAGTAGTCGTTATATTTATAAAGAATTTACAGCACTATTACTCAATTGTAGAGCAACTGCTAAATGGTCTATAAAACCCGCACGTTTTAAATAGAGCTAACTACAAATACGCATGAATACTCCTCTTAGGCCTACCTTATGTACACTGTTGACTAGCGCTCAGGAGTTCTGCTGATAAACTCCCTTATGACTGTGTGAATGTCAACACTGTCCAAGATATCACGAGGATCATTCTGCTGTCCCTTGTTGGGGCTAGAGCTGTCGGGGCCGTCTGTGACCGAACTGGTGGAAACCGGACCACCAAACTGTAATTTCAGTTCGACAGGGCTCTTAAAAAACAAAACAGAAATTCCCTTTTGCGACGTGATCCCATCTGTGTCGCTTAGGTAGCTAGTTAAAAAAACGCCCGGCTCGTAGCTAACGTGCGTGATTGCATCATATGCAAAGGACAACAATAATGTGGAAAATGTTTGAAAATCTCTAAATAAAATATAAAACCTGCAGCATCCCCACTTCCCTGATCCATAATGTCCAAATATTTACCTTAAACGAGTCTAGTTACACTTTAAATTCTCCAAAGGTACAAAATCTGTACCCTTTACAGTACCACCCCAGTGACCAGCGTTTGTACCTTGAAAGGTACAGGGTTTTTTTTTTTTTCTCTCTTCCCAAGAGTGATGGTGTGGATGTTAAGAGATACCCGATGACAAGCTATGCAGGTGCACTGGACGCCGAACCTCGCTACTGTGTTTTGTGTGTGTGTGTGTGTGTGGGGGCTGGTGGGTATTTGGGTGTTTACAAAAGAGTGAATGAGATATATAAATGTGACAAGTCATTTCCATTCACCTTCTATCAGTTTGCTGATGTAGGATACCAGATGGTGTAAGGACTTCCTGTCAATAAAAGACTCAGCATTATGCAATATGCATGCAAACATGCTGGTGTTTCGCTCCTGTCAGACTGGTGATGAAAGATGCCTTCATAAGGCAGTCTATTATTCTACGACAGCGCAATTCTACCACTTACCAATTAATTGAATGTAGTTTGTTGTTTTGGCGTATTGCAACATCGTCAGGCTTTTATCTCCTATGGTATCCATGGGTTTCTGCAGTGGAGTGATTGAGTACTGTTGAGGTGACCGTGCTTGTCATGACACATCCTTCAGGTACCGTTTGTTTTTGGAGTCTATTCCAACATACTGCACACCGTCACCCTCAGAGTTCTTCTGTCTGCCTTTTATTTTTATTTTCTCTTCTCTCTTTACCGAAAGAGGATTGCTCCAATGAGAGCCAGTCAGCAACAAAACGTCTTTTCTCATGAAGAGCAAGATGTATGATCTCTTTAGTGAAGGCCTTTGGAGCAATCAGGAAAGCTTGTGGCTTAACCGAGATTGTCTTGCAGTCATGTACGACAATCAGTAGGTATGTGCTGATGATCAATTATATGATATATCGATATTCAACACATTATTGTTATCGTGGACACTTCCAAATATTGTAATCCCTGTATAACAATAATAAAACTAAAGCAAAAAAATAAAGTAACCAAAAACTAGGAGTGTTGCCCCCGAAACTGGTGGCTGAAAGGTAGAGGTGAACGCACTGTGGTAATATCCTACCCAAAAAAGTACATGCTTGGTTTCTAACAATAACATGCAGTATTGTGTGGTGCAGACACAGACTTCTTTTACAACAACTTTTAATGTTTATAGAAAACTAAATAAAAATATACATTAAAAAACATTAAACTGACTAAAACAAGGCTGAATTTAAAATAAAAACTAATACATTTTATTTAGTTTTACTCAATAAAACTAATTAAAAAAATTATAACTAAAAATGTGACTGACAGCTAGCTAGTAGTGTTTAGCTAGCGCAGAGCTCGCTCTTTAATACAAGAGCTACCTTGGAGTTAAGCTAAGAAGATATTAAGCAACACAACCAGATGGATAAAAGTAAACACAATATTATGATAATACTGTCAACCTTGAAGAAACGTTAGATGATTATTATGGTATGAAAATGTAATATTGGCACCTGCCTAGCAGTCAGGATATAGTGCATGAATCGGCAATCATTGGGCCACACTAATGTCTGGCTATACTGTAACTGCCAGCCAACAAAATGTCTATTATTTTAGTGAAATATTTGCAATTAGATAATAAAAGCAGTTCAGGATAAAGATATCTGAATGATTTAGTGGAATTGGATAATTGAAGGTATGTGAAGGCTTATCGTTGTTCAATTCGTTGTTACCTGTGGCTAATCATGACATAATTATTAGTGTTTTCCTGCAGCTCAAATTTCGATGGAAGAAGAAACCGTATACGACTCTAGTATGCAGAAGCAGTTCATGGTCGGTGGAAGGAATCGGGTTCTGACCTAAACAAGCGGTCTGTAATTCAGCTCCCACTCGGATGTTAAGTTTCTGTGGTGAGACGCTGTGAGGATTTCAGAAAAATGTTTAGCACATTTGGCGACAATTCAGCAGTTTAATCTGTTGGCTCATGTAGGAGTTGCATTTGTCCAACTACATACTGGAGCTGGACAAGTGTGTGTGTGTGTGTGTGTGTCTGACGGTCTGAGAGGCCACTTTGCAGAGACAGAGAATGTGTGCAGTCTTGGGTTGAAGCGGCCCGGTGCTGTGCGCCGGGGTTGTGCCAATCCAGAAAAGTGACGAGATGTTTGTGGAAGACGAGTTCCTGAGCAGTTGCACACAAGCGAGCAGTCGGCCTCCTGCTCCACCCTGGATGACTCTGCTTTTATTAAATATAGATTCAGCAGTGTGTAGTGGGGAATTGTGCTTGTCGGGAAAGACATTGCAGTCACGTGTCTGTGGCAGGAGCCTGGTTGAAGATGGGTTGTGATTGGCAGCAGAGGTTTGAAACCATTTGTGATCTAGTTTTAACATGAGCTGCAGAGTTGGGGGTTTTTTCGGAAAATTTTTCCCTTTCAGTGTTACTCTGTTGGTCTCTTTCTCTCGTCTGGGCTTGTATTGTTGTCAGTCACAGTAGTGGTGCAGAAAAGGAGATGTGCTTTGTGTTTTCTAAAATTGTAGTGTTTCCCTGCTCTGTGTTCAGCTTGGGTTGGTATGTTGTGTGTTTGATGTGTGAGGGTGTGTTCTGGTGGCTGTCACTGGGAGGTACGCTTTAAGGCAGTGGTTCTCCACCTTTTTTTATTTTTATCAACTGGGCCGCAACTGTGGCCAGAAGCCAGTCTCACGGGCTGCGTACATTAATCGCTACATTATCTGTGTGCATTAGTCCGCTATTATCGTATTGTATGATGCAGTACTCACATCATTGGGATACTTGATCAAATTTATGCTCTAAGTTGTGTTTCTGCACTGCGGATTGCTGCGGCACATTGCACAAAAAATAACTGTTCACAGATGTATGTTGATGCAAATTCTTCCCTTCATCACTGATGCTTCAGCTTTATTTTGTGTGGTTTTTTTTGTATTTCATTAGCAAATGAAATCTGTCAGTTTAAATTTCAGTTGCTGTTTTTTGAATGTCATTAATTTAATAAAAATTTGCACCTTTTACCGTCACAGCATGTTGCCATGTGTCACGGACCGCAGGTTGAAAACCACTGTCTAAGGGACACGGATCTTCTGCTTTTAGAGTACAAGCCCAGTCCTTAACTAACACATCTAACTAGGGCAGCAAGTTTTTTTTTTTTTTTTTTGGGCCTTTAATAAATTTGATATAAACTGCAAAATTGGTGAGCTTAATTAAGTTAGCTAATTGGCTAACATTTGATATCCGTTTATATCGATTCTAGTAAATCATTAGCTTCTCATTGATATGGTTTAAATGTCTGACGAATCGCAGCGCGCGCTGACATTTTTCCAGGTTCTGCTCTCAAACAAGACAAGACTGTAGACAAAGGCACTTTAATTTTCAAGTTACACAGGAAAAACTACAGCTCATTAGACAAGGCAGCCTGAATAATTGTGATACTTATGATAATCATTTTAGCAATTATAACGGAGCCCTACATCTAATTGAGGTCTTTCTAAAGGTGCATTAGTGGCCGGTGTGTTTATATCAGGGCTGGAGAATAACTGCAGTGTGGTAGATCAGCAGGAGGAGGGTCAGGCAGCTCTCTCTCTCTCTCTCTCTGTGTGTGTGTGTCTGTGTGTGTGTCTGTGTGTGTGTGTGTGTGTGTGTGTGTGTGTGTGTGTGTGTGTGATAAAAATAAAAAATTTAATAAAATAAGAGTTACTGTAGATGTTTGTGTCACTCCACCCTTAGCCTAAAGTACACACACGGCCGCTGTAAGTGCAGTGTGATGACAGTAAATGGGTGTGGGTGTGATGCTACGCTGTTCAGCGCACTCTCAGAATTAGACTAAACAGTCTGGAGTAGGAATATGAGCCCAATCCTGACAGAGCCGTGTGTAATGCACATGCACACTCTTGGTGTCTGGGGCTAGTGTGTGTTGTCTTAGTAGCAGAAGGATCGTCCATCACAGGACGCTTTACTGTGTGGAAGGAAGGAGACGGCCTCATCCTCTCAGAAAGACTTGGATTAGACCTTAAAGTGAAGCAAATGATGAAACCGAGTTTGAGTGTTTATTAGGAAACTGATTAATCGCAGTAGCATTCTGGAGACACCAAGCTTGTGTAAATGCTAATCGTCATTAGGAAATGGGGATTACTGATGGGCAAAAAAAAAATCACATTACCATACTTAAAGACTTTTTTTACGTAACACATCATGATGCAGTTTTTGCTTCAACAGCAACACGGACACAGCTTTTAAAAAAAACAGTAGTAAAAAACAATAGTGTTAAAGGAATAAGGGAATACAAAGTGAGTAAAGAATACAATAGGCTGAGAAAAGGATTTTAATGTTCAGTCAGTGGCTAACAGTGCCTTTAGTATTCATACCCACAATATTTTCATATCGTATATTGACGTGATATTGATAACATGCGGTCCTATCGCCCACCCCCACACGAGATATAATCATACAGCATGTTCCTCTTTCTCTCTCCCACTGCATCTCATCACTTTGCACTTTTATTGCACAGACCTGACCTTTTCTCACTTCAGCCTGGAATTTAGTGTGTGTGTGAGTGTGAGGCAGGCTATCGGTCAGTCTTTAGCTTTTATTAGTGACTCGGTGGATGTTCTCTCATGCACACTCTGAGGTTTGGAGATGTTTAGGTTGACTGCAGTATCTGGATTGAGGAATGCAAATACTGCACTTAGGCTGTGTTTACATTTGATAAAAGTGGATTCACATGCACACACACACACACCAAGCATTAAAGGCTTACAGTCATAAAAATGGATAGTGTTGAATTGTTTAGTTGTGCATGATAAAGAAGCCAAACTGCACGTCATTGATGCACTGAAATGAAAATGCCTGGTCATGGCCGAAACTGAATTTCAGAAAACACTTAAACACTGAATATCGATTTCCACGTACCAGTATTTTTTTATTTGTTTGGTTTTGCAACACAGTAAAAAGAACAGCAGTTTTGCTTTCATGTACGCTTTTCATTGAAACTGGTTTTAGAAAGAGAAAAAAACAACAACTACAAGATAATGGAAAAACTTTAAACCCATTTAAGCTTAAACCCATAAATTATTGCTTATTGAGGGGAATTTTCTTTTGCAATGTTAAATCGGTGTCTATCAACTGGGCTATTAAACCTGTTAACCATTCTTTAATCTAAACTATTCAATTAGAAATCTGCCATCATTATGCCTATTTCAATATTTAAAAAAAACTCCTGACTCAAAGCTGACAATCTGTAGATTAGATAGGGTATACCCAGCCCTTTATTGCTGCTCTGATCCCAATCCTAGAGGCTCTGAAAGTTTCTCAGCATCAGGGTTAGCATATGTTTTTTTTTTTTGTTTTTTTTTTAAATACTGTATTTCTCAAATGATATGGGTTAGTATGTACTTTTGGAGATGTTACTCATAAGGGAATCAAATGATAAACCAGTGTCTACGGTGACACCAAGGTAGCTTGTGGTTTCACAGAATAACAATCAAGCTCTAGGGTGAAATCAGTGACCTTATTGCGGGCAGACTTGGGACCTAACCTATTTCTGTTTTACACGGTGTTCATTTTGCGTAGCTGCGCCACTGAACCTGGCCAAACTGATGAGTATAAATGTGCATCATCAGCGTAGAAGTGAAAGTCAACATTGTTTGCAAATTACATGTCCAAAGGTCTGGATATACAGGGAGGATAATAGAGAACCTAAAACAGAACCTATACAGGGAGGATAATAGAGGGCCTAAAACAGAACCTATACAGGGAGGATAATGGAGGACCTGAAACAGAACCTATACAGGGAGGATAATGGAGGACCTGAAACAGAACCTATACAGGGAGGATAATAGGGGACCTAAAACAGAACCTTGTGGAACATCTGATTGCACTTTTGTAAACTCTGAAGAATCTCCATTAACACGAACAAACATTGACATCTTGTCACATTGCCCAGGTGTGGGAAATATGTTCTTGTCTGCTGTAGAAAGAGTAGAGCAGGTTTCCTACGTGCTAGTTCTTACGCAGGGCTAATATCAGATAAAGATCAAGTGGAGTTAGTTGTTCAGTAAATGAGGAAAATGCATAGAAGCTTGAATGCACATGAACACATTCTTCAGGCTGAAATATATTGTATTTGTCATCATATGGTTGATGTGTGTGAGCGTAATGGAGCAATTGTTATGGTTATTGTATTTGCTGCATGTGGTTGTGCTTGGTTCTGGTGAGATGTTGTATGCACAGACAGGACCTTTTTACTCAAGAGCGATCTGATGCACTGCAGTTTGGTGTGTGTGTGTGTGTGCGCGCGTGCGTGCATCTCTCTCCTTGGAGATCTACGTCATACTGCGGAGTTTAGCTCCAGCCACCTTAACGCACCTGACTCTCATATCCAGAAGGTCCTGAGAACATTAATAACCTGGATTTCTGGGCCATTGGAGGAGGAAGGTGACACTCACACTCCTGCCCTTCTGTCTTAATGCCGCTGTTGTGTGGAGCTGTTGGAGAAAGAGTGTGAGTGAGCAGAGCAGAACACACTGCTACACAAACTCGCACTTGCATTATACAAGATCGGAAAAGGAGGATGTTAACTCTGAGTCACGTGTATGAGTTATAGACACACAGTGAAATCAGTGTGTCGCCCTGACAACCAGGCAGTTTTACTGAGTATATTTGGTCTCGGAAGGAGAAAAGCATTGTGACAACTCTTCCCATATTGATGTAAAATTCAATAAAGCCACCCAGAGTTGGGCCTTTAGACTGAAGGCCAAATAATGCTGTGAGACCTGCTACCCATAACCCAATTCTGAGAAATAACCTTCTGAAACATGTAAAGTTTGACAGCACAGAACACTTGGGACACACTTCACATATGTAGTATTTAGTAAACACATCAATTGCACTCGGGTGTGGACCAAATCAAAAACACAATTTGACCCTAATTTCGACACTATGCATTATGGGTTGCGGGTGGCATTTTTTGACGGGAGAGCTGGGCTGTAGAACATAAAGAAATGCTGCATACAGTTCACAAAAACACATGTTTTGAATGATTCATTTGTATTTTTATTAGTATATTTTTATCAGTATGTACCTTCCCATATTTGTTTATTATTTACATATTTGTTTTGCATGCTCAGTCGATTTCTCTGATTTCTACGTGCTGTTGTCAAAGATTTGTTTACATTTTCTGCCATACTTCTGACCAATTAAAAGATTTTTGCAAGTACGTTTTCAGCCATGCCCCTTCCCACGCAGTATATATATTTATTTTTTAGTTTGTTTAAATTTGTGCAGTGTGAAACCTAATCGGACCAAATTAAGAACCAACTAAAAATATACACAACCTTGGTGCTTGGATACAGATAAATCAAACTTCAGTCCATTTCCCCTGATTGTCTGTCTCAGGACTGCCTCTCTTTGAAGTTGGGAACGAATCAAAAGGGTGTGTGTGTGTGTGTGTGTGTGTGTGTGTGTGTGCGCCCAGCTGCAGTGGACATCAATGGACACTTTAATGTGTCTGTCAGTGACAGGAAGACTCACTTCAATTTCATTCTCTCTTTCTCTTTCTAGGTGAAACACAGGATCACAGGGCAGGTCATGGCGCTGAAGATGAACACACTGGCCAGTAACAGGGCCAACATGTTGAAAGAGGTGCAGCTCATGAACCGTCTCAGCCACCCCAACATACTCAGGTCCGTTCGGCACATACTGCGCTGTTTACATCTACGCTAGAAATGTCTGATTCCAACAGAGATGTTATGCATGTGAAGATATAATAATGTAAATACTGTGTTTTCGGGGCAATAAGTCTCTCTGGACTTTAGCTGTTGCTAGAGAGTCTGGTACTTGTCACTAAAAAAGGCTAGAAACCGCTTACTTTCACAGATGGAGTTCATTTTACTGACGTTGTCAACAGGCTACAGGAAAAGTCTGTGGTTAGTTGTCTGCAAACGCAAGATTAACCCGTTTACTCGCCACAAAACTCTGGAATAACTTTTAACGATGAGTTGCCGTGAACTTTTTTTCAATCCAGTGACTATATCCGGAAAAATACATTTGTCACAGTGTTCAAAAGTTTGTTTTGCTGTTGGAAACCGGCCCACAAAACTGTGAATAGCCAATCAGACTGTAACCTGCAGGATTCTGATACTTGTGGCCAACCAAGTGTATTAAATGTCTGAGATGCTCCATGAGCTTCTAAGGCTGAGACTACTCCAGAGTATACAACACACTTCCCTAAATTCTGTCTACTTACAGAAAAAAACCTCAATATATACATCTCTTTGTGGTATGTCACACTACTTTACCAAGCATGTATTGCTCCATACAAAGCACTTCATAGACTCCTACTGGTATAGTCTATTTTAGTTTTGTCTTTTTTGGTTGCCTGTTTCCTGAGCTGAAGCCTTTTTTTACAGACCAATCTTAAGCGTTCTGTCAGGCCTGGAAAATACAAACTCGGTTTATGCCTGGTCTTTTCATGCATCAAGATTATGTCCAGATAGATGATCTACATGCAGGCGTGAATGCACCAGAGACTCATTTAAAACAGATTTAAATCTTGATCGTTCAAACCACTTCAGGTGGTCCGAGATGCATTTTTAGCCTGATGTTGTACAAATTTAAATACATCCGTGTCCCCAAACCACATCTGACAACCAAAACCCCTCCTAATGCATTACATCATAACGCATACAGACCATGAACTCTGCCTTCCTTTGAGTTAAGGAAATGAAGACGTCATGCAAAATCGTGACGTTTAATGCAGCAATCGTATTTTGCATAAAACAACTGGAAACAAGGAACCGCACAGGAAGTTGGTTGTCAAGTGTTATGAGCTGATTTGCATATTGCACACAATCAGTAATCGGATTTCAGTCCGGCCAACCGGAGTGTAAATGCATGTGGGTAAAGTCTTATCTAGTTCCAATCCAGATACAAGAGGCGTGAATTGGCCAGGTTTAAACAGGGGAAGTCCATCCTTATGAAGAAGTCGTTTTATAGCAATGTTTAATGCTGAAACCTTGTAATCACTTTTGTTTGTCTGATAACTCCCACTATTATGCAAAATTATCCGCTAGCATGGCTGTGGGATTTTCCATGTTATGTTGGCGCTAAGCTTTTTAGGTTGTACCTTCCCATAAGCTCTTCGTAACTGCTAGAGTAGCACACCTACAGTATTAATACTAAAATTGTTGAAAACTTTTCTCGAGGGCATGTTACAATTAGACTAATGCAAAAATAATAATGTGTACGGTGCCTCAGTTTATAAATAACAGCACATGGAAGCCAAAAATAACCTGTTCTATAGCTCAGAAAATACGCTGTTTGTGTTTTTTATTTATGTATTTATTTATTTTATTTTATTTTTTAAATTTTTTATATAAATGCTCGTCATTTGCTGCAAATTTCCTTCTAACCTAAGCAAACACCCACCTCTTTAAGTATTTATCCCTTTTATGTACTGATGATAATGACATGTAATGACACATTCTTCAGTCATTGTGTTGTGTATTAAGAGTTGGAACCTTGCCAGCGCTGTGTGTAAGCCGTGTCCCTGAGGGCTCACTTGTAGTGCAGCGTAGCGTAGTGTTGGATTACCGAGCAGATACAGCAGCTAATATCCTGACTGGGATGGGCTCCTGAAGGAGAGCTGCCCTAAGATAAAGTTTGGCTCAGGTTGGTAATGTGTGATTTCCATAACCTGCTACAGCTTGTGGTGTTTTGTTTACACACCCACAATATCTCTACTTGGTCCTTCCTGCAGGAACTTGTTGGAGGTATTCTTGTGTTGGTTTTGCTGGCTGCCTTAATTGTATTCTTACGAACCCTTCTCTTTGCATGTATGTGTCCTCAGGTTTGTGGGAGTGTGTGTACATGAGGGACACCTCCACGCTCTCACAGAGGTACTTCTCAGTTCCATTATTCACACATACACCCTAATTCAGTACAACATGGAAAATAGAGGCAGTGGTGCATTATGTTTGATACAAGACATTTTACAAGAACGTCAGCTTGAATAACATTGTCATGTGATGCGAAAGTTCTGCATTAAAGGGGCAGTTTGTAATTTCTAGGTGAATTGCAGCAATAAATGAGAGGAAAAAAAACAGACAAAAAACAAAAAACATGGATGCTCTCAATACAATAATTGATGCTGCCTTGTAACAAATTATAAAATAAAAACAATGGGTACAAATGAAAACCTTGGATCAATGTGCTTGAGTCTCAATGCAACCTGCCTGTATGAGAAGTCATGTGGTAGAATCTGGTAAAGACTAAAGCATCAACATATGATCTACATGTGCAGTAATGTTCACATTGTAATTTAGTGTGTAATCACACAGTGTGTCCAGTGATGGGCAATCGAGCTGGGCAACAAATCAAGTCGCTTTAAACAGATGCATCAGTGAGCAAGGCATTCATTTGGCAAATGCGTTTGGCATTAATTTCTCTGTCCTTGTTTCCTGTCCTCGTGTCTTTAGAGGGTGGAGCTAAGACGCGAGGAAGGGAAACAAGAACGGGAAAAGGGGAAACGCAATTAAAGAAATGAGAAGCACCCATTGACGTGTCTCCCCATCTACCAACCGCCCCACCCCCTCTGTTAAAACTGTATATGTGTTAGGAGTTGTCTTTAAAGGCTGGGGGCAGAGCAAATTTTTCCGGGCCAGAAAAAATGCTAAAATGTAAACACGCACTTTAAATGAAGAAACTGGCCAGATCCGTTGCATGGCATTATTGCAAATCACAAAACCTTTTTGAGGTACTTTATCTTTAAAATTATATGATTTATTACAGGTTTAGAAGCACAAAACCATTAAAAACATGCACCTTTAAATATTATGGAAAAGCAAAAAAGGTGCCTTTTTTGTCAACATGTGTATCAACATGTGCATGTTTCTCATGTGTGTAGTACATTAATGGTGGAAACCTGGAGCAGCTGTTGGACAGTAACGTGTTTCTGTGTTGGGCGGTGAGAATGGGCCTCGGCCTGGACATCGCCCGAGGACTTCAGTACCTCCACAGCAAGGACATATTCCACAGAGACCTCACCTCAAAGGTACACACACAAAACAATGCAGTACCTCCATGCCAACGTTATGTGGTTGCCTGCACACCCACAAGCTAATATCTCTCTCTCGGTGTGTCTCTGCGTGTGTGTCTCTGCGTGTGTGTGTGTGTGTGTGTGTGTGTGTGTGTAGAACTGTCTGGTGCGTTGGGAGAATGGCGTTTGCACTGCTGTCGTTGGGGACTTTGGCCTGGCAGAGAAGATTCCTGATAAAAGGTCAGTCAGTTCCTCTCTGGATCAGTCCAACATCAGTGTTGAGCAGAAAGGCACAGAGAGGGAATACACATGACACTGAAAGATAAACTTTCAGGATTCAGGGCTCTGCAGTAATGGTTGATTAGGCAATTTGTAATCATTTTGTGGCCTATTTTTTTTATAAAGAACAGAAATGGCAATGATTTTAAACAACAAAACTCCAATTGGAAATTTTTTCTGTTGTATAGCCTAAACCATGTTTTGGTGTGACTACTGTTCCTGCATGCAGACATTGCAAAACTAATTAAATTGTTCGACTGTGGAGTCAAAAAGACTAATATCCTGTCCACTTATAAATAATGCACACACTGGTGGTAACAAAAGTCGAACCTGAACAAAAGACAAGCTTGTTGACTACTCTTTCAGATAAATGCTTTAAACAATTGTTTATATTAGTGTTGCATTATTAATCTGTGGCATATAAATTACATAATCTATTATTTGCCTGGCAACCAGGCAATTCAGGCCTGGTAAACACTTATTTTTTTCTTAATTTTTTTTCGGTCAAGCCCTGGCATTGTGTTAAAACAGCCGATCAGCTTCAGAGAAGAGAGAGGGGGAACAGGAGAGTTGGGAGCGAGACTGAAAGAGTGCATTCTTGTGCAGTGAAGGAGATGTATCTGTATCTGCAGTGTGTTTGGTTAGGCTGGATGTCATTTATCTGATTAGTCAGAATGGATTGCTTTTTGCAGAGATAATCTGATGGGGGGTTTTTTTTTAGTCTCAGGTGCAGGCTTAATATTCAGACTGTTCCGTGAATGTTTAAATGGGGCTCTTAAACGTCTCAGTTTATGGTCTTGACATTTACTCGCTCTTCATTTTCAAGCTTTCCCTTTACGCTCCATCAGAAATGTGCACACACTCTGCAGCACCCACAATTTATATAATACTCTTGCTAAACACAGGCAGCTGTGTGTGTGTGTGTATTTAAAGTGTCACTCGTGCTCCATTTCCGTTCTGCGTTTGTGTACAACTTCCTAATGTTGTAAGTGTGTGTGCACTTACGTGGCAGTGCTTATTCTGCTTGAAAACGTACTGAATCATGGCCCTTTTTTCTTTAAAAATAAATAAATAAATAAATAAAGTTTGTTCTAAGATGTTTGGCTGTATGCATAATTTGAGGGTGTCTCAAGTAACATGTACACTGTCCTGAAGGTTGTTTGTGTGTGTGCGCATCAGAGGAGTTGGATGGCGGACTTTTTGGAAAGCTCTCCAAATAAGGTCAAACTATTCCAGCAAGCGGCTGCCGACTGGCACCGTGCCTCCACCAGCACTTCCCCAAACTCTGTTTACACTGCAGCTTTCTTACCCTTAACACACTTCGTTCACCTCTCTCGATATCAATCTCTATCTATGAATCCCTCTTCCTCTTTTGCCTGCCCCCCCCCCGTTTACTTCCTCTTTTCCTACTTCTCTCTCATCGTCCATGATGTTTCTGGATCTATTTATACTGTGTTATTGAACCAGTCCAAAATATCCCTGAGGAAGCAGCTTTCAGCAGTCTCTGGTTGCCAGTTATGATGTTTTTGTTTGACTTTCCGCACAAACATGCTCACAGAACACGCATAGTAGGAGCGAAAGGCCAAATTCAGATATTTTTGCCATTCGTCATGGTGTTCATGATACACCGTATGCATCACAATATTTAGTTTTGCTGAGATTAAATTTGGAACATACAACACACTGGCAAAACAGCAACACCACAATATAAAATCTAGAAGTCCTATGTGAGTAACAGTGGAGTTGGTCGATGGTGTAGACTAGGAATCATGGAATCAGGAAACTCATTCATTTGATTGGCTGGCACAGAATATTGTTTGTCAAATGTTCAGCTCCAATTACCCTTTTAATCGTTTACATGCATAACATTACCCTTTGAAAACGCTGTATATAACCATATTTTGTAAAAAAAATAAAAATTATAATACAGAAGTAGCATAATTTTGTCAGCAGATTTAAAAAAATACTCTAGAACTAGTTGTTCTTGCGCTGTTATGAGTGAACCTGGAAGGCCTGAATTTATATTTTAAAGTCAGAGCTGTTGGGGGCGAATTGTCGCAAATTTTATGGACTCGTCCATCACCTTAGGCCGGGGTTATACTTGCTGTTAACTGCGCCTACGTGTACGCAAGATGGCTGCCGCACATATCCTGCGTTTATCTGGCACATTGACGCAAACGCATGCGTGTGGTGCAATACCAGCTTAAACGGCGGGGGAAGTGTAGTGAAGCAACATGCCGATTTGATGGGACGAGACAAATATACTCTCCGTTGGCGTGACATGATTGGTTTAATGGCCTACGTTGGCGCCGCTTTCTTAAGATGAACATCATCATAGCCTCCTCAACTCCCGCCATCTTCACCGTTTACCTTGTTCAAAATCGGAGGAAGTGGTCGAAGAAGTTATTTCGGTGCTGGCGAGGTATATTTTGGCTCTGGCCTGGCCCCTAGTGGACAGAGTTTTTAATCCTCCAGCTGTACGAAAAGTATGCAAGCGAGTATGTGAACAATGATGCTTGCGTGGCTGCGGCGTCCGCACGAGTAGTCACGTGGAAAGTATAACCCCGGCCTTAGACGCTACATGAGGACACCTTGAATGTGTTGATTTGCCACTCGAGGGGGATTACTGATGTTACAAAATCTCTTCTGTGAGTTGCTTGCAATAACACATTTTTACCAGAGAGGTCTCCAAATCCATAAATCCCCAATTAACTTTTTAATCATTTAAGCACTGCCATGTTTCGGTGCGTGTTGTTCAACACCTTGTTCTCATTGAAATCATTGGCGAGATATGCTATTTATTTATTTATTTTTAACGGATGCCAAAATGTCCTTATTAATGCAGCCTAAAGAATCCTCAGAGTAGACTGTAGGCACAGGGAATGACTTAAATGATAAAATTAGACGTCTAGGTTTTGCTTTGCTTTAACCTTTTTCTTTTCTTCCTCTTTCCTCAGTGATGGCACGCAGAAGCAGCCTTTGTCCATAGTGGGCTCTCCGTACTGGATGGCTCCTGAAGTGCTCAGAGGAGAGCAGTATGATGAAAAGGTGGGATTAAGTCACTGTGTCCTGCGTCAAAAGATCCATTACATTCTGTAAACCCTGTAAAAATGCCACTCTTAAAATGCAACTTATAAACGCAGCTGCTAAATCCCCCACTCGTCATCTTTTTGTTGATTTTAGCAATCGTTTTATTGTGTGTGTCCAGGTGGACGTTTTTGCCTACGGCATTATCCTCTGTGAGATCATCGGTCGGATTCAGGCAGATCCAGACTTCCTGCCCCGCACAGAAGTACGTCAAATCTCACCAGATGTTTTTTAGTTGCAGAGCTGAACCTCCTGCAGAGATTCAGGTTTGAATCCCAGCTGCCATCAGTGACCGGTTCTCAAAAACCATCAGTTGGATTCTTACAGAAAAGGAAGGTTTCCTGTTAATGAGCATCCTATTAGCCTATTGTGCATGTTCATGTGGTAAAGCCAAACACTTAGTTTATCCTCTGAGTACTGTGTGACTGAATGTGGTCTGAAAAAGCAGCTGCAGGGGGAGATGTGTGAACCTTTCCACCAATGTGATGGGAGAGAAACCTGCTAAACTGTGAATCAGCTATAAAATATGGAAGCGAAACTGGGCCAAAAGTTGACCTTATTTAACATGAACCTCCAGTGTGATATTTCCGTTCACTTGTAGGCCTTTGCTTGGGCTTAAATAATTCTTCAGACTATTTTATCCAAAACAACGTACAAGTGAGACAGAAGGTTAAGGGCCTTCCTCAACGGCCCTCCAATGACACTCTGCCACTGGCACTTGTGAATAAGTTTTACTATTGCAATATCACGGTGCATAAACTTACCCTTTTGAATCTGTTTGTAACCATTTTTTGTAAGAAAAAACAAAACCTAAGTAGCATAATTGAGTCAACAGAGAAAAAATACTCTACACTTTTGTTCTTGCGCTGTTATGAGTCAACCTGGAAGGCCTAAAATATCAAATCCGAGCTGTTGGGTCAGAATTGGCGCACGTTTTATGGACTCGTACATCACACAATGCCGCAACCATAGACACTACATGAATACACCTTGAATGTGTATTGATTTGCCACTCATGGGGGAGGGGTGTACAGCATAACCATGGTACAAAATATCTTCTGTGAGTTGCTTGCAATAACACATTTCTACCAGAGAGGTCTCCAAATCTATAAATCCCCAAAAGTTATGTACTGATGCTTTAATGTAGTGTATGATATGTTAATTCACTATTGTTAGGTATTTCATGTAAAGCCACAGTTAATATTACTGGTTGTCTCGAATGCTTTTATTATTGTTTTTTTGTTTTGCTATGTCTACTAAATCATGTAGCAAATGATAATCTCCCACCATGCATTGCTTATGACAATCAACGCTTATCTGGTCAAGGTTTTGTAATGTGAGGTAGTTGAAAGATGCGCATTTGCACATATCTGAATCTTGGACTTTCTTGCACTGTGTTGCATTATGTAATGCAGGCAGGCTGATAAAGCGCTTTATCGGCTTGGTATCTAGTTTGTCGAGGGCGTCTGACTATTGCTGGATACAGCGGAGAGCCAATCATATTTGCCTAAACCTGCTCAGTTTAGGCACCAGGGCAAAGTTCATTGCTGACCTGATCTCAGAATTAATCGACGTGTGTGTGTGTGAGATCTGGATTTAGTTTTCTTTATTCAAACTCAAAACACCTGTGCAGAGTGTGTTTGGATATGCAAACTGGTGTCACTAGTGCATGCACGTGCACACAAACGCTCACAATTTGAAAGCAGCCTTATTATTGAAGGTGGTGTCTTTCCCCACGGTTATTTTGCATTAATTATAAAGGCACTGCCGTGCCAAATGAGAACCATCAAATAAAAGCATCATCTGCTACAGTGTTTAGTACCTAATTGTGTGCTTCCCTAGTGGACATCACTATGGACTCTTAGGTGTGTGCAGCAGTGCCCCCTGGTGGTGAATGATGTACTTATGAGTATCAAAAGTGAAAGTGATAACTTTTCCACTGTGAACAGTAGAGCTTCTCTTTGATTAATTTCTTGAATGACTGTCTGATTTGCTCTGTGTGCAGGATTTTGGTCTGGATGTGGAGGCATTTCGGCACATGGCAGGAGACTGTCCCCCTGCTTTCCTCGGACTAGCAGTCACCTACTGTAGTGTAAGTCTGTTCTCTTTTACGCACACAGATTTTCAAAACATTAGTCTCCTTATTGGAAAAACACTACTAGATTTTGGAAAAAAATTTTTTTTATTTTAAATTGCATTTAAATTTGAATTGCTACAGACAGGGCGAACATGAGCAGTAGCGTTTTTTGTTCTTATCGCATAAACCACAGAAGGGGAAAATTGTGTCGCTTTATTAAGCAAAGAAAATCATGCCGAGGCAATATCATAATTTCATCAGAAACTTACATTTTTCAAGTTGGTTTTTATTTATATATCTATAGCTATGTTTTTGTTGGGTTTTTTGGGCACTGATGAGTTAGATTTCACATTTCTCACATGGCCAGAGATCTTACACTTGTTTTCACGCATGGACTTCACAAACAATATTTTCCAGTCCCTCTAACCCACTTAGGCCAAATCCCAAATGACGTCCTGTTTACTATATATGCTCACTGCATAGGGTTTAACATGATGCCATTGTAAAACCTACATAATGTACAATATAGAACACCATGTGAGATTCAGCCACAGAAAAAGAGCGATTAGGTGCCTGTTGAAAATGAACTACTTGCATGTAATATCGTTTTTACGGACACATATTTTGTTCATCTTTAAAAAAATATTTAAATAGTAAATGTTAAAAGTATGTAAAAATAAAGGAATTAATTTATTCTTTGGCCAAAAAGTTTAGGAAACGCCTGTTGTACTAGACTTGTTAGTTGGCTAAAATTGGAACATGAGCTCTTAAACATTTTGTATGTGATTTATTTTAATTTTTTTGCCTTTTTAAATACGTAAAATTCGAATGACATTCGTTCAGACAGCCCTACCATCTACTCTCTTTAACATCTCGCTGTCTTCTCTCTCAGATGAAGCCTCAGAGTCGCCCTCCTTTCTCAGTAATCGTGGCAGAGATGGAGAGAATCAGTGCTGGGCAGCAGATGGAGCAGACGGGGCCTGCAGAGGGTGAGTCTGCAGAAATGTGTATTCTCTACGTCTTTTACTTACTTTCTCAGGGAAAGTCAAACAAGATGTGTGTGTGTGTGTGTGTTAGTGTTACGAGTCATTACAAAAGATTCCATGGTTTGACCGATGGTTGAGACACAGATGGTGTCTGTAATTTCACTAATGTGGAGGGTTTGATGTGACTCTCGCTGGGAGAGTCCAGACACGTCTGATCTTCCATATTACTGCATGTCTGTAAACCTGGCCATTGGTCCTAGATGGACAGTCTCCCCCCCCCCGTACCGGTACTAATGAACCGAACAGTCTGTGTCTGTTCCCCTGTACAGTGACGGGGAAGTAGAATATATCGGCAAACATGATGTTCATTATCAAGAAGTTCCTTCGATTATAATCAAATCATGTTACTGTCGTATTTTAATTGCTATTCTCCGTTACAAAACCCTTGTTTTGAATTATAACTTTGACACTACTGCTAACATTAAGCTTAGCGCTAAACACAGTTGGTGTAACCGGCCTCACACACATGTATGGAGGTTTTGTTTTTGTTCCAGCATGTTACCTACTACACAAGCAACAGCCAACCCACACATCAAAGACAGTGGAGAAACACAGGGGTTATAGTCCTTGGTTTCCGCTCGGCCCCGTTTTGGCTGACACCAATCAGATAGTCAGTTATTCTACAAAAGCCTGTAAACACACTACAGATTAGAGCCGCAAGTGAAAACTGCTCATTAAAGCACAGTTACAGTGAACACCGGTACCAAAATGTATTTTTCATTAAATAGGTGAAACGGTAAAATAAAAATTAGATGCTATCTGTGGTTTTCTTTTTCTTTTCTTTTT
This sequence comes from Olivaichthys viedmensis, assembly GCA_028565825.1. Lineage (NCBI taxonomy): Eukaryota > Metazoa > Chordata > Actinopteri > Siluriformes > Diplomystidae > Olivaichthys > Olivaichthys viedmensis. The sequence continues at coordinate 3,880,248 of JAOUQW010000040.1, read as the reverse complement.
TTTTCTTTTCTTTTTTTTACTATATAATATAGCGTTAAAAAAAAAAGTAGAAATTTGCATTCTTGTGCACCACATTACTTAATTTAAAAAGTTCATCTTGAACAGCCTTTCAGATGGCGTGCATATTTAACTTTTCTGTTACGCATTTTCAACTATTCGAGACCTTTTGAATTATAAGCTTCTACCTGACAATTCTGTGACTTAGATATTGAGCCCTGAAGTTTTAACCTTCAATAAGTCGCACATGCGTGTGTGAACATTTGTGGTATTTACTTCTTTCTCCTTTCTTCATTTCTCTGTTTTTAGAGTGGTAAAGATCTGGTATTATTGTAACAAGGCTTTTTTAAGGGGGATCATTCACACACACAGCCTTCTAACCTAAATCTTGTTTTGAGTTTAACTCGGTGTAGTGTCTCTTAAAAAAAGAAAAAACCTCTTTCAATCAGAAACATAGAAAATCTACAAGAATAACAATGAGCATGGATAGGTATTTATTTTTCAATTATGGGTTTGTTTTTGACCCACATTAAACAATTTAAAACAATGTTTTAATGAATTTTTGTTCATGCTGTGTACATTAAATCACAAATAATTACAACAGGAAGTATTACCTTAAAAATAACAAAGATGCTTTACCCCGCTTTGCTTAATATGTCGATAGAAAATGTATTTTGTGTCCCTTTTTCAATTTAGTTTTCTACCATATGTAACTTGGTGTTAACTTTTTGTATAAGCAAGTAATAGAATTACTTATTTAATGTTTAAATAACTTTAAAAAGTACCGACAGATGAAACTCCTTTACAAATGTATATCCTTCCTCAAACTAGAACAACTACTCTAGGAAAAGTTTAATCTTTAAAAATCATGTCGTCTTTGACAGAATTATATGAAGCCTGTTTTGATTTCCAAAGATGGAACATCCTATAATACACCTCTCACTAGTCTGGTACAGCGGAGGCCCTGGATTGGCCGAACAGGCCAGTGTGGGGAATTGTGGTTGGATGATGCACTGCAACTTAGCAATAGTGATATTTCTCGTATTCAGTGAGATGTAATTAACATTTTATAACATTAACTCATTATGGCAAACAAATCTGATAAAACCTTATTATTCCAAGGTCTCCTTTTTTCTATGATTAGGTTTCTGTTATAAACTGTGCAGGATTTTTTTCCTACCATGGTATTGTTTCAGTGCTGGTATTACAACAGACCCTGTGTGGTATCTGCATTGAGGTAAACCTTGACAATCGAGAAAACACTAGTCCCCTGCACATGACGTCTAACTGAGGATTCTTGCAAAGATTTCATATATACATGGCTGGCCTCATGTTCTGATATGTGATTTATTTATTTATTTTTCTCTATCAGAACCAGTTACCCCTAGTTCCGCGTCCCCAAGCCGGAGAAGGTCATCTCTGGACGCCACGGTTGGTGATCGCCTGTCACCGAGTAAATCGGATGGGTTGTCCCCCATCCAGATCACGCCGGCACGCATCAATCCCTTCTCCCAACGGCATGACCTCAACGGCGGCCGCATCAAACTCTTCGACACGCCCAGCAAATCGGTCATCTCCCTCACCTTCACCCTGCCCCCACTCCCTGACCCATGCAGCCCCACCCCCTGTGGAAAAGCCCCGCACCGTCTCCACAGACGCTGCCAGTCTCTGCCCTGCACGCCAGAGGACATCCAGTCATTGAAGAGTAACGGGGACGGTGATGCTCAATTGAGCGCAACACCTCCAGTTGCTGATGAGAAGAAGTCTCGTGACGTTAATCTCCCCAACGTGAACAGTGATAGTGTGGTGAACATGTACACGGAGGTTGAACGTGATCATGGGTTCTGTGCTCACACAGTCGGGCCAAATTCACCGGAAGAACGAGAGAATGAGAGCAGGATTATAAAAGACTCCATTCATGAAGAACTGGAAGAGGAAGAAGAGGACGGCAGGGGGAAGCTGAAGGATTATGATGGTCTAGCGGACGACTCCGGTCTTCCCATAGATCTCGAGTTAATGTCCATAGACCGCCTGACTGAGGAGAGTGTGGAGGAGGCCATGGACTGCATCAGCTCCCCCAATACACCAGCTGATTCGCCCAAACCCTTCACCAATGGCTGGAGCCCCCCTGTATCGAACGGACCCCCGTTTTTACCCCCTTTACCCGATTTAGACAACAACAACAGCCCGGTGTCCATGGCACGACCTTTGCCTGTCAACGGTTTCCATGGCGCCACGAGCCCTGTGAACCCTCCAGACCAGGATGAGGTTGTAGCGTGTTCAGGCTGCTGCCTGGCAGGCTTCAGTTTTCCCTCCGTGTGTGTGCGTGGGACACGCCGCAACCCATATAAGAACTTAAACGGTGATTCTGCGACGAGGGAGCCGCTGTGCAGAGCGCAGCAGTCTTCACCCACCGCACCCAGCACACGCACATAAAGACGGCACTGCATGTTCGAGGCCGCTGCCCATTTATCCGATGCCTTAAAAACTCATGCAGTTGCACAATGCTCAGAGCAAAAGTGTTGATTAATGTGCTGGGTGAGGCTTAGTGGGGTGTTTAGTGATACACCCCCTTTGTTTAACATGAATGTCCCCTTTGATGAGTTTTGGTCGACACTTTGTTTGAGAAAATGATGTCCAACAGAATTATTGAGGGGGGGAAGGAAAACTCTGTCGAGGTGATGTTTAGATTCCACAGCTGAGCTGTTGATATTAACTCTAAAATAAGGAGGTGCTGTGCATTGTGTATCTAACTATGCCTGTCTGACTGTAGAGAAATCTGATAATGAGTTATAAATTATTTTATTTTTCGTATGGTCTTTATTGTTTTGCCTTTCTGTAACGGCACTTGAGAAATCTATATATGAATGTTATGGTTTGTTTATTTTTTTTTTTAACTTCATAAATTTAGGATGTAAAGGTTTGTTTGAATATTATTTTATTAATGAAATTAAATTGCATTAAAATATTTTGCGTTTAATGTCGCTTACTTAACTCCACTAGAGAGAGCTGTTGTGTGTGTGTCTCTCTCTCTCTCGCTCTCTCGCTCGTGCTCTCTCTCTCTAGCTCTGCTCTGAGCCCTTGAGCTTATGGTTGTGTTTTCATGTTGTCACCCATCCTGGTTAAGGTGAGCTTATTAAAACCTTCTACTCTTGTCTGGTAAGTACTGAATAGAAATCTACAAACTTGCCAATGAAAAGTGACTTAAGTTCTTCCATAAAAGCGTTTTACGTATGGTAGCTGAAGTGTATTATGTCTGTGGTTAGGTTCTCGTAAGTCGCTGAATAGCAGTGTGATATGAAGCCCCCATTTTATTGCTTTTTTAAAAGAAAATGCTTTTAAATATTGAACAAAGTCTTCCTTTTTTTTTAAATACATTTATTGGCATGAAACCTTTTTTTCATTTTGTCATTTGGTGTAGTTGTGATGATGACCGCAGTTTCCCCAATCTTGTGGGTGATTTGCTTGTTACTGAATGTAGGTAAGTGGATTTATTTGGCTCTCTGAATCCTGCCCCTCCACCCCAGTTATAAAAAATGGCTTGAATGAAGATGACAATCTAAAATTTTGGTAAATTATCCAATGTATAATATCTAGCCATGTGAGTTTAGCAACTCTCACTTATAACGGTCTATTTTTCTAACTTGTTCAAAGAAAGCTGTTTTGATAGTTATTTGATTGCATTAACTAGTTGTACATA
>JAOUQW010000040.1:3804708-3815181 GCA_028565825.1 Olivaichthys viedmensis | reverse complement strand
GATAGTCAAGAGGTGTGTGTGACTATCTAAGGTGTGTGTTGGTAAGGGGTCTTGATCAGACCAGGTGTGTGTTTGAGACCTGTTTCACTCTTCTAGTAAGAGGGGACCAGACCACATGGCACAACAAAACTTGAACAGAACCTTTCATCTCAATTGTTCATACATATTCAAGGCGATGAAAAATTATCGTGAAAAGGTTACATTTTGCATGATCAAAATGGTCACTTCCTTACCTAAAATTGTTGTGAAGGCTTTGGCAGTGATCTTGAATGTCCTCAAGCCATGATCAGCGATTGAGACACAACATGGATGACCCGGTAAAGTTCTCTTAAAGTATTAAAAGAAGATAGTTTTATTTTCTATTATTTACATTTAAAAACAGATTTACAGATTGTACATTTGTCTGCAAAATAGGTATGAACCTCTGCCTTTGTTATTTAAGAAAGTGAGAAGATTAGTCTGATATTGAGTGTGTTCTGGCATATAAAGAATTTTTTAATGTTAAAATATTCAGTGATTTGATATTCAATAGAGTAGTCTACCTGTTTTTGGAGTGAAATTATATTTTTGTAACAAGAACACAACTGGCAAATGTAGTGACGCAGATACCTTGCTTTAGCATCACAGGGTCTCTGTGTTCTCGGTTGGCACTGTATTATAGGGCAGCAGCACAATAGTCACTCCTAATTGTTTCTGGCTTAGTTTGGACATAAACAAAGAGAGTTTGAAGTTTGAGTGATATTTTTAGTGTACCTTAAAGCAGAGTAAGCAGTCTGAATAAAAGACAGTTTTCTAAAACATTAACCAACATCAGTCTTACCGGTAGACTGCAGACCTGCTCTAATAGTCATATTGACCTTAGTGTAATAATCACTGATGTTCCTCTGAGTAATGTTTGAGATTCATTTGGTCTGTATTAACTGCATCATGATCTACTGCATGTGATGTTAACTGACAATTTTCTTTTCTTGTCATGTAGCTTGGTTAGGATCATGATTTCCCCCATCATTAGCTGAAAGAAAATAATGGCAAATTGGACATCCTCACAGCAATAATTCATAATAATTTGCAATAATTGAAGTGAAAAAAAAAAAGGTATCAAATCAGTATGGGTATTCGCCAATTCTCAGAGTTCTGATATCGGTATCAAATCGAAAATGGAAAAAAGGGATTCATTGCATTCCTACTCATTGCCTTAATTAAGTGTAAGGTTGTTCACACAATCAGGTAATCTTAACATCTGGCTCGCTGGCAGTTTTTCTCCATTTTACAGTGTAAGAACTTGTTGCAGAGAAACAGTCAACGCTGTACTCTTTTTTTTCTGGATTTCTGATTACCAGGCGATGATAGTCTTTCAGAAGTGGGATGAAAGGTTTGTATTTGTTTATGCATGCAGTGGTGTGTGTGTGTGTGTGTGTGTGTGTGTGCGAACGCATGCATGCATATGATCTACTGTGTTTAGCTCCGTGAGACAGCAGTTGACTCCATGAAGTGAATTATAAGAAATCCTTTGCGGTTGCTCAACCTCCCATGGTCACCACAGCTGTCTAATAAAACCCCAACCGAGGAGATAAAACTGTCCCTCTGAAGGGCGGAAGAGGAGAGGGAGTAAAACGGCATGTATATTATTTGTTGCTTATTTTTACATAGATATATGTAAGATGAAGGCTGTTTTTAAAACTAATTTTTTTACCTTCATTTACAAGCAAGCAATCTATTGTGTTTTAACACTAACAAAGGCACAAAAACGATTGAAAAATGATTATTGAATCTATTGTTTACACATGAATGAGATCATAATGTGCTAGTCATTCGTCACTGCTGCTAAAAAGTGAGAAGATGAAGGTATGATCATTTAGAACTCACAAGAGTTTCAGATCTGAACACAATTATCACAGTGCGTTTTATGCAGAGTCTATGATCTGTCAGATTCCCCTGACAGTTTTTTTCAGGTCACAATATGAGGGGAAAATCCACTATTGCCTCCAGTTCTGCCTCTGTTACCCATCCCAGGGCAGTTTCCATGAAACAGTGAAAGTCCTGAGTACCATTAAGTCCTGCTCTAATCTAATCCTCTAAGTGTTTTGTTGTGTTTTTTATTTTATTTGTAGTGCTGTGGGGTGTCTGTCTTGCTGTTACGTCCAGAAAAGCTGTGTAAAGTAATGACATGCCAAAGCTATCCATGGTGGGTTTTGGTTATTGCAGACCAAGCTGGCTCGGAATGTTCTAGACATAGACTAAGGGTATTGAGTTTGGTTTTTATTTGTTTGTTGAACAGAGACTTGAACCAGAACAGTAAAGTAACTGAAAAAGAAAATGTATGCATTAGAATCGCAGAACAGGTAAAGAGTTGTTTAAAACATGTATAGCTTTGACCTTTTGTGTATTTCTAAAATTATCTGATTTCTTGTGTCTGCTTTTCTTTGTCCAGGGGGCGTAATCTTAAAGACAACCCACATTTCCTCATGGTCTAATCAGCCTTTAGGAACCCTGAATGGTGTCCTCTTTTGCTTACTTTCCTTTATTCACCCTTTCTTCTTTTGCTCTCAGGATTATTGGTACTTCATCATGAGGCTGTGATGGAGTCTCTCTCTTAACAGACACAAATATGGCAACTGCCAAAAAAGGTGAGTGTCTCCTTTCTTTTTTCCTCTCTCTGCTTTTCTCTCTTTTGCTTTCTCACCACTCATGAGTCTTGCACATATGAAGGCCTTAAATCTATATTGTATAACACACAAGTAACCATGCTGAGTAGTATATACAGTCCATAACTTGTATGTTCCATAAACTAAACTAATAGCTAATTACATATTAAATTATTTTATTGTGTCAAGACCATTTGCAAAAACTCTGGAAAAGGATAAATATAATCCAGCATCAAGATTATGAAAAATCAGCTTGTTCAGATTGTTTGGACAAACTGCTGTTTCGAGATTATAATAACGTGTAAGAGAGAGAAAAAACTCCAAAAAGAAGAGAGACAAAATAGAAAAAGCTAAGGAAAACGGAGAAGATAAATTTCTGAGCATATGAAAGGGACACACAGAAATGGCAGACTTCATACTCATTGAGTACAAAGCCTTCTTACCCTTCTCTTCATGCCTGAGTGTGTAACAGGATTACTGCACAGCTGCAGACACAATGATAGCAAAGCTCAGTTTCAAGCCTGTTCTCTATAGTTAAGTTATAGATAAGTTTTACATTTCCCTTATTCTCCATCTAAAGACCATAATAGTATAATCGATAATACATGTACAGTATATAATAATATATCTAGAATAGTACAAGCTGGAATTCCACACTGTGTTCGAAATGGAATTCTACTCACTCTTCCCTGCATTGGAGAATCAGGAGCACTATGTAAAACACTAATATTGGGGGAATAGAAATCATAATCCAGGTGTTTCATACACAACACTATTTGTTTATCATTTTTTAAATTGTAGTCACATTCCATAGCATAAACACCATTAGTCCACTGTGCATGAGTTTGAAATCACACACCCTTATTAACTATATGCCCTATACATTGTCCTGAAATAGCCCATTTTGCTTATTATTTGATGCATATAATGCATCATATAGTGCATTATATTACAGTACGTTATTTGGATACTGCCTATTGGGGCGGTATTTCCTAAGTGCTGTTACTACACTATGCTTTCGGATCTGAATATACAAAGTGGCGGACACCAGAAATAGGGCACTATATACAGACATGTCACATGTGGTTGATAGTAAGAAGCAGTTGCCCAATTCTGAGTGAACACAATCTAAAAAAGTCTTGTCTTCTAAAATTGTGACAACAGTATAGGTTATAATGTAAAGTGATCTGTTGTTAGGAATGTTTCAGCATGTTTGCACTTGACACAGGGCATCTTGCTTGTACGATCAACACACCAAGACCTTCCACCTATACTAGCACAAATATGACCTTTCTATTAAGGACATTTCTGTCATCTATTTAGGAGCCGTCTATAGAGAATCATGCTCTCCTTAGTGGACCCCATAGGGCTAGAATAGAAAAAGAATCCCAATTTTTTTTTTTTCATGTAATTGCCTTATAATACCAGGTAAGCCTGTTGATTGGATGACCTATTTAAATGCAGGCAGGGCGTTTCATTTGCTCACAGATAGTCATACTGTCTGATTCTTTCAACTTTTCGTTTCCTTTTATAATATCATAGTTTTGCTTTTTTCCTTAAAACCCTGTCATTCTATTGGCTTTCATTCCTTTAGAAACATTAAAAAGAGACAACAAGAACATTTGATAATGGGGTTTGTTGTGACTCTGAGCATGGAACTTTGCATACAGAGCTTTCAGAGCGGCAGATTAAATCCGAGTAATTATCCTCTAAAAAGCCTCTCTCTGAATGCCTTTTTATTGTCACATATACAGTACAGTGCAATTAATTCTTCGCATATCGGTAAGCTGGGGTGCTACAGGGGATGATGCAGCACCCCTGGAGCAGGGAGGGTTAAGGGCCTTGCTCAAGGGCCCAACAGTAGTAGCGCGGCGGTGCTGAGGCTTGAACCCACGACCTTCTGATCAGTAGCCCAGTGCCTTAACCACTGAGCCAGGGTTGAAATGAGAGAGTGTGGAAAAGAGAGACTGCCTGTGTGTATGTGTTACTGATTCTGTACGTGTTAATGACAGCTTCCTCTAAGGCGGGGGGGGTTCGCTTTGCTGAGGCAAACGCTGCTGCCGCTCACTCCCATGTGCACTTCGATGAGAAGCTGCACGACTCTGTTGTCATGGTGATTCCTGAGTCTGATGGAAACTTCCTGGTTAAGGTGAGTTTTGGGTCACTGGTTCTGCTTTATTTGGAAATTGGCCAGTGAAGTAAAGTACACTTTGACCTATAGGTAACATCCCAAATAATGCAAACATGAGGGATGAAATATGGTAAATTTCTAGGCTTAAGACACCACTACACTATCCTGTTTAGTTCCATTCATGTATAATTCAGAGCAGGATTTTTTAACTGAACAATGTAAACCACACCCCATTGCCCTTTCAGAGAACTCATCTGACAACTATATGGGAGATTCCTATGAGAATTCAGAGCATCCACTGAAACAGCCACTATAAGCAGTATATCAAGCAGTATATCACTGTTCAACGGTGAAATGACTGTTGAACAAATGATCTGGCCAAGAAGAATTTCATCAGCCAATGTGGTGTTGTAGATGGAGGAAAAGCGCTGTCTCAGCAGGTGCTCTCGAGGCTCTCATGAATATCCCTTGTTGTTGGGATGCGAGTTGATGTCTGAGAGGGCAATGGCATATGGTTTACATGATTTTCATGCTCAACAAATTAGGCTTTAAATGTTAAGCCAAATGCTAATGTTGCCGACAATAAATGAAAATAGTTTGCCAGTGACTAGCATAATGCAAGTGACATCAGGCTGGCTTCTATTAACGTTTAGTCAGCATGGCATTTTTGACCATGCTTGTCCTTTAGTTCAGTTCTAAATACAGCTATTAACATCTCAGCCACATTATATTTTGATGCTAAAACTGTTAAGAATGGTGGTTTTTAGTGTGAATTCAAATCCACAATTTAAACTGGATCATTTTATAACTACACCTCTTGGACTGTCAGTATAATTTAAATAGGTAAAAAGAGTTTGACAGTCAAGTGGTTATGTGATTTTATAATTACTTGGTTAAATTAGGCTCATCAGGGCAGGCTCTGTTTTAGTAAGAAACCCCTTCCATATACACAAACCCCCCTACACACACACACACACACACACACATCACTACCATTTTTATGACGTGTGGCTGGCTTACTGCCAAGAACCCTTCTTTTATCTCCTCTAAGCTCATATATTTGCTCTGAAGGCCAGGGGCAAGGTTGTCAGATCCTTTTATAAGTGGATAAACCTATTGGCTCTGCAGATCCCTTGTTTGTTTACTTAATTTTTATTATTTACTCACTCTGACACCTTAGCCCAGAACAATATATTATCATCGATGTTGTTGAGAATCTATGTGTATTGTTCACTTTATATTCAGACCATTTCTTTCTTTGTGATGTTTTGTGATGTCTTGCCTTTGGCAGCACCACACCACATTGCTTCTCCAGGCCTTTAATGAGTTATTGAATGAGTGCTTTGTGTTTGTTGGAAACTATATAATGACATTAGATGACAGTGCTGGTTCAGATTAACACACATAGCCTGAAGTGTATATTGTTCAGAGGGAATAACAGCCTTTTGGGTACTAGAAATTCGCTCCCCTCCCCCCCCAACCCACCACAACGTCATCGCGTCTTCCATATTGCCCTATATTTAAGATTCACCCCTTACTCACAGCAGTGCAACTACGTTTGATCGGTTCGCTTCTGTTGCGGCATCAGAGGTTGTGAAACCTGATAGAAGTCCCCCCCTTTTCTTTCTTTGGCTCTCCCTTAGAGATTGCCAAAGACACTTTCCTCTTCTCACTCTATCCATTCTCTTCCTCCCAGCTTTGTCATCATGATCAACACCAGATATTGAAAAGCGTCCTCTGATCAAGTGTTGGTGCCTCTGTTTTTCCTGTGTTCTCTGCAGGTGGGCTTCCTGAAGACTCAGCACAGGTATGAGATTGTGTTCACGCTGCCTGGAGTTCCAACGCTTGGGAAAAATGTGTTTCCAGCTCCTGTGTCCAACCCTTACCTCCAGATTAAAGATATTACTGCAGCCCCTGATGGTGGGTCAATTTTTATACCTTCATGATTTAAATTGGTTTATCTCAATCCTGGGCCCTCAGTTCAATCTCACAGAGGTAAACTAAGAGTGCAAGGCCAGTGTGTAGAGCATCTCGGAGGAAGACTCATGATCTTTGACCAGTTGCATCTCATATTCGGATAAATGAGATTGTAAAGTCTGATCCTCTTGCTCTGAGAGAGTATCCCTAATAATATCAGTTATCAAACTTTGGGAAACCTTTCACATATTTACATATTTAATGCATTTAAATTGATTATTTTGGCGAAACTTTAAGCCGGACGAGGAATGGCTCTGTATGTCTGTTTAAATGATCAGAAGCATGTCTAAGTGCACAGTTTCAATCAGATTATGACACTGAAAGTTAAAGCACTGTAGGATGCTATCTGAATGTCTTATTTAATATTTAATATGGCTACCAGTTCACTAATGTAAATAAGTAGGAGTCTGTTTAGATAAAATAATGTTTTCTATAATTGGAGCCGGCGTGTGCTTTGTCCCTTATAAAGTTTAATGGCACTGTTTAAAAAGATTAATCCCTTATGCTTTGGATGGAAGGCACACCCTTATGCTGGTCACTGAGGATCCATTGCACAACTGTAAAATGTCTCATGTTAGGAAATTGCTCACTTTTTAGGTTTTGTTACTATTAAAACTTATCTTGTTTCAAAGATGTAAAAAAATTGTACATTTGTACATTTTTCTCAAGTTGTAACCAGAAACAAAACTTGCAAAAGTCGACACAGGTTGGAAGGCTTGTAACAATGTGCGCTGGAGCTGTTAGCATTTCACTTGTTAATTCTAAGTGACAATGAGCACGAGTTAGTTTATGTGATCAAGTAACAGGCAGAGAAGTGCTCACTTCACAATCTATTAACGGCGATCTCGGCTGGCTGACCTTTAGGTAATTCCAGCCAATTGCTTCAAATAAGCAACAAAACATTATCGAATAGATGCACAAAAATGCTCTTCATTGCAGATAATTAAATTTAATAAACCATTTACAAAGCATTTGTGGGGCCACTCTGGCTGAGAGCTTTGGGCAATATTAGTGAGGGAGCTGGCAAGCTTCAGGCATTTTCCATTTGTGTGGCTGTGCATGTGGGGCTCTGTGTATGTGAATTTATTGTTTATAATAGTTGCAAGGAAGCGGCAGCCAGCTGGATTTATAAGTTTGACTCTCTTTGAGGTTTACTTCTGTGTATGGTGATACCTGTACTAACTTCCATACTAACTGCTCTCTAACAGGGTTTTAGCTTAATGCTATTCTTAGACCCTGGCCTATTTGTACTAGCGTGAAGACATGTTTTTTGATGGAGACCACAAATCACTCTAATGCGCTCTGGATAAGGGTCTGCCAAAGGCTGTAAATAGAAATGAAAATTGTTTAGTCACCATCATTTGCCTTAAGTTCAGAAAAACACCTGAACAAATTGTAATACTTCTAAAACACCAGGACACCAGCTTAACAAACACGTATGCATCTAATAATTTCATGTCACCAAAGAAGAGGTTGTTTTTAATGGAGAAGATCTTGGCCAGTATTTTGTGACTGTCCCAGGGAGGGATCGCCTCAAGAACCTATTTTTAATACCAGATATCAAATGAATGTGAATTCTGGGGCTTTGCACACATGGATTTTTGGAAGTGTAGAAAAGACTGTAATGTAATAAAAATATAATAATGTATAATGCAACGTTCCATAACAATGTTCTATAATGGAGTCTGTAAGCAAGATGAACTCCTTGTCAAATCTCTGAATTATAGAGGAAAATGATTTTTCTAAATGAGACCTCTTACCCGCTCTCTCTGTCAATCATTATCCTATCCTACTATTTTATTCTCTTTTTATTCCTATTTCTTTTCTGAACAGATATTCCACTCTGTACTTCTCACACCCACATTTTCCCCCTCCTGTCATCCCCATATAGCATTAACTCTCTCCTGTCTCTTTGTAGGAGGCTTAAAGGTGACGTGCGAGTATGTGGCTCACCAGGAGGGGGTGCTGTGCGAGGAGATGCTGATAGTCAGTGAGAGCAAAGAGGATGTGTGCCTGAAGGTGAAAGTTCACGCCCGTGTTATGGGTCAGTTAACATCTAACACAGCCAGCCTCACCAAAAGTCACTTTTGTTCATTATTTACCAAGAATATGAGTCCATATAAAAGCTATCCTAAATCCAAGTAATGATTGAGTCCTTGTCTTTCTGGGAGCTCAGATTAATAAACAGCAAAAGCAAAACATTTTTTTACATTGGATTACAAGTTCAACATTAAGCATGACCTCCCTGAAAAGTACCTTTTGCTGCACCTTGTTGCCCCTAGGCAACAAAAAGAAAAACTGGATTTTTTATCTATTAAAAAAAGAACTTTGACAAAACTCATGAACCATGCTTCTTCAGACATTCATGCACACACATTTTTTTATTCACAGGTTTTTTCAATGTAAATATGCTAAACAATTACATTTATTTTACCCATTCATCACAGCATGTTCGCCTCCAAATGATGCATTATAGCAAATCCCATACTTTAGGGTTTTGAAAGCTTTCTGTTGCCTCTGTGCGCAGTAGATTATAACCCAGCCTACTCAAATTGTGTTGTTGTCTAATGCATGTTCCTTCCCTTAAATTTAAGAGTTAAATGTTGAATGTTTTATTGTTAAACTGTATAATCCAGTGACAGTAGCTTATAGACATATAAATATTACATATACATGTCACCGAAAGAGTGATTCATTGTGGGGCAGTGTTTTTGAGAATCCTGGCGTAAGCTAGGACTTTTTATGAGGACAAGTATATGGATAAATAATACAGCAAGTATAAGTATTTATGTATTATTTTTAAAAAATTGTAAACCTTTTTAAAACTCTCACATGAAGGTGATTAGTCAGCAACATAAAAAACAAGTAATGGAATATCTTGTGACATAAATTGAAGAAGTCTCTAGTACTTTTCTGGATATTTTTGCCATCCTTTCACAATCATTTGGTGATCTATTAATAATTGTAAAAAAAAACGTCTCAATGCTTCCTCTTGTTTAACCTGTGAATCTTAGACATTGTCTTCAGTTGGGTTAAGATCTGGCTTCTGAAAGGCCTATGCTGATTGATGTTTTCATATTCAACAAATCATTGAATAACAACTTGTACTTGTATGTGTATTGGGGACCTTACAGTTCCAGAAAAAAAACCCATCATGGATAGTCAATAAGCAATATGCGGGAAAAAAATATTTTTTTCTTTCTCAGATCGACACCATGGGACGCCAATGTTATTAGAAGGGGTACGGTGTATTGGAGCTGAGCTTGAGTATGACTCGGAGCAAAGTGATTGGCAAGGATTCGACTAAACAAGTGACCTAAACCCCACATACGTTCTCATCGGGTACAGCGTATCTGTAATTGGGAGATGGAGTGGACATGGAACAGTCTGCATTCTGAAATCTGCTCAACATTCTAGAACCTAATCAAGAATTTCACACTGCTCTCTGTTTTACATATTTACATGCCGCATGACTGGTAACTTTAGCTGATCATAGTCCAGACAGTTCATGTTTTTTGTTTTTGTTTGTTTCTAAGAGCCAAAAATGAAATATATTGTCCTCCATTAAAATTGTTTTTAAAAAATATGATTCAATATTTGTCTTATAGAAAAATGGCAAATAACGAATGCACTGTGTTTTTTCTTGCATGCTTGTTACTGTGCTTGCAGGCAATTTTTTTTACTATTGTGTGCGTTTTTCTTTTCTTTTTTATTCTTCTC
>JAOUQW010000040.1:3769218-3786053 GCA_028565825.1 Olivaichthys viedmensis | reverse complement strand
TCAAAGGAATGTTTCCAACATCTTGTGGAATCAATGCCATGAAGAATTGAGGCTGTTTTGAGAGCAAAGGGAGGCCCTACCCATTATTAGTATAGTTCCTAATAAAGTGCTCAATGAGTGTATATACGTATGATATAGCGCTATGGTACACTGTAAGAAAAAAAGGTTAAATATAGCACACTAAATAGTTTTTCAGTGTGTCCCTCTGGGGAAACCTTTTTATAGGTTTTATGTAGAACCTCTTCTAAGTGTAAAGCTTTCAGACACTAGAGGGTAGCAGAGAGCTGTAGTTCAGATTGTCATGGTTCACTACTCACCCTAATTTATGCTGTTTTCATTTTGTTTTGTCGGTTAATTCAAGGGGAAAGCATTTATTGATCATGTTCATACTATACTACTGTTATTGGTCCAAATCACAATTGTTTGTTACAATATTACAGAAATGGGTCTAGCCTTGTCATGCCTTGTCTGTCTGCGCCTAACATGTTTTCTTTTCCTAGAGCTGCTTTTCTGTTTTCTAAACATATGAAAGGGTGTAATTTTCAGCATGTAAAGGGTGGAGGTGAATGGGAAAACATGGTAAGGGTGAAGAGAAGTGGTGGAAGGGAGGGACACTGAACGGGGAGACAGCGTGCACTCAGGTTTTTCCTCCTTTACTCACTCTCTCTCACTCTAGCTCACTGTCTCTCTCTCACTCTCGCTCTTTCCCCCCTGCTCTTTCAGCTCCACAGATGGCAAGTGCTTCACTCTATCGGACAGACATCGAGTTCTTTTTTGCCCTTTTGATATCTCCATCTGTGAAGCTCTCTGTTGTCACCAGTCTTTCCCCAATCGTCCCTCCTTCATTCAGCATGGTGAACAGATAACTACCTGACTGAGGGTCACTATGGGCGCCTGCCTTTGCAAAGGTCATCAAGGTCAGTTTCTGGCGGTCTATATGTCTGTCTGTCTGTGTGTCACTTTGTTTTGCTTTGTATTCTTAGCTTACTGGCTGTTCTGCCTTTCTCAAAGGTATAGATTATATTGAGCATATATGTCTATTCATTGTTTTAATAAGTTGGTCTAACAGTCTTGTGTGTGTCCTGAGTAATACTGGGAACTGCAGAGTATCACCGTGGACACTTTATTACTGCATATTGGCGTATGGTAGAATTGGGATTAAATTATTCAATCTTTGAAAATCAGTATGAGCATATCATGGTAAGATATGAAGCACTGCAAAACTGTCACTGTCACTGGCATCATTTATCTTATCATAAGTGAAACTGAATGGAAAAGAGGAGAGGGTAGGAGTGAGAATATTGTCTCACGTTAATGTGCAGTGTTACAGCAGCTTGCACTGTTACTCTCTGACACTACAGTGTACCACCAGAGTGTGTATGCCTTTGCCTGATGAAGGATTATTGCCGCTAATTAAACATACAGAGCCAAGCGACTTGTTTTGGATGTGTAACAGCAGTGTGTGTTGTGATAGCAGAGCTCCCAGAGCAGCTACTCAAAGGTTGAAATAAAGGTAAAGTCTCTCAGGGCTCAGGGCTATCGAGATGATCAGAGGATGGAGGCGACAGTCCTCGTTCACACTTTGCACTAGATGGAAATCCTCTGAAAAAGGAAGTCCAAAAGGACAATGCATCTAATAGCATTTACAGATGCAATATGACAGTTGTCCCAATGTTAAGGTGTCTTTAAAAAAAAACAGTAAAGCTGTTACACAAAGAGTAAGCTTTTGTGCATATGACTGTCTGAAGGTCTGGCTGTTGAGTGTTTTTGTGTGTATGCTAGCGCTATGGTTAAAGCAGAGCGCAGCATGCTAAATGCCAGGGTCACCACTGATGCATAATGCATGAGAAAGGTGGACGAAGTGTCACACTGACGTGCGCCACTGCACAAGCCATGCATTGTCTGTCGATGCACCTTAACATATGAGTCATCGAGTAGCACCAGGAAGCCTGGAAGACCCTCAGAACTGAAACGAGATGTTCTCTGTAAGGTCGTGAGTGAACATGATGGGGCCAGTGAAGAGAATCATCCCTGCACACCAGGGGATCCCCAGGGTTGGGTTGTCAAGACACTTGCCTGTTGCTATGGCAACTTGGAAGCAACATGAGTGATTCCCATCCATCCACTTCACTTCAAACTCGAACAGGCACACACGCTTAATGCATGCAAACAAATTAAAGGTGACTAACAACATGTTTGCTCTTCTCCAGAACTTCAAAATGGCCAGCAGCATTCCATGGGAGAGCTCCAGTCATGGACAGAGGGACAGCCCATTGTCAAGGTGTGTCCATGTTTTAACCACAAAACCTATCCTACTTGATTAAGACATACATTCAGGGAATTACATAATCGAAATTATAAAGCTGAACTCTTATGTGCAGCCTGGTTTGTAAATAATTATCTTATTCAAATTACTCTTGTAGATTTGATACAATTTCCTTAAATGCAAATACCTTCATTTACACTCTAGAAAGAGTGTCTCATTATCACTTGTGATAAGCTGCTTGAGTGGGTGTGTTGTTTTGTGCACTTTTGGCTTGACACCGCTTTGTTATCTGTGTTTATGTGTGATTCAGAGAGACATACACAGTCAACAGAATTATTGGCACCCTTCAAAAGAATAATGGCCAAAAATGTATGTATAAAATAAAACATTGCACATAATAATACACACAAATTTATGCACAAATACTTTTCCTCCAACAAAAATAATTCCATTGCAAAACACTTTTTTAATAATAGCTTTAAGTTATTTTTAATAATAACTTTTTTAATTGTTGTGGTACAATTTTTGACACCCCTATAGAATAAAAAAATCTAATAAATTGTCATTCTTAAAAAACAAAATAGACAGATGATTGTTGATCTGCACAAGTCAGGTAATGGATATACAAAATACAAAACATAAGCAGTTGAAAACACCATTAAGCACAATCAGGACCACATAAAAAAAAAAGTTTTAAAAGTCTGAAAAAAAGTTTTAAATTTGCCTTTAATTGGTCACATAAGCATGCTGCCTAAGTTCCTGAATTTCATAATTCTGCTTTGTATCAGGATATTTTTGCCAAAAACCTGGTTGTCTCTGTCAGGAGGTTAAGTTATGGCCATAGATGGATCTTTCAACGAAATAATGACCTCAAATCCACACAGAAATGGGGATACAAAATCAGTGTTTTGCAACGGCCATCTCAATTTCTGGAATTAAATCTTGTTTAAAACCAGTGGTCTGAATTGAAAAGGGCAGTTCACATGCACAAAGTTAAGAATATAAAAGTTAAGAATATAAAGGAGCTCTAAGATTCCTCTACAAGTAGTGTTCTTACAGTTCTTACAGTAAAAATTACATTAAGAGGCTCAGTGCTGTTAACTTACTTATTGCACGTGTTATTAATTTGATGTATTCTATTAAAAAAAAAAAGAATTTCATTTTCATGAAGGGTGCCAATAATTCTGAAGTTGACCGAATGATGTGTAATGTACAGTATACACTACTATACTATCCACTATTTTTCATTGATTTAGGGCAATCATCAGCCATACAATGGCTCAATGACAGATAAGAAGAATGGCAATGGCTATAACATTGGAGAGCTGGCTACGTCCTCCTTGTTTGGTGAGAGACACGCGATGCATGGAGATCGAATCTGCTCGTGTCACTGCTTTCCTCTGTTTTGTGTTCTTCCTTCATTCGTTTCATTCATATAAATTAGAAACCAGTCGTTCTCAACCAGAGGTTCCTAATGTAATCTTCCACTGCTTGCACATCTTATTCATGAGCACAACCTCTCTCTCTCTCTTTCTGCTTATCTCTTCTCCTTGGCCATCTTTGTGCTTGATTTTTCACTCCTGGAAGTTAATTGCAGAGGTTAATAAATGTGTTGTGGGTTTTTGAACTTTTTCCATTAAAAGCTCTTTTAATCCTGACTGCTTAATTATGAAGTCATTCAGAAGCCAATTAATATATTAGAGTAAAGGGCAATAACTGGGAATGGCTGGAGAAATTTGCTGTCTGAATTGTGGCAGAATACATTACTCTCATAAGAAATAATGGGTCACAAGAACTATATTTACAAATGGCTTGCACATACATTAAGATAATCCGTGTTAGTCATTGAATTCATCCATTCACCCAAGTGTCTCATCATACATGCACACCACACACAGAAGTACTTACTACCAGATAGAAATGAGTGTATAAACTCTGGCACTGCTCCAGAACATTGGTACTCCTGGGTTTCCATCCCCAGCAGGTGGCTCCCCGCTCCAGTGTAACATAGTGGGGAACCTGGACAACAGGCAACACTGCTTTACTGAGGGATGTACTGTGTAACAGCCATAGAACTTAAAACATAAATAGGATAATAAACCTTATTGCCGGTGTCTCCAAATTCTTTATAATGTTTTTCATTCACAAATTCTTTAGGATTATGAGGGAGTTCCTCTTATGTTGATAAAGCCTTATTTATTTGCACGTTCTTATGCTGACATTAATTCAGTTGTGCTTAAATGGATATGTATCAAAGAATGAGCATGCCTAAAGTGAGGGAGTAACAGCCAGTGACAGTGTCTTTACCTGTAATGTACAAATGAGATCCTCTTTGTTTTTCATCAATGGAACAGCATTTCTATTAGGTGAACAATCGTCACTAGGCTTAGGCACACAGCATCTCTGGGCTAGGATTAAACACTGTGTCATTTTCTATCAGATTAGCATTTTGTTACTAGGTGTACTAGGTAAGACACCGCAAATTTGTAAAACTAAATAAGATCCGTAAAAGTAAATGGGGTATGAGTGTTTGTTTCAAGAGTTTCATCATAGAAGCAAACCTTTTGATTTTCTCAGCTAAAAGTGTCCATCTCTCAGTTAAGCAGAGTGATTCATTAAAGTGTGAGAATTGAGAATGTTGAGAATTCAGTCCAATTGAATATCTAATTATTGTGTACTAACAGTATAACAAGGATAGCAAAAACCTGTCTTACTTTTGCTTTAATTGTGTAAACTTAGTTTGTTTGTTCACAATGTGTGTCTATATAGTTACTTTGTTGCCTAAAGTGCACTCATGCATGTAAACACACATACACAACAATTTTATTGTATGTTTTATGTATGATGTTTAATTTTGAATGCTTTGAGCTTATCTGATACATCGTATAATTCCATTGTTGTTTTCAGTCTACCCATAATAAAGCCACAAATTCCATGGCTGGAGGATCGGTTAAACTGGTTTAATCCAAGAACAAATAGGAAACAGCCATCATAGGATCATATTGGGTTCTGCCATGCCTTTTACCAGCTATGTTGAAATATTTTGATAAGCATTTATTTTTTATCTGTTTAGTTGTTGCTTGTGTGGTTGGTGACTGAATGCATTATGTAAAATGTTGGTGCCTGACATTTGACCTCAAAAACATTTTTTTAAATTGTATTTTTTAAAATTTATTTAGGCATTACTATTAGTTGCGTAAGTCTTGTGTCATTTGAGAAAGGTTGACCCTTACTTTGCATTTGTGTCCAGCTTGATGGAATATTTTGATCAGGTGTTCAGGTGCTCAACATTCAACATGTGTAAACAGTGCAGACACAACCAGAAGAGAAGAATAACAACATTAAAAAAAGCAACATTAAGTAGAAGAAACTACATACTATAGACAGGACAACAAATGCAAATGCTATAAAGGTTATCAGGTTTTAATACATTGCATTTACAGGACCCAATGGTACGATTTACCATGTCTCAGACTATAGCCAAACGCATCACCCAACTGGAGAATGCCTCTGCTGTGTGCTTCTGTTCACTGTATTCAGTCCAGACAGCATCTAATATATCTGTAATGTCTGGAAGAAAGGCAAAGCTCAGTTTGTATTCTTGGAGAGACAAAGAGAGACAAAGATGATTGTGTGAACATATTACAGTTCAATGAGGGTAATTCCAGGAAAGTTTAGTTTAGTGAGATACAAGAATATACTGCACTGGCTTAGAGGATGATGCTTTGCTGTTTTGTGTGGCTCAAAGCAAATACTTGGCTACTAAACAGCTTTTAAGGATGTATTTATTTTGTCAGACATAGGTGTATTTTGCCATCTGTCGAGGACTGACACCTTTCATAGGAGTTGCTGTTGATGAGCTCATATAAACTAAGATATGAGACCAGGTTTGTGAATTTGTCTATAATGGCTAACACTTGGATTTGGAAATATTGGTGCTGTGTTAGTGCAAAAAAGCATCCTCTGAGTAGAGTACTTTTAAGTCCTGATAACAAATGCGGGAGGGAATCTTAGTGGTAGATTCTCCATATCAGTAAGCAGTAGGTTTACGAAGTAACCACTAAGTTTTACTAGTCATACTATTATGACACTAGAAAATAAATCAACAATCACAGATAAATATTTAACATAAGTATATAAATACATTGTATAATGTATTGTTATATTTGAGTGATAGCACAAAGTCATAAGCTGCATTTAGCCAGTTGGTTGTGTGACAGCAGGGTCAAAAGTTCAACTGTGCTGTGGATGAGGTGTGTGTGCAGGCTTTACTCTTTGACTCATCCTGGCATGATCTATGGTGCTGATCTAAAATCAGCTCCTCATACCTGCAATCCCCAACCCTATAGGAAACTACAGGCAATAAGTCTTGGATCAGAGTAAAAATGCTCATGCAGTACATGTGTACAGGCCTGTCGTGTCACTCTCTAGGCAGCGTGTAATGCCATTACCTGATTGGATAAGGCAGAACAGAAACCTGCTAATTCGGAGGATACATTCACCAGTGGAATATCCCAGAATGTGTTTTAATACAAGCAGTTACACTCAGACCAGGCAAATAGGAGCAACACATACAATGACTCACTCTGAATTCTCTTTGCACATTATACATTTGTAAATTATACTGTGTGTGTGTTGTCGATTTGGTTCAGTTACTTTTCACAGAGTGGTGAGAGCTCAGTAGTTAAAGTTCTGTGAGGCCTGGAGTTAAAATTCTTGGACTGCTAGATAGCAAGGACCTTTATCCTCACCTGCTTCATGGGAGCTAACTTTCTTTTGTTGTACTGTACACATTCGTGTCACACAATATATACACACACAACATATATACACTACCAGTCAAAAGTTTGGATGCACTATATTGAATATATACTGTATTTTTCATTGTCTTAAAGACATTTTGATAAAGGCTTATGGTTGAAATTTGATTCTAAGACAAATGTAAATAGTGAAGTTAATTCCCATGTGTACATTTATTTCTGAATCAAAATGTATTTTTTAAATTAGAATTTTGTATTTAAAATAAGAAGTTTTTACTTAAAATTAAATTGTTTCCCCAAAAAAGTAGTTTTCGTTTCGTAGTTTTCCAGCAACCAACAAGTGCTCTGCCTATTTGGGAAGTTTAAGAAAAGCCTCCTGAGTGGCTCCCTCATGAAGCTGGTTGTGAAGATGGCAAGAGTGTGCCAAGCTTCATGAGGAATACTGTTAAGATTTTAAAATATAAAATAGTTTTGATTTGTTTAACACTTTTCTTGGTTACTGCATAATTCCATATGTGTTATTTCATAGTGTTAATGTCTTCATTATTATTCTAAAATAGCAGGAAATAGTAAAAATTAAGAAAACTCTTTTATAAGCAGGTGTATCAACGTTTTTTCTGCTACCTTTTTTTTCAAACGTTTGACTGGTAGTGTATATTGTCACAAATGACCAGGAGAACACAGGTAGGATCCAAGTGCAGTTTATTCAAAACCAGAGGAGAGTTCAAGTTCGTGGTCGTATACCTTGCTGTATATCCAAATGCCAGGAAATCAGTCAGCATAGCGATATATTCCAAAGGATGAGACGAATATCGTAAGCCAGTAAACGTACAGGGGGCAAAGCCAGAAAACCAAACCAGAAAACGCTCAGAATTGCCAACCATGGGTGGAGAAACAAGACTTCGCAATGAGTGTGTTTTTGTCCAGGGGGTTATAAAGCCGTGTGGTGATTGTGATTATTGTCAGGTGCGTCAGAACTTGGGAGATGGGGACCTCTGGTGGTGTGGTGCAGAAGTGTCGGGGTTGGCCATGGTGAGGCTGTCCCCTGGGCCTGGGAGCGGGGCGACCGGGATGGGCCTGTGCGAGTGTTGGATCGAGGATGTCAGTGGCAGGGACCCATGACCGTTTCTCTGGACCGTACCTTTCCCAGTCCACCAGGTACTGAAGCACCCGACCCCGACACCGGGAATCCAGGAGGGCCCAGACGGCGTAAGCTGGCCTTTTGGTGGCGGACAGCTTGCTGCAGACATACATGGGCGGCGGCCCAGGTTTGCTCACTCTGCTGTATCCAGTCGTTGACTGCCGGCACCTCGGAGGGTTCTTCCGACCAGGGGACAAAGGAGGCTGAAACCCTAGGACACATTGCAATGGCGTGAGTCCGGTGGAGGTAGAGACCAGCAAGTTCTGGGAGTACTCTGCCCAGGGGAGGTATCGGTTCCAGTCCTCTTGGGCGTTGTGACAGTAGGAGCGCAGGAACCGACCGATCTCCTGGTTCAGCCGTTCCACTTGTCCGTTGGCCTGGGGGTGGTATCCGAAGGTCAGACTGACGTTGATGTTGAGGACTCCACAGAAGGAATGTCAGACGTGGGAGGTGAACAGGTGTACATCCGGAACACCTGTTCAAAGAGGAGTTCCGCTGTCTCGAACTCGGAGGGGAGCTTAGGTAACACTTCTCCTCAGTGAAGTTAAACCGGGTGAAGAACAATGCCCAGCGGGCCTGTCGTGGGCCAACCTCTTACCCACCTTGACGTACTCCAAGTTTCGATGATCCATCAGGACCAAGAATGGGTGTTTGGCCCCTTCCAGCCAGTGTCTCCACTCCTCAAACACCAGTTTTATGGCTCCCTGTTGCCTACGTCATAATTCCTTACCGTGGGGGACAACTTGTGAGAGTAGTAGGCACAGAAGGTGTGGAGGGGAACCCACCCGCTGGGACATGATAGCCCCCACCCCCGTCTCCGAGGCGTCGACCTCCACCACGAAAGGTAACTCGGGGTCCGGTGGCATAAGAGGGGAGCCTTGGTGAAACGTCCCTTCAGGAGTTCGAACACCCGAGAGGCCTCCGGGGACCAGCGAAGTGTCCGGGGCTTTCCCTTCAGAAGTTGTGAGGGGAGCGACGACGGAGCTGAATGAGGGACGGCCGTTGAGGTGGCCACATTGGGGCTCTCCATGGAGGTGGTGCGGCAGGGCAGCTGTATGCAGTGTCCCTGGCAGTGAGGACTCCACTGAGTGATCTCCCCCTTGCTCCACACGATGACGGGGTCATGGAGCGCCAGCCACGGATACCCGAGGATAATGTGCTCCTCACATGAGGGGAGGACGAACAGGGACAGGGTTTCCTGGTGACATAGTCCTATCCAGAGGTGGATCGGGGAGGTCTGGCGGTGGACACCTCTGGATCCTATAAGCCAGCCATCCAGGGCGCAGACTTTCAGAGGTGGTGAGATGGTAGTGGTGGAAATTGAGATCTTGCGGACTAGTTCGCGGCTGACGAAATTCCCAGCGGCGCCGGAATCAATCAGGGCTGGAACAGAAAACCTCTGATTAGACCACGATATCATAACTATAATTACTAACGTACGGCTTTCGAATGGAGTACGAATAGCTGTACTCACCATGGGCGGGGCATTGTGGACACCAGCTCTGCATGTGTCCAGGCTGTCCACAGTACAGGCAGAGAGCATCTCGCAGACGACTGCAGCGCTCCTCCTCGCTCAGCCGTGCCCTTCCCACCTGCATAGGTTCGGTCGGCGGAAGAGGAGTGTTGTTGAGCGGGAGGTCTGGAATCAGCGCCTCCGCTCCCGATGCAGATTATCCAATGAAATAGAGAGCTGGATGTATTGCTCCAACAACAGCGCTTCCCCTCGACAAAGCAGCTCTTTTTGCAGCTCCAGTGGTGTCGGGGTTGGCCGTGACATATATATACTGTACAACCACACAAACACATTTACATTTGGGCAGTGGTGGCTCAGTTAAAGTTCTGAGCTACTATTCGGAAAATTGTGAGTTCAGATTCCATTAGGCCATGCTGTAAAATGTTGTATTTTCATGTCTAAAAAAAATGTATAATCCTTTATTCCTTTATTCCAGGTCTGCTGGGGCAACATTGGTATCATTTGCCTCTTAACAGTTTTGTCTGTTGCTACAATTTTCTCACCCAGACTATATTATTGGAGCACAGTGGGGGTGCTGTGGCTGACTTGGCAAATCTCAAACTTCACCTTGGAGTACATAGAAAGGCATCTTCTCAGTCACAGCCCATACACTGTAAGCCTAATTACCTTATCTAAACACCTCAGGCCCCCTGGCCGAAGGGCCGAGCCGTATCAGTACGGTTGGGGGCAGAGCACTAATAATAGTCCAAGTGCTTTTGCACTTAGGCAGATTATGGAGCCATATCTACCAGCACTTCGGTAAGACAGGGTTGACCCTTGGCTGAACCTGCTTGAACATACTTTTCAGTAATGCCAAGGGCTGGGGCTAAGGATTAGGCCATGATCAGGTTGAGCAGGGTAGGAGAAGGAGAGGGGTGCGGATGTATGATGAAGATCCTTGACAGTTTGGTGGGAAGTAATTGTGACAGAAGAGAAACGTGGAAATGTGTGACAGTTTATTGTGTGTGTGTGTGTGTGTGTGTGTGTGAGAGAGAGAGGATTTAGGATCAGGCACTTCATGCTGAAGACATAAACACACACAGTAGAAGCCGAACACCCATGAGCTCCATTAAGCATGGGGCAAATTGTACAATTTTGATTGTCTTTTGCAATAATGTTGATCTAATCATTAGCAATTGTACATTGGTTCTTTAATATGCTTTATCATAAATACTTTGTTTTGACTTTCTAATATTTTATATGTAAAGCACTTTGAGATTTTGAACTTAAAACTATTATTATTATTATTATTATTATTATTACTATTATTAATCTAGATGTCAGAAAAAAGTATTTTTTTATGTGCTCCTGTGAACTTTCCAAAGTGCTGAGGAAGGACTAGCAGTGCCAGGAATTCAGTGCATATCATTTTTTATTTTTTCAGGCCTTATTTAGAACTCGCTGTTTTCAATCACACAATTCTTACAGTGTGATATAGAAAAGATGATGAATGTATACATGGGTGCTGGATGAAAAATAGTTAAAAACCATAGGGCACAATGCTCTTGAATTTAACTTTGGTATTTCCTTCTCAATCATTAGTACTTAACAGAACAATGTGTGCAACTAATTGGCAGCTATGTCATCAGACCTAAGTCCTATGTTAAGTGAGGGTGGAAAAACAGTACCCTGTTCTTGAAGACAATGAATTGCGTTTCCATGACCTACATTTTTTTTTTACACAGTGGCGAGGTCAGGGAGCAGTCACCTAATAACCACAATGCATTATTGTGTTTCACACAGCTGTCTGTTATCACATGAGTAGGATCAACAAGGTGTTGAGGGGCCTCGGCATGGGGTCACAGAACGGTCAGCAGAAGAGGTCCCTCTCTCTGTGGATTTTCATCCTTCACTTTAAAAGATTAATGTTCCAGGTTTATGCATTCTGTTAAACAGTGTTTATTTTGTGCATCACATATATAACTCTCGCCCGCATTTGCAGCAGGATGTCACAGATGCACAACAAATACCAGAGTAGAAATATGAGCTATTACATCATGCTCTTAAAGTTTGAATGCAGTTCCACTCATTTTATGTATTCAATTTAAATGCTTTTGTTCCATTTTATCTCTTCGTATAAAGTACAATGCTGTTTGCTGAAAACAGATTGTAAGGAGCATTTTGTTGTGTATTTATAAGTGCAGCATAGTGTAGTATATAGAACCCAAGTGAATGCTCCAGAAAATAATTGGAATATACTTAAAGAGTGTGCTCAAACAGAGTATACATGGTTGAGTATACTGTAGCAGCCAGCGTCGTAGCAGAAAAGTAGAGCAGAGCGTATTGTTGCTGGTGAAAAAGCAAATCCAGGTCACGTAGATCTCACTTTTGTAATCTCTGCCCCAGGGCTGAACCCTGGATCCCATTAAAAAAGATTTCATTCCAATAGTGTAGATGTACGATGGAGGAGATTTGCTCTCTCATCTCCATCATCGTTTTCCTGATGGCTCCTCTTGTGCCTGGCTCTGTGATATGAAAGGTGGGCTAAGCTCCACCCACTGAGAAAGCCTGCGAGAAACAAGTGGCAGTCAGGGGGCATGGCCAGAAAGGGTTATTAAGCAGGATTCGTGTTTGCCTTGCACTGGACATAATATGCACCAAAAGAAAACAGGGTGTATGTATTTAATTTCACAGAGACGTGTTAAGGTTCTGGGCTACAATATACACCTTTAACCCTGTATTTCACACACACACACTGAATATTTTTGTGTTTAGATTAAGACTGTGGCATCAGCATGCTCGGTGGGATCACTAGCAATCCCATTATCCAGGCACTAATGGCCGAGCTGGGGCCATGATCTCACTGCTCCTGCCTGCTTGTTTCCTGTGGATCCCCACTGTGCTGTCTGATCAGCCTCTTAATCAGCACACAGGGGCTAACTGGACATACTGGACCCTTTGGTGTGAATCCTGGTGTGGCTCCTCTGAAAAAAATATGTTGTAATATGTATAATATACTGTATGTAATCTGCAGTGTATGTATATGTGTGTTGCCCTTGTCGTGACTCACTCACAAATGTACACATATGATGAACCCTAGGACCATATTCTGCTTTTTTGTTGCACATGTTCAGTATGTTTATATAAGGGTCTTGTATGTGCTTTGAAGTGGTGAAATCTCCTGCTGTCCAGCTGCTCACAGACTAGCATCAATCAGCACTTAATGCATAGTACTGCCTGATTCCCTATCCTTGTTTTACTGCCCTCCAGAATGTATTCAGTGATTGGAAGCCAATGCAACATAGCATGACTGTCCTCGGAAGTTGGACATTGAAGTTGAAATTTAGTCTGTCATTTTTCATGGGTCTACTTTTCTTTCATTTTTTAAAAGTCTACTGCAGAAACACACTATACATTAAAGCAACAAATTAATATTAATATTAGAGCACTAATTAATGGAGAACAATGGCAAGAAGGAGTTCAGCACTTTTGATGCTCTCAGACACACACACGATTAGTCACAGAGCACATGATGGAGTATGGGAAAATGTCTCACACTTTCACCAAAAAAGGCTGTCTTAATTTTAAGTGTAAGGAACTTAGGGTGGACATACTGGTTAAATAACAATGAATAATTCCATCAAAATAATAATAAGTATTCTAAACAGGGTAACTTTCAAACTTTTTTTTATACACAAATTAAACATTTCCCAGAACTACATTTCCCTGCAGATCACCATTGGGGATTTCTGACTGAACATCAGGATCTATATGCTAAATCAAAGTTTAGTGAAACTGCTTAGCACATTGCTGACATCCAGAATGTTTTTTTTATTTTACTTTATTAGTTCAATCAGTTCTTATGTATTCCACAGGTGAAAGTTTGGTTCCAAAACCGACGTACCAAGCAGAAGAAGGACCAGACCAAGGACTCGGACAAGCGCTCGTCATCCACCTCCGAGTCACTGGCCACATGTAACATTCTGCGACTGCTCGAGCAGGGCCGCTTGCTGTCAGTGCCTGCACCTCCGCCCAACCCACTGCTGGCACCTCCGCACGCTACCAATGGCTCGCTCCTGGGACGCCCATCTGCGTCCTCCTCCTCATCTGGGGTAAGCAGTACGGGCACTCCTCCGGTGATCAGGGCCAATGGTGGTGGGACGTTTGGCCTGTCTCTGTCCTCTCTTGGTGCTACGCCGCCCTCGCCAAGGCTTGGGATGGCACCCCCATCCCTGTTCTCCATGCCACTGATGAGTGGAGCTCATCACGAACTCGCATCTAGCTATGGGTGTGGCTCATCAGCATTCGAGCCTTATTCAAGGACAGAGAGGAAAGATGGGGACTTGAGTGGGAAGAAGACAGTTTCCTAAAGACTTGAATCACTTTCTGGACCACTGACCACTAAGGAACGGTTCATGTTTACCAAGCTCAGCTAAGGAGAAGATTACAGAGGAAAGAGTTGCTTTTGAAATTAAACAATTAATCAGATGGAGAACTTTCACCTCCATTTTAGATCCTTTCCACCCCTTTTTTGCTTGCCACTTCAAGTCGACCGATTCTTTCTACCACATTAAGATGATGAGAAAAGGACTGCTGCCCCTGTTTTGCAGTGAGAGTGAGCTGAAGAGGTGTGTATGTGTATGAAACTCTGAGGATGCCCATGTAATTAACCACCATTGCATCCTTTAATTCCTGTAATTCTTGTTTACAGATGCTCATGGTTTTCTTCCATTTTTGAATTGTCTCTGTGTGTGTTTGTGTGTGTGTATATGTTGCAAACAGGCTAAGTCTTTGTGAGTATTAGAAAATATTCTACATTGTTAATGTAATCGTAATAGGCAAAAACTGCTTTACGACAGATATTGTATCCAAATGGGTGTTAAAAAAAAAAAAAGACGAAACGAATGACTCATGTCGCTATGTTTGGACCTTGTGGTACATGTTTTTATGCTGCTCTTAACTGGTATTGTCATTAGGGGTAAGTTTAGGGGTAAGTTTATCATCAATGAGGTTTTTTTCCGGATGTGCATGTAAGATATGGTGTGTGAGAAACACACAATAATAAGGCCAAATCAATGTGCTTTCTTATATGCTTATTTATTTTTTCAGTTTTGTCAATTTTAAAGACATTGATTCACTCAAGCATAGATTGGTAAATATGAACTACTTATTATTTGCTAATTCAGTAATGTTAACAAAAAGGGGAAGTTAAGAATTAGGCATCACATTTTGTATGTAGCTTCTCAGCGTGGAGAAAGATTAGGCAGTTCACCCTAGGAAATTTTTGTCTTTAAAATTTTTGCACCATGAGCACAAATGATTGTGTAGTCAATCTGACTATTCTCAATACTGCAAGGGTAACTGGCTCATCGCCTTAGTGTTATCGACCATACTTCTAGCTAGCAACTTGTTTCCAAATGTAAGCAACACGAGGGGCTAATTAGGACTCCTGAATGTTCGTCAGACTACCAGTTGGATGTCTTAGTTGTTGTCCATTCTCACATTTTGTGGGCTTGTGCAGTGCTACCTTATTTACTGAACGTACATAAGATCTGAATCATTTTATCTATAGACAACATCTGCTTATTCACAAAACACATGGAAGACATGGTAGCATTGTTGAACTTGGTAGCATTAGTAGTCAAACTGATGTATTAAGATCTGTTCATTCTGTTTCTTGTGATGGCCTCCAGGCTGATTGTCATAGTGACTGATGGAGCAGTGGGATAAACCTCAGGTTGAGTCATCAGACTATTTGCCATTTGTTCAGTGTTTTTAAGGTCTGCTAGGTGGCCACATACAGCGCTTTATGTATCCTAATTCATTGCCGTGAAATCTAAGCACTTTATTTTCATATATGTATACTTCTTGACAGGTTTTCGTGCACCCTGTGCTAAGGTTAAATGAAGTAGAATCCAGGCTCTGTCAGTGTCAATTGTCACACTCCTCCCATATTGTTTGCTATTTGAAGGCCAGAGCTTTCACTGAGGTTCAGAAATCAGAAACACCTTTGAGTGTCAGAAACAGGCAGTGTCTCAATGGGCTGCAGGCTCAGAATATATGCAGCTGGCAGAAATCAATGTTCTGTTCTTCCTCAAAAGAACATAAAAAATGCTCATGGTCGCAATATTTCTGTGTTGATGCTGTTAATTTAAACACTCAATGTTGCTTGACCTTTTATCTTTACTGGGCCTCCCTTTTGAATACTATAATTTGTTTAGGGTACTGAGATGAGAACTCTTTAGCCAAGATCCTATGACCCTGGTAAATGAGGTAAAGCTATTGAGAATTCTACGCCATTAGTGTATTTGGCCTCTTGTCACTGTTATCCAGTTACATCATATTGTATGAATCTTCTTGTTTCCATCCTTGTTATTTTCAATAAGCAGTATTAATTATTTACTGACTCCTGTGTTAATTATTTACTGCCGTTTTCAACAAAGCTTAGTTTAGCACTGCTGAACCGCAAACTTTACCCATTTGTCTTTGCTTTCACATGCAAATTTTAGTAAATTTTGTGTTCGATCTTTTCATGCCTCCACAAACAGATGGCAATTTGTACATGCTGGTTTTTTCTATTTTGCTTACAACTCTGACAGAGGAGTTTAGAGGCTTAGAGATTATATTTACCAAAATTGTCTTACTGATTTTTTTTAAAGCTTTTTACCAAGCATAGGATTATCTATTTGACACTCAGAAAAAATGATAATACTAACTTATTGTGTTTTAAAGCAGCAAATTAATTGTATAGTAACCAGTTTCCTACAGTTATATTGTCATGTATTTGATGTGTGTGTAAGTGTATGAGGGAGAAAGAGGAGTATTATGAGTTGGGGGAAAAAAAGCACAAAAGCGACACCAGTGTCAAAGTGTTGAATTCTTCACCTAACCCTCCAATAGAATCTAACCATCTCCTCTCTCTTTTTAAACCTTGAAAATATTTCTACAAATACAAGAATACACTGTGAAACCTACAGTATGGTCAGCAGACACAGTAACAGGGTACAAGAGAGGTGCATATATATATATATATACACACACACTCACTGAGCACTTTATTAGGAACATGTACACCTTCTCGTTCATGCAATTATCTAATCAGCCAATCGTGTGGCAGCAGCACAATGTATAAAATCCTGCAGAACTGCTGCTCACTGGATGTTTTTTCTTTATTGTACCATTCTGAGTAAACTCTAGAGACTGTTGTGTGTGAAA
>JAOUQW010000040.1:3716744-3734095 GCA_028565825.1 Olivaichthys viedmensis | reverse complement strand
TGTGTCATCAGCATAGCAGTGGTATGAAAAGCCATGTGAGGATATGACCTCACTGAGAGAGCAACATGAAACACTGAATCTGTATCGGATCACCTTTAAAGAATTTTTTTGATATGACAATGTTTTTTTTCCCCCTGTGCAGCTGCAGGTCTGTACTACCTGGCAGAGTTGATAGAGGAGTATACAGTTGCTACCAGTCGAATAGTAAAATACATGATACTGGTGAGTAAGACCTCGGTGCTAAAGCATTTTGGTCTGTGGTGAACATCCCACAATATTACATGGTTTATACTGGTACGCTAATCTAACAAAGCAATCTAAAAACCTCAACAACAAAAAAAATTGGCTAGATTATGCAGTTTTTGTTTGTGGATCAATCCATTAAAACTGAGTGTAGTCATTACATTCTTCGTTCTATTATATTCAGAGCTTCACTGAGCTGTCTCCTCTTCCTCAGATCTCCACAGCTGTGTTGTCGGGCCTGTACCTGTTCGAGGGCTTCCCCACGCTCATGATTGGAGTCGGTCTCTTCACTAACCTGGTGTACTTTGGCCTGTTGCAGACGTTCCCTTACATCATGCTCAGCTCACCAAACTTCATCTTGTCATGTAGTAAGTGCAGACGAATTCAAGTTTATCTTACTTACATCTTAGAAGTATTAGATCTTTGCCTTAACTTCTGCAGTATTATTGTTTAATATTATTAGTAGGGGTTTTTCTATAGTTTGCATAAAAATGTGGGGCAGGTACAGTATGTGTAATATAAAATATAGCGTGAAATGTGTCTTAGATGCCTGTATAGTCTGTGCAGTGAGGCGGAAGACACTATAATCAAGCAATTACCATTCATTTTCCACCTCTTTCTCTCTACTGTTCTCTGTCCTCTCTTTTTTTCTCCCTGACTTTCTTTTCCTTTCTCAGTATTGGTGGTGATAAATCACTATATGGCCTTCCAGTACTTTGCAGAGGAGTACTATGCCTTTTCGGAGGTGAGTGAAAGCTTCAATCGCTAATTACCTCTAAATAAATGATAACCATGACTGTTATATATCACTCAAGATGCACAGTATTCCGCTACTGACATTGTGTATTATTTCAAATCTTTTTCTTATGCTTATTAAATATAATTGTTCTTTTGTTCTAGGTTCTAGCATACTTCACAATTTGCCTGTGGGTGATACCATTTTCTTTCTTCGTATCCCTGTCTGCTGGGGAGAATGTTCTTCCATCCACCATTCAGCAAGGAGGTCAGTGTCAAAATCCTGGTGGTCATGTTCCATGGTGCTATTATCTCGCACTTTTCTGCAAATCCAAAATGTCTGACAGATTGGATTATATATTTAATGAGCGCTTCTTCAGCCTTTTAGCTGTTTTGGGGAATTTTTACTTTGTCACTATGAGAAAATTCTAATTTCTATATATTTAATCACTGCTAGTTCAATAAACAGTTCTGAAGTGATGAGCCCTTATTCGGCCTTTCTAGACTTACCAGTAGGATGGAGATTAAGTATTAAGTATAAGATGAAGTATCCCTGCTTTAGGCTCCTTACTGTTCAATGCTCTGTCTGGTGTGCACTTATATCCTCTGTTCACTCTATTCTCCAGATGATGTGGTGTCGAACTATTTTACCAAAGGAAAGAGGGGAAAACGCTCTGGGATCCTTCTGATCTTCTCCTTCTTGAAGGAGGCCATTTTGCCAAGCCGACAAAAAATGTACTGAAGCACTACAGTCACAGGGTGGAGGACAGATGGAGGGCTTGGGTAGGGGCGAGAGATGGGTTATGGGCAGGGCTGCTGTGTCCAGCTGTGCCAATGGACTGGATTCTGGGGTTGAGGGGAGAAGGGGATGCTTAGGGGACCCAAAGATAAAAGAACTAAAGAGGGAACCAGTGTGGAGACCATGTCTGGACGGATGCACACAACCTGCCACGGACATATTAGATCCTCAACTGAACTTGCATGTCTGTCTCTCTGTCTGTGCATCTGACTGTTTAAATGAAGTGAGCACAGCCAACTAACGCTGCGTAAATGACCCTCAGCCACGGAACGACTTGAGGCTCTGGTTTCCTGACAGGCATTGTTAAGGCTGATCTTGAACTGAAATTAGAGGCAGTGGCAATTGTCCATTTTGGTCTAGACCCTGGTTTAATTTGTGTCTGGAATTTTGTCTTTCATTTTTAAAGGCTTAAATCATAGACATGTGGTGCTGTGTCTTTAGTTGGATGATTGGGTTTGTTGGCATAAATTGATGACCGCAATATTGTCAGTAGTTGATGCTAAAGATTCACATGTAATTGTTATACCACAGTCATCAAGGCCATGCTTTTTGTCCTGCTTTTTATTATTTGTAAGCTGTAAAGAACAACATTGTTTGTACGAACATTTCTGATTTAAGCACAGTTGTGAGTATCTGTAAGATCAGTAATGGTGTATAAAAGATCTCAAAGTAAGCGGAACAACTGACTCTTACGTTTATGACGGGGCGGGAAGAAAAAATGCTTAGTACATACAAACGGTAATGCAGAGTTGTTAGTTTTATCACATTCTTGATAATGTTCAAAAGCATCAACACTGCTTGTTTTGTTTTTTTTAAACCAAGTGAAATGGACCACTTTCTTCAGATGTTTTTCACACATGCAGTTAATAAAGTAGCAGTTAAATTATTTCTATAGGCTATATCCAGTTCTAACGGTTATTTTTCGTTCTGAGGTGTGATACCCCTCTCACACTTGTCTTTGAAACCGTTGCCCTTTATGTGAGGGGGACCTAGAGGTTACTGTTGAAAGTGTTAGGTCGATGAGAGGTCAGCTCAATCTGCCTCACACTATTTCACACACTCACTTCAACAAGCTCTCACCTGGGGAATTCGACATTTACAGGAGTAAGAGAGGTGGTGTTGGTAATGCACACTGAGCTGAAATCGTTTTTTGCACAGTTTTATATGAGGACAGCTGGTCCCAGATCAGTGGGGCAGGGGTGTCTCGACTCCAGGGCCACAGCACTGCAGAGTCTTATCCTTTTACCTCATTTTCACACCTGATTAAAATGATCAGCTAATTTCCAAGGCCTTCATGGGCAGAATGTGGTGTGTTAGAAGAGGGGAAAATAGGGAAAAATCTAGGACTTGTGTCTGATGCCCCTTGTCTGGAGGAGAAACACTACAGCAATCTGTCTAGTGTCTCAAACATAAATACTCCTATTTTGGCCTTTTTCATATTTTAGTGATGTGTATAGAGGGCCTTGGTAAGTGATGTTGTTCAGTTTACACTCGGGGGGGCAGTGTTTATCAAAGCTTTTAATAGAAATGTATGCGTGCATTTAAATTTCGCTTGGACCATAATTGGAATATTTACTGTCAGATAGGCACAAGCACTTTTTCTTTGCTTAAACATTTGCAAAGACATTTCAGTGTGCAACCTGTCAGCCTAGAAACTCTGTAATGTACTTCACACTAAGAAGACACATTTAATATACCAAGGCTGCAAATTCCTTTATTAAAATCTATTAAAAGTAAAAACAACAAAATATTGTTTATTGACAATAAGCTTTTATTTTTTTGTCCATGTCATCTGTGTTGTTCTTGAATATCTAAAAGGACTGAATATGGAGTATGTAGTATAGTTTTGCCAGCCCTGTTCAGTCAGTCCAGTGATTTAGTGTTCAGTAATGGCCTGGCTGTAGCTCCTCAGCCAGATGCATTGCCACTTCACTCCAGGGAGAATTTTCTGGTCCTGGAGTACAGCCTCGATGAGGCAAACCCAGCACGCTGCTGCACTGGAACTGCAGAGGACAAGAAATCCGAGAGGGAAATACGGATGGAAACAGGCTTCTATGAATGACATCTAATGGCAAGGCGGGTACCGGGTGTGGAAGATCATCCCATGATGCGGTACAGTGGACGAGGCCGTCCCCAAGCCAACGCAGAGTGACGCTCTCACGCAGATCTGGCTCGTCTGCTGCTTCCTCTGGATGGACACCAATTCGCACGGTCTGAGATCTGCTGATGTTTGCTGGAGGAGGTCTGGACGGGTTGGGTGAGATGTTCCACGTTTCTCTTTGCTCAGCTCGGTGGTGTTTCTTGTTGCCCTTCGTTTTGACAGGCTTGGCAGAATGGCAGCAGTGATGGCTTAACGGCCACAAGCCCGTCAGAGGAGACCGGAGCAAGGGAAGGCCCTTCCCCTCAGCCCACTCGGACACCTTCTGTATGTTAACGGCCTCTCTGGCTAACTGAAGCCACAAAGGATTTAAAGGGGTGTAAATGCTTTTTTTGGTGATGCAGTTCACACGTGTGCATTGAAAAAGCAGTTACTTGCTTACTACTACAGTAATGACTCTTGATAGATGATTTTTTTCACATTCAATTTGTTGCAAATAAATATAAGAATAAATAATTAAAATCTTGTGAAATAACCTTTTCCCTGCCCTCTGCTTTCCGGTGCATCCAGATCAGATTCTGTTTGAGATTCTGCAGTTCTTGGCGTTTTTTCATGTCTCTCTCCTTATCTCTGTGCCACATTACGTTCTTGAGAAACCTGTCATACACACATGCACACCCACTTACTATAGACTAAAGAGCATGAGTCAATGAATTAGATTTGTCTGTCAAGTCAAATACTTACAGTAATTTTAAGGTTTATAGTTAATAATTATCACTGTGCAAGTAAGTGGACAGTGACGAAAAACTTGACATGATTTGAAATGAAACAATGTTTGAGATTAAAGGCGAGATCTCAAACTTTAATTTGAAGGTATTTACATCTATAATTAAATGATATAAGAAATTAATATATTGAAAATGTATATAGCAAGGTTATTTTACCATATTCTTAATGACTGATTTCATAGTAACTGAAAGTAATTCAGTGTTTGTTCATTGTATATGAAGTTAAGGCCTGAAAGACTTCAGCTTTTAAGTGTGTGAAATTATGTGCTAAATTTTCATTAATTTCATTCAGGTTTACTTGGCAATGACCCTGTGACCCCACAGGCGAGCAAGGTCGAGGGGCGTGTGTCCTCGGGCGTCACGTGCGTGTGTGTCCGCTCCAACCGTAACCAGCGCTTCAACACACTCTATTAGGCCTTCGGCTGCAGCCATGTGCAGAGGGGTCAGTCCTTCATCTGTGGAACTGGCAACACACCAGTCAACCTTTAACTTTGATTATACAAACTTGCTGACACAAATCCTTTATCATAATAAAAACTGACTTGACATTCTAGACAACTGGGATGCATGCTAATTCATCATATCCCATGCGTTACAAGTAACCGTGACTTCAATGCCATGACAACAGTCGTTCCCTGTTATTGATTAAAAAGCATTTTAGTACACGTTGGGCTGGGCGCCGTGTTCCAGCAGGTTTGTGAGACAGCAGTAAGAGTTTGGCTTGCTCTCAGGGCTCAGCACCATGTGTAACGGCCTCCGCCCACGTGGACAGCTTGCGTTCACGTCCACAGCACAAGATTCCAGGAGCAGCGTCAGGCAATTCAGCTGACCGTGTTGAGCAGCCACGTGGAGCACTGTGAGACCCTGACAAACACATGGTTTTACACAAAATGCCCGTTGGTTAAGAGAGTAAAAGTACAGTCACTGAACAATAGCGCTTTTCCACCAGACAGTGTGGCACAGTAATAAATGCTACATTTAACAGTCTTTAGTTCCATTGTCAAGTGACCCGTACCGTACCCAAGTACCTGTGCTGAATTTTGTTAGCTTCGTGCCAGGGTACCAAGAGTACCAAACAGGGCCATATGGGGGGAGCTACAAACAGTGCAGACTAATTTTGGTCAAACGCAATCGTCACAGAATTGTCATGGGTCGTTTCTCAAGTCAGACTGCTTGGGTTTTTTTTGTTTGTTGTATTTTAACATTGTCTGACAATTTGCCCTGAAACTTTTCACTAAAATGAAAATATTGTCATACTTGGTCTCATTTGGGTCGCTTGCTGCCATTACTGCACGCCAACAAACTCACTGTCTGGTGCCTTAATAGGAGCCTTATGAGGTAGACAAATGACAGCGCCACACATTTTAACATAAAATGAGCTATAGGTCTGTTTCTTTATTTTGTGTCAAAGAAAACTTTGAGTAATATTTTACTAAACCATTCGTGTGGTTATGTAACGAGTGTGCCAATCACTAGTCATAACCCATAACCAGAACTACTACCTCCACAGGTAAGGTTATGCCATGGGAAAGGTAGAAATTAGGCTACTTTTGACCTGCTGCCAAAGGTTGATTTATTTTTTGTTGCAGATTGGTCGTTTTTGCCTACATTTGATTAATTATGTCAATCTTCTGCAAGTTAAGTAGGTAAGCAATATTTTTTTTAAATGCAAAACAGAAAAATGCATAGGCTATTACACATGCATCTAGGCTACCGTGGGTATGACTAAGATGTAGGCGGATTAATAGAATACAATAGAATAGGGTAATATGGATAGGATTAACAGGTAATATGGGTTATTAGTAGAAACAAGGTATGGAAGCTACCGTAAATGCATATGATGCACAAACACCAGGCTACGTTTACAGCAAGAATATGGTTGTGTGTCAGAATTTTCACATTTTTAGGACCTTGGTGAAAGAAGAGAGGACAAGTGCATGGTTTTAATACTGCTTTTAAAAAAAATGTACGATGCTACAATTTGTTGTTAAAATTGATTAAAAAAAACCCTATGATATTACAATCCACTTGGCAATGCCATGATGGTGGTGTGTAGGCCTGTTGGGTTTGAGAGGGGCCGGATGATGAGTTTCGGTTTCGGTTTCGGTTTTGATTGGCACTTTGGGTTATTTCTGTGACGCACATCTGGCAACCCGCATGCCTCTGGATTCGGGTTAGTAACCGCTAAAGTATAAAAATATACAATCAAAAATATTGATTGAATTGTCCTGCGGTGTGAATGCTAATTCCGCACCTGTTTATTCGGCTGGCTTGGTGATTGCGCTCGCTTCAGACTGAAACGCAGCCACTCGAAATCCCCGGACACGGCGGCATGAAACATGTCGCCGGGTGGCGCGCACCGCGCGGGGACGAGCTTCCGCGCGCGCGCACGGCTGAAGGGCAGCACCAAACACAGGACAAACCTTTAGCTTACAGTACTAACCAAACGAACAGCATTAGCACCGTGTATTCTACACTTTGGTCATGCTGTAAACAATGAGGGGTAATGCAAGAAAACACTGACATCCATTGCTAAGTAGGCGCACAACAATAACTCACCGCGCGTCCTCCATGTCCGCCTTGTTGCCCAGTTCTACTGTTACTATGGCGACTCTCGAGCGCGAGCACAATGTAGAATCATTATGGAATGTTTACAGAATTGAGAATAGTTACAATAACAAGTTCAAAATAATGCAATTTTTTATTTTTTATTTATTTTTATTTTTTTTACTAAATGCCAGATGCTGTGCCAAATGAATAAATGTAACCTAAATGTAATGAATTTGGTTTGAGCCAACTCTGAAGGGACTGAAAATGATATGAAAAAATAAATAAATAAATAATGTGAAAATCTCTTGGTCGCTCCCATCTGTAGCTACAGTTATTAAGCATTGTGAAAAGTTCAGCCAAGTGCGTTCAGGTGTTTCAAAGCCTTGTCCAGTAGGCTATTTATCCGGGGAAACAATAAATCAACAAACTTTAGTCTGTAGATGGCCCCAGCAGGAGTCCCTCAGAAGCACTAATAAAGTTTACGCGGAGAAGATGGCACATTGTCCGTAACCTTTGTGATATTGTTCTTCGGAGTTTGAATGGTCCGCTACCCAAATAATTCTGCTCAGCAATGGTCCCTTTCTATTGATGGATGGACGATGCACCCATATGGTAGGTTTACCCGATAAAGGGGTCAATTAGTATAGCTACAAGGTAGGTGTATTCAATAAAGTGGCCACTGAATGTGTGTGCACATATAGTAAAAAAAAAAAGATGAAGCATGGTATGCAAAGTTTTCAGAGAAGTAGGACATTTCAGGCAAAAATGATCAGCTGTCTGTTCAACCTTACTGTCATTTCGTCGCGTACTGATAAAGGTTGTTGACTGTATGCTGTCCGGGAATAAGGTTTATGTGTATTGCTTTGCATGGTTAGTGCCTCTGATTCGGGCTACTGTGCAAAGTGAATCATCAGCCTGAAGGATTCTAATGTGTTGGATCCTGATCAATAATTATTGATCAGGCCTCCCATCAGGAGTGACGCCTTTCCAGATAGGCAGAAAGCGTGACTGGACATGATATGGATCATGCCTATTTTCTCCATGTCGCTGTCAAGCGTGAACAGTCAATACTATAAATACTCAGGAAGTATCAAATGGTGGATATTGACCGTGTGAACTCTTCTTGAACCGAGATAGATGAGCCGCATTGTTGGAGGTAACAATTTACGCTCCACCAGTTATTAATATGACTGTGAAAGTTTAATCCTAAACATAGGGTCCAACTTATCCTGCCTCCCTTTATATTCTTACAAGACTCAAAATACATTAAGAACTTTTGAACTGGAACTACTGCAGGCAACTAATACCAAAAAGGAATGATGTAGGATTACACAGACTTTAATAAGTTGTGTAAGTGTCCAAAAAATCCCCCCAAACATCACCCGATCTTTGCCTACATAAGACCTTAGTGTTGCTCATCACTGATCTGGCTTCTGCATTTTTAGATGCTTTTGGGATTTAAAGAATCATTAAACTGACCTCAGGTCAAAAAGCCTGGGATTAGCATGGGCAAAGAAAATGAAAGATTACAGATGAGCTGACATTGGTTTTTGAAGTCTGCACACATACAAATGAGCTCATAGGTTTCTCATGATTGGCTGAGCAGTGGACCAATAAAGGCAGTGTGGGCGGAGCTAGAATTCCATCCAGTTCATATACAATATGAAAAGAAACTGTGTACTACATTTGAATTTAAAAATCCAACCTCTACATTTATTACTGAAGTGCATACCATATATTCATTCTCTCTCTCTCTCTCTCTCTCTCTCTCTCTCTCTCTTTCTCTCTCTCTATATATATATACCATTAATGCACTACTATATATACACTATACTTCACAGTGCATACTAGGTTTTCCATATATACAGCATATTCCTCTTTCTTTCCTTTATCAATATACACGTCATACACATACACACTGCAAGCACTAATATGCTCATATAAACTCACATTTCTTTCTTTTACTGACTGACGGATGAGCACCATGAATGTGGTCACATTATTTATACAGAAGGAGTGGAGGTGGAGAAAGCTGGAACATGTGCCAGTGAAATATTCACTGTTTTAATGGCATTCGTGATAAGAGCTAAACCTGGGCTGAAGGATGACTGTTCTGTGAACTTAAAAAAAAAAAGGTATGGGAGTTAGAGAGAGAGAGAGAGAGAGAGAAGGAGAGAAAAAGTTGTACAATCCTCACATCGCATTCATATTTGATGATCCACCTTGCAAGGACCTCAGACCCTGGAGACTCCTGAGCTGTTAGTGTAAGTGCGCTGATGTCCTCGCTCTCTCTCTCCCTGCTCTCTCTGCTTAGCTCTCTCTCCCTGCTCTCTCTGCTTAGCTCTCTCTCCCTGCTCTCTCTCCTTAGCTCTCTCTCCCTGCTCTCTCTGCTTAGCTCTCTCTCTCCCTGCTCTCTGCTTAGCTGCTTTAGCTCTGCCTCTCCCTGCCTTCTCGCCTAACCTTTTTATCTGTTTTTAGCCTTTTTTCT
Source organism: Olivaichthys viedmensis (assembly GCA_028565825.1). Classification (NCBI taxonomy): domain Eukaryota; kingdom Metazoa; phylum Chordata; class Actinopteri; order Siluriformes; family Diplomystidae; genus Olivaichthys; species Olivaichthys viedmensis. The sequence continues at coordinate 3,724,394 of JAOUQW010000040.1, read as the reverse complement.
CACAGATTTCTCTCTTTCTTTCTCTATTTCTTTTTGTTTATACACCAGCCGTTCCCTCACATTCGCCTTTCCTCTCACTTTCTCTCTCCCTCTCTCTGTTTCTCTCGTTCTCTCCCCTCAACCCTACACTAATGCACCATGGCACATTCTGCAGCTTCAAGTCACAATGTGAGCAGGCTGTGTGCACTGACCTCACCACGACCTCGCTCGCACGCACCGCACTGTACAAGAGGGAGGAGGGATGGAGAGGAGGAGAGACAGCGAGTAAGGGATTGAAGAGTTGGATGAGTGAAAGAGTAAAGTGAAGAAGGACATTGATGCATTTTTAGCTATCTTTTTTACAGGCTAGTTTATGTTACAGCTACATAATATACGTATGATGTGCACATTATCTACGCAGTGACTCTAATGGTTTATTTGATATTTAATTGATTTCTGTTATTCAATAATTAAGCTATTCAGACCTTGGGTGCAGACCTCTGAAAGACAGTCATTAGTATTATGTTCCTTACACAGTCAGACAGAATTGTGTTATTGTAAGTAAATTATGTATGTAACGACGAGAGGAGAATGAGATGGTAGCAGCTCCCCTTCCACACACGTCCTATGGCTTCCTGAGATGCATCTTTGATGTGTTACTTTCAGAGTGCAGGACAAACATCCCATCTGTGCTTCACTGCTTCTTCATCCATGAGGTGCCCCGTGGAGCCACTGCCATCACATGTGTAGATGTGGATGTGTGTCCGAGAAGCAGGGAGAATTCTGCCTAGAGTTATGTGGCATGAAAACATGGTTAAAAGCTAAAAGGCAGAATACATCCCTCATGTATAAGAACGGAGACTTAAATTAAATTAATAAAATAGATTTTGTATTGTTAACAACACTTTTAATAATTCCATGTAATAAAGCTCAGGGTCAGTCAGGAGGTAAAAAAAAAAAAAAGGAAAGAAACCTATAATTCTGACCAAGCTTGCCTACCCCATTGATTTGATCTTGAATGCAACAACATGAAATCATACTGTATCAGGGAAATTTGCAACAAGCAAAGCTACACTGGATGAAATGTGCAACCATGCGAAATTAAAATAATTTCTAAAACTGTTATGAACTCATTACAAACATTACAGCACTCATCTAATTTTGTTCTGCATGTGCCTGGCAGTTTGAGAAGGAACACTACTACATTTAGACCGGTACTGCAGTTTACCTTTGACATGCCTCATGAGTATATTTATAACTAGGCATTAAACTGGGATTTAGGACGTGAGGAAGCCCTACTTCTTTCATAAGTGCCAACAATGTAAGAACAGCACCATACAATTTATGTAATTATATGGAGCTCTCACACGGAGTTCTTACATCATTATTATTATTATTATCGCCTTTATGCCTGACCATGATTTACATTTCCATCAAATTATAGTACAGCTAGACTTGCCGTTCACATAAACCAAAGGTTTAACCCCTGTTCATGACCATATCTACTGGTAGCATTCAACTCTCAGCTATCAAATTCTCTTTCTATGAAACTTTCCACAACTTTTACTGCTTAGTTGCATTTAATTAATTCAACTAGTCCTTTGGCTTATAGACTATAGGCCAAATTTTCATCACCAGCTAAGGAAGATTTCTTTCATTGCACTCTGTTGGGTTAAACTATAAGATTAGATCAGATGTGTGTGTGCTGACCTGAAGGATCCATTTGTGCAGCAAGGCTAAGGTGAACAGGTAAATCTATGACCTGATCTGGAAACAGTTACTGTGAGTGCGTGCATGTGTGGTACTTTACTTATGTCACAACATTTCAGTACATGTATATTTGAGGAGAGGAAATACACATGAGCTTGCAGTAGCCTTTAGCGGCTTGTCTCCTAAAATGTATTTCAGAGGCAAAATTATTTAACACGTGTTTTGGGTGTGAAGTAAAGCTAGATTTTTGGTTAGTAAGCAAATTTTTCACATTTAGAGTGCACATTAATTCAATTAAGTTAAATCTTATTTGTATAGCGCTTTTAACAATAGACATTGTCACAAAGCAGCTTTACTTGTCATCCTTGCTGAATGTGCTAAATGTGTACCGGGACAATAAATGGTGATGACAGAAGACAGAAAACAGAAATTAAAATTGTGTCACTGATATATGACTTTCATGTATGTCTTCTCCACAAACTCTCCAACCAGTGCAGATAATTGCATTCCCAACACTGCATATTACTGGCTTTGTGGGTGTTTTAAAATTGACTCCACAGGTGTCCTAGAAAAATTGGTTTTTCAAGGGTTCTTTGGATAGCTAAGGGTTCTTAGTTACTAAAGGGATTTTACTTTGTACCCTCTCTGATTGGGAAACTTTCTGTTGTAGAGTACTACATAGAAAAATTTAAATGGTCACCCAGAGGAACAAACCAAAGAGCCCTTAAGGGTTCTAGATTCAACCTTTTTTTCTAGGGTGTAGTGTGCGTGATGGGTGTGGGACTAGTCCAGTAGTATAATATTACAATCGAAAATTGTTCTGGGTTTTCGTGGGTTTCCTCCCACCTTCCAAATACATGCCGGTAGGTTTATTGGCGACTCAAAATTGTGAATGTCTGTGTGTGTGTGTTTGTGTGTGTGATGCCCTGCAATGGACTGGCGTCCCATTCAGGGTGTATTTCCGCCTTCCGTACCTAGTGTTTCTGGGATAGGCTCCGGATCCACCGCTACCTCGACCAGAATAAAGCGCTTACTGATGATAAATTGAATGAATGAATGAAAATTGTTACAAAGGGGGAAAAAATAGACTGTATTTTTTTTGTTTCCAAAACAACATTTTTAATTATATTTATTTTTTAATTTTAAGTGACATAGTATTATGTCACATACACAATGTGGCATGGCATGACTTTCATAAATTAGTTCACAGCCTGAACCCCACATAGCCCATGTTCTTTACCTGGCTGGGGTGAACTGCATTGGGACGGAGGCCTCACAGCGACATCAGATTATGATCCTTTTTGGCGCATATGAACTCACTTGTCTTTTTTATCTGATTTTATCTGTATTCATGCATAGCCCATGTGTTGGTACACACACACATAACACACATAAACAAACCAGGGCTGTGGATGAATGGCAACAGGTATTTTGGTTAAAGAATATAGTTGAAAAAATTACAAATAGTTATAAAATGCTTTTTTTACCCTTCACGCTGACCTACCTATAAAGGCTGCAGGTTCGCTTTTGCTTAAGGTCATATTCTGTGACAGGGTTTGTTCTTTTAGCTGTGCCAGGTGTGATTCAGCCAGGTGACGGGGTCTTCTGGGAGGTTGGCCGACCTTGAATTTGGCAAGAAAAGCCTACACATGTTCATGAAAACAACACAAAACAAGTCAAAAGCTTCCTACTCAATAGACTGCGGTCTCAATGATTTGATTTACTGTGTTGTGTTGATTGATGCTAAGCAATGCTGAGAATATTGTGTATGGAGTCTGTATTTCACAGGTGTCTGATTTTAAAAGAAAAGCTTTAAGTCTTGATTAGCATATCCCTCTAGTATAGAGCCAGTTTTATTATCCATGTGTCTATTGTCCTGATTGTCCTGATGCTATTGTACTTGTGGGTAATGTGTGATGTCACATCATCAAGGTTTTGAGGATCTGCATTAGCGTGGAAAAAAGAAAAGAAATAGGATCAATCGTCCTAGGAGGCCAAGGTATGAAAAAGATGCTGATGCTCACACATACACATTTTTACCACCTCTGTCACACACACACACACACACACACACACACACCTCACGACACATGTCCATATCATACAGAAAAAGGTATGTTAAAATGAACCCCCTGGCATATTTTTGGCCAAAGCCAACCATTCTTCATCTACAGCTTTGTGGGAATTATTATGCATTTTTAATCTTGTTGGTGTAGGTGTCCCTTAAGTGTCCACAACGTTTAATCAACACTCCCTGATAAGATCATTAAATGCCTGAGAGATGTAGCCATGGAAGCAGAGCTCGAAGATTTGCCACCTAGAAGACCCACAGGCTGTGATATCGCAACCCAACAATTGCTTAATAGTGACATCTGAGCTAAGCTTTATGGGTAAATGCAGAACAAAATAGTTCAATCTTATTTTAACATAGTAAATAATCACCCACATAAAGCTCAAAGTCTATAGTGGTGTCTGCTGTGCTACCTGGGGTGCTGAGTACCCCTTGATGTGTGTGTACTACAAGGTAAGATGTCTATATCTATACATACTCTGTCTTTCTTTCTCATATGCACACACACACCCTATAACACACACTGACATCTCACCTCCCGTCTACGGTCAGCACATGTTTTTAAAAAACCTTCTCTGTCTCGTCTCTTCCTGATCATCATCCTCTTTCTTTCTTTATGTCTCTTCATACTGCTGCTTTGATCCAAATTGATGCAGTTTTCCTTCAAACTCTCTTTCCCTCCCATTTACACTTTCAAGCCTTTATCAGGCTTCTGCTTTTGAAAACTGGAAGTTGCTGTCCCCAGGTCAGTGATGCACGTACTTATTTGAATCACCTGTGACAAATGTTCTTCTTTTTATGTGGCTAGCTAATTTATAGTACTCCATATATCTTTATATCAGGAGAATATCATTTAACACATTTACATCGTTTTTCAAAGTCAAACATGCGAGTATAAAAGTGATACACATTTGTAAACAAGCCTGCTTTCAGGTCTGCATGAAATCCGTTGTAGCAGGATGACAGGTGTTTGTATTTGCGTGCAAACATTAACAGGGTTAAATGCACCATGACAATTAACCCGAGACTTGAGGGAGGCTATGAGGGTGGCTGTGTAGAGAATGGAGGCATAACACAAATTGTCTCTCTCCACACACACACTGCTCTGAGCGAGCAGAAGTAATGGATTAATTAGCATAAATAACTAAAATAACTTTGAAAGAACTTCAGGGTATTTTCAAGATGAAGAGCTGAAGCAGAGACTTCCTCCCATTCATTAAATATTAACCGTGTTTTGACTTTATATAAGGATTATGTTCCCATGGTGGCTCTCATCCAGAAGTTAAAGAACTTTCTGACTGGTGAGGAGAGATGTTATATCTACCATTTATATTCTATAACTGATTCTAACAAATATTTACTCAAGTGCTGTCATGAACCCTGCTGTAAATTTCTTAGGGTCCATCAACAGGACATGTGGCAAGAACCGGCTTTAGACTTAAAATGAGACCTGCAAGAGTTTGTTATCTACCCCTTGTTGCCACTGGCCATGTATACTGTACTCTATATCTTTCTAATATGGACGTTAGATATGACTGACATTGTGTGATTACTTCCCTGTAGTGAGCAATAACTCTCCACAACACTGAAGTTAAAATAAAGTAAACGGTGGTTAAGCTAAGGCAATATTTTAATAAACACTCAAGACATCCACAGCTGCCAGTTTTTCTTACTAAACAATACAAAATGACCCATTCGCTTGTTATTTTCCACTCCACACCTTCAGAGCAATGTAGAATAAAAGTGTCATGTGTGTGCAAATTTGTCATTACACATCTCAACGTCTCACCACAGCAAATTTGTAAGAAACCAGGAAGATTTGCAAGAATCTGAAAGAGCTTTCCAAAATTTTCCTCTCATTCACTCGGTGAGGTCCAAACGAAAGGGCACTTTGAAGAATTTGTGAGAATAACCATGGGGGCCATTTGTAGGGTTATAAAATACAATTGCTTCAAAGAGCCCTTCTAAAGAGTCATTATTGAAAGGTTTCATTTCTGCCGGTTTTGATGAAAATTATGCTCTGCCCAACCATGCTAACCCTCGATAGATAACTTAAGCTAGGCTCAGGGACGTAGATTTTCTGGGCTCCCTGAAAGAACATTGCTCTGGGCCCCAAAACGTCTTTTATTTCATATTGTGTTTTGTATGCATTATATTCAGACACTGGAATATTTCTGGCCCCCTTCAGCTGTGGGTCCCTAGAACTGACACCACCTTTCACCCCTCTAACAACGGCCCTGGCTAGGCTACATATTATTGGTTACAACTGTTTATTATTAATTTGCGTCATTTCTTGTCGGTGTCAGTAGAACACTTCGGATTTGAAAAATGATGTTGAAGTACATCTTACGCTTGACACCAACAGAGGGAGACCCTTCAGAGTTCTGAGGACATAGCTTTCGTCGGGGGGGTTAAATTGCGTTGGACATTGTGGCGTAACGAGCTTTCGGAAGAACTGATACGAGTTCATTTCATATAGGTTCAATTAAAATGATCAAGGGTGATGTGGTTCATTCATACAAATGAAGTGGTAAGGAAAGGTATGAACAAAAACCCTGTCCCTAACCCTAATCTTTGTAACTTTCCGTATGAATTAGGTCGTGGAAATGTTTTATGAATCTGTAAGCGTGAGACCATGCTGGCAAGAACCTGGCTGAGCAGAATCTCAACTTTAAGCTATAGTGTAAAGCCTATGAACACTGAATTATCATCTAAACACTGGGGCCGGTGCTAAAATAAGAGCTGGCCTATCATAAATTCCTTAAAATGGTAACAGCAGTTTCTCTGCCTTGTATAACCCCAAATTACATTATAAGGACAAATTAAAAGTAATGTTGCATGATGAAACGTGTCCTACACTGTCGGTATTGTTGGTGAGTGGGATGCCCAGTAAATTGCTCGTTTGCATATATTTAATAGCAAGCTGCCTAAGTAGGCATCTACCCAACATAGGCCTAAATGTGATCCAGGGTGATATAATATGACTGACGTGCTCATTTGCAGCTTGCACTGTAGAAAGCCACGCCCCTCGTGCGGCGAGATGTAACGGCGAGGGGCGTGGCCGGAGACGAGCGTCGTCGCTGGCTGCGTTTGCTGCGTCGCACGCAAGCTGCCTGGAAGCGCGGTGCTATTTTCGTTGATGCTAATTTGCTCCGTGTTGGGTCTGCGGTTCACAGCTCGGTCGGCTTTCCCTGATACTATACTCCCGTTTGTCTCCGTAAAGGTTTTCCCGTCAAGTCGCGTTAACGTCTCGGGGCCTGTGAACTGTGAATGCACCGCGCGCGCAGGAGGGGGAGGCCGAGGCGGCGGAATGCGCGCGGTCCTAAACGTGGTCGTGTTGCTGTCAAGAGGGAAATTCAAAGATAACTTTTAAAAATAATAAAATAATTTTTCGTACACCAAGACGTCATCCAAATAAAAAAATTAAAAAAGGTTGTTTCTGTTGTTAATTACTATAATAAAAATGTGCGCACCAACGTTCTGCTTACATTTTCAAAATCAAGCACGAAAAAAATCCCATTTTTGGTCATCCTATAAATAGATATTTGATAACATTTGAAAACAAAAGAAAGGAACCACTAGACTAAATAAAATGGATCTCCCCTGAATTATTATTTTTTTTGTTTGTTTGTTTTTTTAAACGTCCAATGCATTCCTATTTCTGTAAAAAGAAGTGTTTATGTAAAGCAAATCATCATCATCATCATCATCATCATCATCATCACATTCGTAGGACTGAAATGTGAAGAGCTGTGATTTATTTTAAGAAAACCTTCATGAGATGTTTTATTCTCTTCACTTTATCTGTGAATGAGCAAAAACAAAAGAGGTCACCGAGGATTTATAGAATGGCAAGGAAAACGATGATAAACGTGTGTTTATAGCTGTCT
>JAOUQW010000040.1:3662819-3678261 GCA_028565825.1 Olivaichthys viedmensis | reverse complement strand
GCTCATTGCGAAAATTTGGCCACAAATATATAAATATTTTGCTTCGAGATCTTTTTGTTGAAATAATTTTGGCGCAATGAGCCTATGCACATTGATGTACGCCCCTCCCATGTGGAGTTAGGTCCCTCCAATGTGGCGTTAAGTCCCTCCCATGTGGCGTTAAGTCCCTCCCATGTGGTGTTAAGTCCCTCCCATGTGGCGTTAAGTCCCTCCCATGTGGAGTTGATCCAGCTTGCAGGAATTCATAATTGGGTGACATTAGCTAAGGCAAGCTGATGATAATGCAAATAGACTTCAGGAAGGGTAAGACTTTTATTTCGGCATGACCAATTTCATTGAAACATCATAGAAACACACACGAACGGCGAACAGAGAAAGGCTGTGCGGCAGCATACGGCCACAAAATGTGCAAGTGGACTCGTGCCGTTTATGGAAAGGACTATAGTCTTGTCTCAGACACTGGCTCGGTTCAAACCAAGCAATCGCAAAACGAAGGTGAGGAGTATTTATATATTTTTTAAATAAATTTAATTGATTTAGAGAAGGAATAGCTCAACACTTTAGGGAGCTTGGGACGAATAATAGGGGTCTGTAATCTCCTATGCTTTAAGTTATTATTATTTGGACACTGAATACAAGTGGAGCATCTCCTCACATGCACAATCCTCTCTACACCACTCTCCTTAATGCTGACACCATCGCTATACATTTAGCCTACACAAGATACTGTTGATTAGCCTGGGTGAACTGAATATTTCAGTATCACTTTGCCAAATACTACAGATCTCACTTCATGATGCTTTTTAATATTAATCGAACATAACTTCTTTTTATAGGTTGAAGAAACTATAACGTTTAAAGCACCTGGTAAAGATGCTCCTTCACTACAACAGAGGACAACTTACACCCTAAATGAATAGTAGGCCTATGTTTTGTCTTCGGTTTTCCATACATGTCATACCAATTACTGGACAAATATGCCCACGTCTCTCCCATCCATTGACTTGCCAAGGCAGATATCATATTGAAGGCCAACCTAATCATCTGCTACGTTTAGCCATCACTCTGAGTAGTTATAGTTCATATCTTTTTTTTATAATGTTAGATTTATATATTTAATATTCCCCTTGGCTGGCATTCCATAGTGCTTTGCATGTATTTACATTCCCCAAAACATACATTTCTGCGTGAAATGTTGGAGTTCCAACACACAGTCAGACAGTGGCTCTGGGCTTATTAAAGCTCATATCACGCAACAACAACAAAAAAAACAGACTTAAATTCAAGGTCCGAATCTCCCGCAACAGAGACACGCCTCTGTTTTGGCAGAACTACAAATATGTGTCCGAGTAGCGCTGAAGTCTGAATGCCGATGTGCGCAATTTCGGTATTAACTCCTCACCGCGCTCCAGCGCGCGCTTAACTCAACTCTGAATACGACCGCAGGTGAACTTCTTTTTAAATTCTTTCAGAATACAGATTTCCGACCCATGTTGTGTAAAAGCAATTATTGCATTCATGCACTGATATTCCAGCCCAAAACCGATGCAATGGAGGAATACCGATATCACCTCTTCGCCAAATACGAGGGGCAAGGGGAGTGCGAGGATTTGAAACACATTCTCCAAAAGCACTTCAGTTTAAAAGGAACATCTGGAGGTGGTGACTGCTGTGTCTGTAAAATTTCCTCAAATTTGTTCTGTATTTCGTTCAGATCTGAGCAAGGTAAGGCAAAACAACTGTCATACATACATGCTCTTTTGCACATTTATTTTGACTGTGTATTTTTGTTATACAGTTATAAAGCCACTGGCAAACTGAAAGTTAAACGTCTTATTTTGTTGACAGTTCGAGATCGAGTACTGCATAAAGACCAAAAAGTAGTGACTGCAAACACAGAGCTTGCAGTAACATTGTCACTACAAGCAAACCCTGCCCCTTACAGAAAAGTAAAGTTTGTTTATATGAAATCTTGTGAAATCCATATATATATACAGTTATATTAACCCTGCTGAAAAAGGCACACCTTATTAAACCTGCTTGGCTTCTTTGGGTGACACAACAAGTTCTTAATATAATTGTACTTACTCTAGGACAACAGTTTGGCAGTCCCTCAGAACCAGAAAGAGAGCACAAGCTGTAAGTTAAACAAAACAGCATATACGTTCTTTGGTTTGTTTTATAGAGCCACACCCTCGACATTTTTCCAATATCTGTTAATTGAATCTATAATATCTGACACTCCTTCCACCTCCAGGTGAAGTGTGTACTGCAGAAATAGAAATCCCTACTGAGGCTGTGTACTCTGACCTTCTAGAGCCACATTTTTTAAAGGACATTCAGGAAAAAAGTCCCGATGTAAAGTTCCACTTTGATACAAGCAAACTGATGCTTCAAATTAGAGGAGCTCCTCAAAGTGTGCTATCTACCCAAAATGAGGTGTATGGTGCCCTACGCAGGCTTAAGAGCCAAGAAATGAACATGGACCCTGCTCTGATAGCTTACCTAAGATCAATAGGTTCAGGTAACATTTCCAGGATCTTTTTCCTTCATGCAGAGATACACGCCACCATTGATTTGCCCTCAGACACTTCTGTGGTCATAAATGGGTTGTCTAACTATGATATTAAAAGAGCAGAGAAAATACTCACAGAAGACATTGCCTCAATAGAGGTGCAGATCCATGAGGATGCTGTCTCTGTTGTCCACACAAAGAGCTTTGTGGATTTTATTAAAGAGCTGAACATAAATTGCTCCGTACAAGTTAGCATTGTGAAACCTGTGGACAATAATGACAAGAAGGCTGTGTGTATCTTGGCTGGACGAAAGACAGATCTGTGCTCGGTGGAAGAGAAGATTCAAGAGTTCATTAAAGAACAAAGCAAGGTGACAGTGTACATGGTATTGGATGAAGGCATAGAGTTAACAGAAAGTCTGCCATTGCTACTAGACCGAGTAGGCCTGAGCCATCTTTCTGGGTGTGTCAAATGGAACCCAAGTTGTGAAACACTGGAGCTGACAGGAACACAGAAAGCAAATGATGAGACTAAAGCTGCCATAGAAGTAAAAACTAAAGGTCTGCAGTGCAAAACAGTCACAATATGCCGGCCAGGGGCATTTTCATATTTCAAAAAAGACGGCCAAGAGTTTCTAAAGTCCTTAGGCCCAATGTTCTCCTGCATAGCAGTTCTCAAGACAGAACCAGGACCAGTCGACCTGAAGGTATAAGAGTGAAGCGTAATTGTTATATGAAAATAAGCCTTTTGTTAGGAAGTCTTTAGTCTGACACACATGAATGAATAGATCTAAATATAATCCATCCAACCTTTGTTGCAGTAAACATAAGGAGCTGTGCCTCTATTTACTAATAAAGTGTGATCCATGTTTGTAGCCTATTTGGAAAACTTAAATCATCAAATATTCATTTGTATCCGTCTGATCCATATTCTTGTTCCCTATACAGGCAATATCACTGTTTCAGAGAAATGATGCAGGCAAAGGTTAAGCCAAAAAAAATCACTTATTCACATTTTCAGTGTTGTCTTGCTGAGGTCTGAATAAGTTAAGTAAATAAACATTTCTAAGACTCTGAATTTATTTTTCTAAAGGTAAAGGCACTGGTGTTGGTTTTCAAGCGGATGATAAAGACATGTGCCTGGTTGTTGATAACGTTATTGTCCAGGCAACTGCTTCAGACAAATTGCCTGAATTCTCAGATATCATCATTAACCCCCTCTGTCGATCAACCACTGGTATGATGCTTGTAAAATTGTTTCTAGCATTTAAGCGATGCTATTCATTATCCACATCATAGATGTAAACAACATATTTGTTTTACTTCACACGTTGTATGTATCATTTCAAAGGGGAGTTTATGGAGCTCTGATAAACTGTGTGTGTTGACTATTTTCCAGGTAGTATGATCCTAAATGCAGCAGGAGCAAAGGTGAAGACTGAGCTTGGCAGGACAGGTAAAAATATTTAATTACCAATACTGTAGAGAAGTCGTTTCCAATCCCACCGTTCCCAGTTACTTTCTTTTTGATTAAATGCCAAACCAGTTAATGCAAAGCCTATAAACATTTGCTCTTCTAAAATGAACAATAAATTATCAAATAGATTAAAGTTTATTGTCACGCTCTGACCGGGGTGGTGAACACAAACGCGTAGCCACTCAACAACATGCTCTTTTAACACATTTGTTTTTAACACTGACTAACTAAAACACACACACACACACACACACACACACACACAAACACACAAACAAACAAAACAAACAACATGACATTAAACATTGAACGACAACGCAGAACAGACACACAAGGGTATATAGGGGGATCACAAACAAGGAACAGCTAGAAGAATTTAATGAGACAAGACAGGGTGGAACGAAGCACACACGTGCTCGTGTCTTAGGTGGCCATTGCCGTGGCAACCGGCACACGCCACTGGCTGAGCGGTCCCACGGCTCGCCGACCGTGACATTTATTTCTTACCATAAAAACTGCAGCATGACATGATCAAATACTGTCTCCCCATATTTTGACAAATTGTATTTGATTACACTTTTATTAAATTCAATTGTCAGGAATGGACCCTCTTCTATTCTGTTTCTTGAAAGTAAGATCATGTATCAATGGTTTTTTGAAATAGTACTGAGCTCAATGCCATTTCTATTCAGCTGAGTTTTCAAAATGTTCTTAAAACCTGAGCACATGACCTGTGTGATTATCTTGTAAATCTTCAGTGTTTACAGTACAAACGTTTTAACACCACCCTCTGTAATGACAGAAAACAAATCTTGTTTCACTGCATTCCTAATGTGTTTTGAAACTATTGACTTGAAACATGTCACATTGGTACAGTACATAATTATAGATACACTACACTGCAGTTTACAATATTATTTTATGTTTGTTTCAGTACGAAGAAGTGCAATAACACTGACTGGGCCAGGACATCTTCCCTGTCGGCTACTTATCCACATTCCTTGTTTGTGTGGCAGCAGAGTTAAACAATACCTCAAAGATGTAATTCAGGAGTGTCAGAAGAGAAAGTTCAAATCCATTGCATTTTTTCTTGATAAAAATGGTTTGTTGAATTAATGCTACAATGTAATAATATTTGATATGTAATGCTATTATTATATAAATATTGCAGTTATGCAGAGCCAATTTTCATTTATTCTCATTTATTTATTTTATGTCCATTACCAAAAGAACTACACCAGAGTTTTGATGAATATAGGCTGGCAAGAGATTTAATAGAGACAGCAATGAAGAACATGAATGCTGAAGAAGGGATGGCCATTGCATTTGCACAGGAGAGATTTTTCCACTGTTTTAAAAACACTGCCCAGTTTTTATGTGACCACCTAAATATGAAGGACAATATGGGTGAGTCCATTTTATCGGCATGTAAAAACAAAAATGTGGACTGTCTGGAAACCACTGTGTTGGCTGATTTAATAATACTGCCACCTAGTCTTAGAGATTATATGTATTCAAGTTGTTCATGTTTTCAAGTCCTCAAAAGTTGTTTTAATTCCACTCTTCTTCATGCTAACATTATGTAGTAACCAAACCTTTTGTCTTTCATTCATAGAGTTCCTTTTCATCCATGTGACACCTTTTGGCATCACAGGTTGTTTAAGAAACACCTCTGAGTCAAAGGATCCTGAGTCTCTGCACAAGCATTCGGTTCTCTGTGAGCCTGCTGTTATCCACCTCTTCTCCAAACAGCCATGGCTGCTAGAGAAAGCCAACAATGCAATAGAGGAGCACTATGCAGGCTTCCTTTCAACAGACGTACTGGTTAACCCATATTTGCGCCTTTGTGGTGACCAGGTTTTGTCAAAAATCCGTCATTTACAGGAAAAGCATGCCGTCAACGTGATTGTTTGTGATGGAACTGTACTCTTCAATGGCCTTGCTGTTAAAACCTCCATGGCAAAAAAGGAGGCTTTTGAAGTTTTAAAAGAAGCTGTAGCTCTAAAGCAGTTAGAGCACAAGAGAAAAGTGTTTCAGAACGTCCAGTGGATGATTAGCAACGAGGAAGTGGGTCCTGTGCAGCTGGGCTGTGAAGACAGCTATAATATAGAGGTCCAATACATGTGTCTGCAGGAATCAATTGATGTAAAGCATGCAGATAAAACATTCACTGTCAATGTGGCAGACATGACTGCTATCAACAAAGAAACCTCCCAAGAGCACTTAGTCCTGAGAAAAGAGCAGATTGGTGGGTGAAATCTAGCTATTATCTATTTATATTCTAAATTGTAGAAGTGTGTCTTGAGCTGCTTTAAATAAAACAATTGCATAGAAAATCTGAGGTGCACAGAAAAAAAAACTTACTAACGTGTATATGTAAATCATTTCAGTCACTGAATGTACACCTTATTTAACATTATTTAAGTAGTTCAGAAATTTTGTAGTCTTTTATAAAGGTGCCAAATTATTTAAGAAAAGTAGCAGCTTGAGCTATCAATAAGCACTCTGTGACCATTTCTTACAATTGTTTTAGAAGCAATGTTCTTAATCACTGAATCAGGGAAGTCAGTTTTATCTTAGAGCCTTTCTTACTTTTGAGCAAAATTGTGGGAGTGTCCCTTTTGTTTTACTAATTTTCTATAAGCTGAAATATTTGACCCACATAGGGGTTTTCACTACTTTCACTTTTTTAACTCGTAATGTTAGCACATATTCAGAGTTACATGACTTTGAAGTCAGTTTGAGTTTCTTCAAGTTTACTTAATTTGTGGTGTATATATTTCTATACAGTGGAAAAGTTCCCTGGGAAGTGGAGTGTGACTAAAGATGAAAACTTCAAAAAAGAGAAATTAGACATAGATTCACTTGAGTACGTCTCAGTCGAGCGAAGATTTAATGAGACTTTATCCAGCAAGAATATAAACAAGGTAAAATGTAAAAACATTAGTTTATAGAATAGAAAGTTGACTCTTACTTAGAGGATACTGTAAATGTGTATACACCTGCATTTCGGTAGGTTTTAGATTTCTACTAATTTTACACTTCATCCATAACTAAGGTGCTGTAGACAATAACTGCCAGCTAAAGTTAATCAGGCTAAATACTAAATACTTTTAAAATGTAAACTGTTAAGTCTGTTAAAAATAGCTAAACCTTTAAATTAGGATGTCTTTCAATCTTTTGAAAAATGTGGCCAACAAGAACTATAGTGTTCATTATTAACATTATTAACTATATATATATTTGATTACAAAATGCAGTGGCCATTTGCTAATTAGGTCTGTAATGTAGTCCTCTGTCTCTTTTGTCCATTTTCAACAAGCTGTAACTTGCACATGTAATATGCATACACATGTAATATGTGTGCTCTTTGTGTTTTACATTGGCCTAGATTTGGAGAATTGAGAACAAGATCCTGTGGAAGCGTTTCTCATTAGATATCAGTGGAGAGGTCAAGTTTTTGTTTTATGGTCTCAAGCATGCTGATGTAGAGCAAGTGGAGAAAACTGGATTCTTCAGACCACAAGAGTCTTTCTTCTCCTCCGAGACTGGTTAGTGAGCCAATTCATGATCTCTAAACAGCATGTAAGGCAAAGAAAAGCTCAATATTTTGTTCAGAAATGTGCAGTTTCTAGAAGTAGATATAAATGTCTCTAGTAAAGGGTAATAATCAGTTTGTAAACCAGTTTGCAGAATTCCACTAAGTGGGCAACTGGTATTTTTTAGTGCTGTTCTGTCATACTCACACAACATACTTTTTCTGTTTTTTCTTTTGGGTTGTAGCTTATGGAAGAGGCACATACTTTTATGTTGATGCATCATCTGCTCAGAGGAAATGTGATGTAAATACCAGCGGACAGAAGGTAATGTTTCTGGGTCGAGTTGAAACAGGTTCATTTACTGTAGGGAGAAAAGGGATCAATGTGCCGCCGCCGGTGGACCCCTCTAACCAAGGCGTCCTCTATCACAGCGTGGTGGACAACAAGGACAATCCAACTGTATTTGTTGTGTTCAGTTCAGAAAGGGCTTATCCTGAGTACTGCATCACATTCACAGATTAATCTTAAGTAAAACAGTAATGGTGATGGTGTGAACATTAATAACAGTCAGTGTAGCCACTTGCAACCACACCTACCTGACTCCTCTGGTTCAGAGAGCCTGTAATCCCCTGAATGTACACTGTTCAACTTTTTCTTCAATAATTGTACTAAAGTACCATATGCATTAATAATATATTCAAAACCATATATTTTGTTACATTTCCATTCCATTTCATTTTCATGTCAGTGCCTTGTCCCTATGTTTTTCCTGTTTGGCACATATTGATACGCTGTAAATTACTTCACAGTGGAAAACAACAAAAATGAACATAAAAAATAGCAAATTGGACTCAAACAGAAAAATCAAATGCTTAGTATAAAAGTAAATTTATTGTTCATCTTCTTCTTTGGACTGTCCTACACCATTGTATAGTTGAGGCTTGTCTTGTTTTTAAGTTAGATAAAAGGGCAGTAAAATGAAACTTCCTGACCATGAATCACATATCGTTGCTGTCCAATGAAAAAGCATCTCCACTTTTTGCATTTTTTACGTTTTTTCATATATGGAATGTGGGCAAAAACCTTTACCTACCCAAAGCAGTTGACGTCTAAATGACCAATGTAAAGCTGACAAATCAAACCGTCAATTTCGGATTTATTGTGTATGATACTCTCTATGAAAAACTAGAATTTTGGAGATACATGCTTTTCACTGGACAACGACGATATGCAGTACAAGAATATTCACCATCAGCAGCTGAGGGTACTAGTAAGGGTATGCAATCTCTTTTCTTTTCCTTCACCTTTCAGTGTGACACTGTTTATGTACAATTAATATGAAAGCCAATAAAAGTGCTCTTGTGTATTTTAGATGGGATTAACTTAAACGGTTTATTGCATTTATTCTTAATATGCATGTTTTAGTTGGTTGTTCTGTTTGCAAGGAAGTGGACCTTATCCATGGATTTTTTTCTCAGAGATTCTGTTTTTGACAAAATACTTTCATTAAACAACAATGTAAAAGTCTTTATTATACCTTATTTAATCAAATATCACTAAAGGTCACCACACAACACTGACATTAGTTTGTGCGTAGTAAGTTTCAGGAGCTTTATGCATTGTAGCCTCATGCAGTTAGAGTATGTACTCCTTACCCCAATGCACTTTTGTTCATGTTTGTCACAACAAGCTAAAAATAATGAGGCAAAAATATTTGGTCAGGTTTGAACAGATTTACGTTTTTATAAAAACATCAAGGGATTTTTCCATTGTTACAGCAACACCTTTCTTTTTTGGCTTCCATTTTTAAGGAGAGGGAATCATGATTACAGGCTGAACAATATCAATATCAATATCAGTGGCTTGAAAATTAATTCATCCTGCATTGCTTTTCATAGCCTAAAATCTAAAACGCATGAAGAATCAATTATAAAATTTTATCTGTCGGACAATACTAGTTGATTATGATGTGCCACATAGTATTGACAAAAAAAAAGAAAGAACTTGTACTTGTTTTTGTAAGTATTTATACCACAGCACTGTTGAAATCTCGATTCGGGTTGGTCAGAGGGTGTTGATTAATTTTCTATAACTGCACATCTCTGACAATAGTACCGGCTGCAAGGCAAATCACAGGTTTATATTAATGCGCATGTTCTAATACGTTATCGTTTCTATAGTAACAACTAATTCACAGGGATTTGTACGGCGGACGCTCACATAATTTAAGCCTAACAACAAATGGATTTTAAAAAGTGTTGTTATTTAACAAAGAAAAGTGTATAATCGTTGCTGTGGTGAAGCTTTCTGTAAGGAGAAGGTTTATTTAACATTTATGGAAGGAGACTCCGGTGTCAGCGCTTTGTAAGAGTCAGAGATAAAGCTGTTCCTTTAAGTTTTCCACCGCGGGAAAGTCTTCAGGGCGTTAGCTGTTATAACATAAGTGATAACAGGAACTAACTTGTTTCACCGACGTTCCACAACATTAAACGTAACTATAAACGGATAAAAAGTATGACATGTCATTCTTTTTTCTTTTTTTTTTAAATGTGATCATTGGAAAATTGCTGTGGTTTAAGCGGAATAAAACATTTTGGGACATGCTGTTATAGGAAAATAATCGCATCACGGCCCCGTCACACCACCCCGTCATTGATTATTTTCCTATAACTGCACGCCCCGTCGTGTTTTATTCCTTACATAGGACATACATAGGTCTGTCAATGTTCTCAAACCAATATTTACAGTTTACAATCATTTCTGCATGTTGTTTTGAGTTTGTTTTTTTTGAGGTTTCTGATCAGTCTGAGGGACTTCTGACTGCATGTTTTTGAACACTAAGAGACTATCCCTGTGAATAAATGACTGAGAACATACTACACATAAATGACTTTAGAAATGTGTTAATGTAAGTCCAATCTAACATAGAACTGCTAGTAATACACAGAGATACTTATGAACACACACATTGTACACAGAGAGTTCATTAATAAATAAAAAATGCATCAGAAAAAGACAGAGAGCAAAAGCCACAGGAAGAAGGAAATACATAAAAATCATGAGTACCTGCTTGTAGCCACAGCATGGCGAGCTGTTCTCAATCAACACACCTACAGCTGAAGATGAGCTGGAAAGTGACACATACATACACACTTGTCTGTCACATCTTTTCCCTCACAAAAACTTCACACACAGCTTTCCTCATCAGACCACAGTGCTAAGATTTGGGATGGCGATCCTTTGTGTGTGTGTGTGTGTGTGTGTGTGTGTGTGTGTGTGTTGTAATGGGGGATTAGGTCCCAGTCATGAGACAGGGCTGTACCAGGCCACCACACACAGCTCTTGTCGCCCACCAGCACTGAGTACACCGTCAGACCTGAGCAGCTTACCTACCCACCTCGAAACAGAGAGAGAGAGAGAGAGAGAGAGAGAGAGACTGAGAAAAAAAGAGAGAGGTTAAAGTTTAAGGGACAGATGGAAAGACAATGAGAGTTAGATTTTTTTTTTTAAAGAACTAAAAGAATGTGTAAAAAGAAAAAAAGAATCAAAGGATATGTGAAGAATGCAAGGATTGACCTAAACACTCAGGCTAGAGAACAAAGGCATGAGCCACACTGACACATTATAATGATTATTGCCATCCTGTGTCATTTAAACCTGACCTGTCCGGTCTTTAATCAGCTCAGATTATTAGTTATGATAGCTGCATACAGCTGCAATTCTAGCCACTTATACTCGACACATCCTAAACAAATCCATGGAATGATAAAAAAAAAAAAAAATTATCAATACATAATAAATGTATTCCAGTTCATTTATTTATTGAGCCAGATTGAAATTAATCTTGTTATGCCACGACTTTTTGCCAGTTAATGCTTCTGAGGTAAATCACAAAAACAAATAAACATTACACTGTTTTGTAATCTAGTTATATGCCTCGCTGGTCAAAAATAATGCATTCCAGAGACAGCCAAACTTTTCCCACTCTACTCTCAACTCTACTACAGGAACCACCTGTACCTTCCCATCAACAACACTCTATGACTTATTGAGACAAGGTTAAACTAAGCCCATTTAGGGTCTCAGAAATGTGGCCGGTAGTAATGCAGCACAGATTGTTGACCCACTCCAAAGCCGAGTTGATGGGTTGACTGCGTACGCAGCAATCACAGCTGCATGGTGGTTCTAGAATAATTTGACAGGATGTGATGTTGTAAATGCTATTTTGATGTTGGGTTCTTTGTTACTGGAAATGTTTATGACTGTAACATTTTTGTTGGGCCAATCAGAAATCTGGCTGCGGTATGCCCAACCTTGCCCAACCTTAGAATGGACCCTGCCCACTGGCAAGAACCTTATTTAAAAAACTCCTCCTGTGAAGGACAAACAGTCCTGTTGGGCTGCAGGCAGGGTGTTGACGAGGCGAGTCTCTCCAGACTAAAGTTAAACACTGATATAAAGCACACAGATGGGCCCCCATCCAAAACATCGACTCCCACACTACGCTATTGACTGATCTGCTCTGCAATCATTTAGTACTCCCCGTTGCATGTTTGCCTCTGCATGTGCGTTAGATAGCATGTGTATTAGTGAGTGTTTGTTGTGCTTCGCGTCGTTCTACTGCATCCTTCTATTTGAATGTGTCAATAAGTCTGTGTATTTTACATAAATGCATCTGTGGCCTGATCCCACCCCAATCAGAATGTGTGTGTGTGTGTGTGTGTGTGTTTTCATGAGTGCCTGCATGTGTGCATGTGCATGTCTATGTGTGTATGTGTGTCTATAAGTCTGTTATCTATCTCCCTCACATTGTCTGCACACTGTCACTCTAATGGCGTCTGAGCGAGGGAAGGACTACAAAACCAAAGTGGATGGGGAGCAAAAACCATTACTCTCACCTCGTTCTGTTTCTCATAGGTCACTAAAGTATGCCTGGAATGGACCAGTCCATTAGGGGGAGAGTACACATAACCCAATAAGCCTCTTACAGCCACTATATACTGAGACCCGAATACATCAAGTCGACTTTGTTGCTTTAAAGCACAAGTAAATAAAAGAACACTGCATTGAATGACTGAAATATTTTTTCATTTGACTTTCATAGTATGGCTCCTGTATTTATGTGCTGCTACTATCTAGTTCCAATACTGTATGTACTGTTTGTATTTTTGCCCAAGCAATGGACAGATGCCTATTAAGGTGGATGGTAAAATGAATGGAAACTTTTTCTCTACCAGACTCACTGTGTGCGGCAAACCACGTCTTTCCTACAGCTAAAGAATACAGTCACATGACTTATCTTCGTCATTTATGTATCGGGGGGGAAATCAATAGATGAGGACAAGTGAAGTAAATGACAAAATAGAGTGCGACAAAGAAAGTCCACTAACGTCACCATCATTTCTCAACCTAGATCCAATTTTAGAAGAAATCAACAATATTTTTTTTCAAGGTATGTGAATATGCATTTGAATAGGTTTGTATAACAGTTTTTTACAACAGATGTTTGTCACACTCCACATAGGCAGCACTGGGAAGAAAAAAAACAAAACGCATGTCATTCCTTTGTGCTGATCCGTGCCGTAAAAATATTTGTTTGTGCTGGTTTGTTTTTTGAGATATTAAAACGGCTAAAGTTACGTCGCAGTGCATTAATCCCCATTCAACTCAAAATCAAACCCAAAATCTAACCAATGTGTCATTCATTTGTTCAAATAGTTTGTGGCTGTTTTTTTGTTTGTTTTTTGTTTTTTTACATATTACACGTTTAATATACTGTGACGTCCCGAAATCCAAAATGGCACAAACAAACATTTGAATGACACAAATCAGAACAAACACAGCATAAATGAATGTCGATGGTTTTCTTTCATGTTTTTATATGGGGGCTAACTTCACTAGCGAGGGTACAAGTTTAGAGAGAGTTTTTGAATGACATGCCTACAGTGTATCCGCCTCATTAATTCTCAGTGAGAAATTGTCCATGTGAAAAACAAACATGTGAATTTGGATTTGTCCTTAAAGCTATTTGAAAAGCTTGAAAAGATGATATATACATATAGTTAAGCTCATCCTGTAATCAAGTTCTATTTCTTTCTGACCAGGAAATTGGATTATATTTGGTTTGTCAGAATGTTTTAAACATGTCAAACCATTCAGGAGTAATTAGCAACAGCGTAATAGCTTTGCCTAGTGGACTCAAACTGAGTGAAATAAGATCGAGACTCTTTCAGCTGGGGGTCACATCAGTTTTATCAACAAACAGCATTTCACTCCTTCTTTTGTTCTTTGTCTGTCCAGAACACCACAATGGCTGTCCTGAGTTCTTTCCAATAACGCTGCCTAAACACACACACACACACACACACGCACACGCACGCACGCACACTCAGACAATTACACTCTATAACTGAAACATAAACAAATAAATGCCAAGCCATGACAAATCAAGGATGGACCAATGCTAATCCAAAGCAATAATCAATACCAGATTGGGAGTCAGGCTTCTCAGACTTAAAAGTTAGTATCTTTGCAAAACCAAGCAAAAATAATGAAGCTAAAAGATCAATCTTGATCTGTTTTGTAACTTGTACAAATAAGTGTAACATGCACAGGTTAATAAAGTTAAAGGCATCAGGAAAGTAATTTTTTTCCCCAATACATCTTCCTTTTGTACCTCCAGAGCTGCAGTGGAGCCCAGAGCCAGCGCATCTCTCTCACTCCCCATGGAGGAATGTAAACACATGGGATTCCTGTTAAAGTCAAGAGCAGCACTTGACAGCCATGAACCTCAGAGCCAGAGCCCGTCAACTGTGTTTATGGTAGACCACCATCAAATAAACGCCCCATCGCACCTGTACACTCGAACGCATCATCATCAGTAATGACACTAAACCTACCCAAAAGCCTGTTATCATGTATCGTTCCCCTCATCCAAAAACATGGTGGGGGAAAAAATGATCACATTACAGAAGAAGAGATATGAAGAGCTTAATGAAAAAGAATGTGCTCTTGGTGCCTTATTCACAACAGCAGCATCTTTACACTGAGGTAAAGGTACCCTAAGTCTTGCTTAACACAACATGGCTGAGAATAGCATGTAGAGTAAGTGATGTATACTCACACGTGAAGCAGTCAAATATGAAAGGAAGAAGTTGAGTATTGCGTCAAGTGTTTCAGATGTCAATCACAACTTTATTCATTTTTTCCCGAATATTTTGTCCAATTATTCTACCACAATTTCTTTATTACTTATTATTTTAAAACATTAATACCATACCATCTCTCTCGGTCTCTCTTTCTCTGTTGCTCTCTCTCTCAATCTCTCTCTCTCTGCCCCAGCTTTAACAAACACGTTATCTTTTCCCCCTCCCTCCTGTTACTCCGTCTACTCTCTCAGGATCTAGCCATTTCTCCTACAAATCTTTACACTAACCGTTTAGCCTTGTCCTTCCAGAAACATTTTCACCCTAACCTGGTTATTTCTGTCTTAGAAAAAACCTCAGGGTCCCCCTCAAAACCCCCATGACACATGCAACCCCAGGCACACCAACAATAACCTTCACCATCAGTAACTCCCAAACACACCCTCATCAACTCTCAAACACCCTCAATAACTCCCAAACACCCTCGTCAACTCTCAAACACTCTCAATACCTTCCAAACACCCTCGCTAAACCCCAAACACCCTTATCAACTCTCAAACACTCTCAATTCTTCCCAAACACCCTCGCTAAACCCCAAGCACCCTCACAAACTCCCAAACGCCATCACAAACTCCCAAACGCCCTCGCTAAATCCCAGTGCAGTCTGAAAGCAAAAGACTCAATGCTATGTGAACTCAATGTCTGACGTGAACACACACAAAACAAAAGCATGACCATTCTCAGGATTTATGGGCTTTACAATTAG
>JAOUQW010000040.1:3652411-3662719 GCA_028565825.1 Olivaichthys viedmensis | reverse complement strand
TGTAAGGAGAAGGTTTATTTAACATTTATGGAAGGAGACTCCGGTGTCAGTGCTTTGTAACAGTCAGAGGTAAAGCTGTTTCTGGGCAGAGGAATTTATGCTTTGCGGTTTATCAGTAACATGAAAAGCTGCATATTTTCGAACATTCCACAACATTAAATGTAAATGAAAAGGTGTTATCAGTGGCAATAAAACACTTTGGGACATGCTGTTATAGGAAAATAATCAACTCCGAGGTCGCTTCGCCTCGGGGTAGCATTAAACCCCTCCATCGTTTTCCTATAACTGCACGCCCCACGTGTTTTATTCCTTAATTACGTTATTTTTCTTTTATAGTATCACAAAGTGATATTGAAGTACTGTTCCAGACTTTGTTTTTTCCTGGATTCCTGGTTAACTACAACAATCGGGCATGTGATCAAAAAATGCAGCCATGGAAAAACAAAATGGTTTTCATGTGAAATACATATTTATACACAGTGAAGAATGGAAACCTTTCTGCTTCTGGAATTTCAACCTGCTCTGTAGGTTTTCTCCATTTAGTTGTGTAGTGAAAACTCAAATATATGGGATGTGGAGTTATTTTTCTTACTCATTGCTGCATGTTTCTAAAACAATGATTTACTTTTTAATTCTTGCAGTCAGTTAAAGGTGGATCTTATGCTATTATACTGGTTGTTAAATAGTACATGACAATTACAGAGACAACAAGAGAGTTGATAAAACCATTATGGGATGTTGTTACTACTTTAAAACATTTACTATTATCATCAGTCATCAGTCTGATAATCTCAAATAGACAATTTTTAAATATGAGCTTTTAAAACTGAAACAGTGGTGGTTTAGTGGTTAAGGCTTTGGGTTACTGATCGGAAGGTTGTGAGTTTAAATTCCAGCATGGCCAACTTGCCACTGTTGGGCCCTTATGCCTGTAACCTTCATCTGCCCAGGTCAAGTGTAAGTCGCTTTGGATAAAAGCGTCTGCCAAATGAGCAAATGTGAAACATTAAATAATGGTTTGGGTTTTTTTTCATCTTTTTTGAAGAAGTAACATCAGATGGTGGGCTTCAAGCAAGTAAGTCACACAGATGTAAAGAATTTTGCTCCTTTTGGGGGATTTTTTGGGTGGGGGTGTTTCTTTTATTTTTATTTTCTTATTAATAGATTAGTATTCAAATGCTAAAACAGATCATGATCTGTTTCTATTCCTATTTTTTTACATTAAATATACAGTATAGACTCAGTAATACTTTACTCAGTTTTGGCAGTGCACCCCACTGCTGATGAACTGCTTCCATTTATCTGTGATTATAAATATTCTATGATCCAACAAGCTCTAACTCAGTACGACAAAATGAAAATAGCCGCATTGCAGGTCTGACGAGGCATCACCCAGGATGATACATAGCATTTGCTGATATCTGTGACTACTGTTGATAGCAAAGGAAACACTGCAACCAAGCAAACATGACAAATTAATTGATTATTATTGTATTAAAGCAGCAGTATGTAACTTCTGGGTATTTAGGGGATTGGAGACTTCCCTGGTAGATATATGTTATTGCAAGCAGCTTGTTGGAGAATTTTTTGTAATGTGAGCTGTGCTGTGCTCTGGTTTAATCTGATGATTATGATACATGTTCAAGGAGTATTCAGGTGATTGAAATGTTCTCTGATGATGCTTTTCTTTTTACCCCGGACGCGACTCACAAACGTGAAGCATGTAGAATTCTGTGCTTTCTTGCACTGGGTTAGTAAATATATCGTGCAAATGTCTGCACTGACGGTCAGACAGTTAGAAACATGCATTACCACTGTATACACTCTCAGAAAAAAAGGTACTAAACTGTACCTTTTCTTGTCACTGGGGTGGTAAGGTATCTTTTGTACCTTTAGTATGTATCTTTTACCTGGGAAGGTACATGTAGTGTACCTTTAAAGCTTTACTCTAAAAGCGAATGAAAGGTACAACAGTGGTCCTTAAGGTCTAATTATGTACCTTTAATTATTAAAGGTACACTATATTCACATTTCCAGGCAAAAGATACATACTAAAGGTACAAAAGATGTACACTTGAGGGTATCACCCCAGCGACAAGGAAAGGTACAGTTCAGTACCTTTTTTTCAGAGTATGTATGATCAAGTAAAGTTCATTTTCATCAAGAGATTTTCACTCGTATGGTCAGTGCAGTTAGAACTTTCACAAAGTCTAAATTGTTGGAGTTGTAACCCTGATAACTTGCATTCACACTTTTATCCCCGGGCAATATATGAAGCTGCTAGCAGGCAAAAAAGCCTTGATACTGAAAAAGGTTTATCAACAATTGGAAATCAAATTGTTGAAAAAGTTTACAGAAAATGTTAATCTGGAAATGTTTTTTATCAATGAAGGAGTCTAATGTCCTTTGTCATGTCTCCAGTACATTTTATGTTTATGAATTCCTTAAGATTTCATCATTTTAGTTTGCCTACTTGTGCATATGTATGTTTAATTTTAAATTAGCAATGAATGGTGGTCAGAGTCTTTAAAAAGATCTAAGCGTAGACCTGCCTACTATAAATAGTGGTAATTGGTGAGTGGCAAGTGGTGATCTAAGTATAAATTGATAAATTGTTCAAAACAAATAATCATATAGGCTAAAGTTAAAAATGTGTATCCCTCACCAATACTTTTTGCCCAAGAAGGCAATTTTTTAGAGTGACTATAAACCTTGTCACCCTAAAATGCGCTAATCTTTCTGTCTAGTGGATTTCACTTAACACTGTTACCCTGCTTTTAGTGTCAGTGATAATTCTACCCAATGCAGTTACAAAAACCCTGATTGTTAAGGCAGCTGCCAAAAAGGTTTTCAAAAAACAAAGGAGTTTAAAAATTAATTTGCAGAAATTGCTATGACAAGCAAACACAGTAGTAATTTAGAGGGAAGGTAAACTTCAACACAATAAAACTAATAACTAATGAAGGATCAATAATAATGATCCTTCATTATTATTGGAGTTAAACTAATATAGCAAAAGAAAGCTGTAATAAACGGATGTAATTGGTGGTGTGATTGGTATGTTTGGAGTGTGTCACATCTCTGCTATGCATCTACCACGCAAAAAAAATCACTTGACCCGTATCAGATATTGCACAGATATGTAGCCTTATTAATGCCTATGCTGGAGTTAGTACACCTCTCTCTGGCATGCTCCCACTCATACACATGTAGATCTAGGCTTATGAGGAGGGAGACAGAGCATAGGTGCTGGACCCTCACTGTCCGAAAGTTGTATGCATAAAAAGCCAATAAACAGAGCAAGATATATATATTTTTTTCTTTACTAAATAACCACACTAATCCGTTTATTCTTAGGCTTAAATGATGTCTCTATGAATGAGTTGTTACTCTAACGCGGATGGATATATAGACTGGGATTTAGAATGTTAATCAACTACTTCTGACCAATCAGATTCGAGAATTCAACAGCGCTGTGGTATAACATAGAACAATCGAAGGCAATATTGGGAACATTGAAAGGCAGATGAAGACAGATTCAGGTCAGGAGGCGCGCTCATCAGGTTCTTCACTCGTTCTTTTCATTCGGTTCTGTGGGGGGTTGTTCTTCACAAGCGCAGGTGGGGGGAATAAAACACGCACTACGTACTTGAGAACAGACTGAAAGTGAAAGTGATCACTGCCACGGATTAGCCTACATCCGGATAAAAATAAAAAAGCAACCTTTGTTTCTGCGTAATGGAATATTTGAAGTAAAACAAACAAAGGGGTATTCAAAGAGCAATAACATTTTGATTCAATATGTCAGGCTACCAGTATGCTGTGTTTTTTGAGGCAAATAGCCTCTCAGATGGAGAAATGAAAAAGATTAGAAACTACTTTCAGATCAGGCGGCAGTCTGCAGGGGGAGAGTGCGGAGAAGTGGAAGAGGTGGGAGACAACACCTACAAGATAACCTTCATGGAGAAAACCGGTATGTGAATGCATAAATACATGATTAATGATCCTTCATTAATTAACAGTAGATATGTATCATTATTACATGACTTTACTGGTCTAGTGCAATGTTGCGTAAGGTGTGTGAGAGACCGTGTGTGACAGAGTAGTGTAAAATGAAAATAATTTTTTTAGTAAAGTAAATATTTTTTTATTATTTTTTTATTAAAGCGCAGGATAGAGTATTAAGCAAAACAGATCATGTTGTCCATCTGCCTGGACGAGGAAATATGCAAATCTTGGTAAGACGCCATGACATTAAAGAAGAAAAACAGCTTCTGCCACATTCCTCATCTCATCAACAAGTAGGTGCCATTTAACAAGCATGTGGTAGAGCCAATAAGATCTTTAATGGTTCATAAAAAACACAATTCATTATTTGTTTTACAGCCCTCTGGTGATAGACCTGTTGAGAAAGTTTTGAAACTGGACCCATACCTACTGCACTACCTGAAAGACAGTTCAAAAGCAAAGTCAGATTTGGAGAGACATCTCTCCTTTTTGTTAAGCACCTTTAAGTTAGACACT
Source organism: Olivaichthys viedmensis (assembly GCA_028565825.1). Classification (NCBI taxonomy): domain Eukaryota; kingdom Metazoa; phylum Chordata; class Actinopteri; order Siluriformes; family Diplomystidae; genus Olivaichthys; species Olivaichthys viedmensis. The sequence continues at coordinate 3,658,195 of JAOUQW010000040.1, read as the reverse complement.
GTCTCTGAGACGGTGGTGGTAGTAAGGGATGCAGTGCAAACATGTCAAGATGATGTTGTCCAGCAGAAGTGGGAAGCAAAGGTGGAAAAGGTGTTCTTGGACCTGCAGGACCGCTATATCATCCATTTCGAGGTGGAGCCTAAGAGGCTAGAGAACCTAAAACAAAACCCTTTCCTATTCTCAGAAAATCTTGGAATCTATGAAGAAGAATGTTTAGTTGTGATTGTTGGAGAAAAGGTGGAAGTGGAGAAGTTATTGAAAATTCTAGATGCTTTGAAATTGCGACAGCAAGCCCGTAAAGAGTGTCCCGTGTCTGAGACACATTATACACTTCTGAAAGAGCAGTTTGAACAGGAGATGAAGTCAAAATTTTCAAGGATCGAGATTACACAGGAAAGACCTGGCTGTCTTGTCCTGAAGGGTCCTGAAGAACAAGTTCAGGCAGGAGCGACAAAGCTTCAAGAGTTGGTGAACCAGATTCAAGATAAAAGAGTCCAACTGCCTCATCACCTCAAAACATTTCTGGCATCTAGTGGTGCTATTCAGAGATTTCAGACACGATTTCAGAAGAATCTCTGCAGTCCAGTTTTGCTTGAGGCTGCAGGCTCAGGCTCAGGCTCAGACTTGGTCCTGCTGAGTTTGTCCACAGGGGCACTACAGGAAGCAGCAGCTGCAATGCAGAGAGACCTGTGTGTGGAGACAGTGCCACTGGAGCGAGCTGAATCTGAGTCACCAGGAATAGACACTTTGAAAAAGTCTTTGAGTCAAGAGTTGCAACAGGCTAATCATGGAACTACGAAAGTGGAAATTAGTTATGAGCCAGGGCCCAGGGGTGATCCCAAAAAAAAGGTGCTACTAGTGGGCTATAGCACTGAAGTCTGTAAATTAAAGAATATTATACAGGACTACAAGCAGAACTATGTGGAATACAGCGACTCTGTGCATCTACCTTCAGCAGAAATGGTTGATAACTTCTCTGACATTCTGTCACTGGTGGGTGTGACAGCAACCGATGTGAATCTAAAAGCTACATGCTCACCTGTCCCATGCGTCCATCTCTCAGGACCTCGTTGTAAAGTAAAGGACCTGAAGGAGAAACTAGATTCAGCTTTTAGCCATCTTATATGGAAAAAACTTTCAGTGGATGGCCCTGGAGTCCTGCAGTTCTTTCAAGAGGAAGGTTTAAGCACTCGGGACTTATTGCAGAGTTCCTGTCAGGTTCTGATATCACTCAAAAATAATGTCCAAAGTGGTTCTGCAACAGCCAGAAACACAGCCTGGACCAGTCTCCCTACCATACCTGCTGCTGTGTCACATCCAGGGCTCTTTGTGGCCCTTGAAATTGTAATTGGAGGACTTGAAGAGCAGCAGGTAAAACTAATAACTAATTATTAATGCAATGTATTCTGGTAAAGCCCTAATCTCGTACCCTAACTGCATCTCGTAGTTTTTGGTCTTTACATATTGCTCCATTATATTATTTACATGAGCATCAAAGTAACATCGCTGTTTTATTTGGAACAGGTTGATGTACTTGTTGTGCCCATGTTGGACACCAACCTGACCTCAACAAAAGTTGGTAAATCCTTGTTGAATAAAGCAAAACAACAGTTTAGGCGCAATTTCGATACTGCCAAAGGAAGACGCAGAATTAGTCCTGGAGATGTGCTGGAGGTAGATGGGACTCCGTTAGGATGCAACAAGGTTTTCTTTAATGAGTGTGTGCCTTGGAGTGGAACCACAGACAGCAGTGAAACGGTGAGTGGTCTAGTGGAAAGGAATTAGCTTCGATTAGCTGCAAATTTTATTATTTTTTTAAACGAAAAATAGTAGATGAAAAGAAAGTAAGGGCACTGAATGTTGTTAAAAGAACAGAGAATTCAGCAGTTTCAAGATTGCAAGTTACAATTTGTGAGGTCTTAAGATACTTATGAGGTCTTATAACACGTTTGTGACTAATAATCTTTTACAGGCACTACGTTGTGGTCTTAAACAAGCTCTGGCACTTTGTGAGCAGCAGGCTTGGAGGTCAGTCGCTATTCCAGTAATTGGTCCTGGGGTGGCTCTGTCAGTACCCATAAAACATGCCACTAATATTCTGACAGAGGAGGTTCGCACTTTCGGCCTGGCTGGATCCACTGGTTCTCTAAACACCATACGCATTGTTATAATGCCTAATTACCCAGATTCTGAAGAGGTAAAGTATTTCTGAGAGTATAATGAACAGATCTCCTTCTACATTTGGCCTAAGCACAGTGCTTCTTTTTCTATTATAAATGTGATAATTGTTGGATGAGGGTTGTACTCTCATGAGCACATCAAACTAATGTTTGCATGTCACTTTATAAAAACTACTTCTTTGGGGTGTACTATTCTCTTTGACACTCAAAAAAAACACCTTCCTTTACAACCACCCAAAAGACATTGTTTATTTTTTATGTTTAAAGATTTCAAAAAAGCAAAATAGAAAATTAAAAGAATACAGCCTAATATTAAGGATCCCAGATGTAATTTTAACCTTGCATAAATTCAGGCTACTTGCAGAACACTAATTAATTTAAATGACAACGGAAAATCTTACTCCTCTGACACTATAGCTAAGTTTACTTATCTACATAATCCAAGTGACAAATTGAAGATTTGTCCAAAAAATGTTATATCTGAAAAATGACACAAGATGCATATTTATCCAATAAAAAAATTATACTATCACCAACTTTTGTAATCAGAACAAAAACTTTATTTTCATAATTTCCTGTTACATCGCTTAAACAGAAACAAAACATAAGAAAACACTTACCAAGAATGAACACAAGGTGTCTCTAAAGTAACAAAAATAAAAGTTATTTTCACTGGAATTTATGACTAGATCTACCAGGCAGTCTGCAAAGGGTTGAGTGCAATAATGGTGGATCACACAGGACAAGGTAAGTGTGTTTTTTTAAGTCTGTTTTATTCATAGCCATAATGTTCATGCATGTTTGACTGTATTAATTTGACCATTTTTAAGCATGTTTACCTTTAAGTTATATTATTGGCTTTCACAGCTGTCTTTCAGTCTCTAAGCTCTGAAATTGATGAAATCACCATCCCAGTGGGAAGATGCCAGCTCCATCTGGTATTTGGTGATATCAGCAATGAGACAACCGAAGTCATCGTAAATACCACAAACTTTACTGACTTGCAGACAGGTGCTGTTCTATCCTAAACGGTGCTGTTCTATCCTAAACATAAAGCTTTGTATGGGGAAAATATTACTTAATTATGAAATGTCTATTTTTCAGAAGTGTGCAATGACATCCTGACTATTGCTGGACCACAAGTCAGGACTGCTCTAACTGGAGGTAAAAATTGCAATACTCGCATTGTATTCTTGTAAATTTTGTTTTGCAATTCAAGTTTATGGTCAAAGTGCATTTAGACGATTGTACAGTATAATGAAACAAGTTCTTAGGTGCATAAGACAAGTAACAATTTGCAATTACAGGATATAGAATCATAGTACAATTAAAATTGTATTTCACAATAGCAAATCAGGTTACAAAGCTCAGAGTTCACAGTGTGCAAGGCTGGCCTTAAAGTATTAAGCTGTGTGTAGTGTTCACAGTGTTCAGATTGGGCAGATATATAAGTATTATAATAAATATACTGTAAATATGTGGGTTTATTGATTCAGTGGGTGTGGACAGTGTGTAAGTGTCCGTATTACAGACTGATTAGTGTTGCAGGTGTAACTAATCTCACAGCATGAAGGTTGAGTTCCTTAGTCTGGTGGGGGAGTTGGGGGGGTTGCCTCTCCTTAACCTCTTTAGAAAGTGGAGGCATTGTTGGGCCTTTTTGACCAGGTGGGAGGTGTTAACTGTCCAAATGAGATCATCAGCTATATAGACTCCAAGAATTTAAAGCTTACTCTTTCTACAGTTGTTCCCTCAATGTTTAGGGGTGTGTGTTGACATCTGGAGAGGGAATAGAGAGCAATTATGGCCTTGGTTTTGTTGATATTGAGTGAGAGATTGTCAGTACACCACTCTGTGAGGAGTTTCACCTTCTCTCTGCAGTATTGTTGTGTTATCAGCAAACTTGATAATGGTGTTTGAGTCACGCTGGGTGACGCAGTCGTGGGTGTATAAGGTATAGACTAGTGGCAATAGAACACAGCCTGTGTAAAGAGTAAGAATGGAGGAAATGTAATCACCCAGCCTAACAGACTGAGGTCTGCTGGTCAGGAAGTCAATCCTTTTGCAGAGTAAGATATTAATTCCCAGAGTCGTGAGCTTGGATATAAGCTTGGAGGGGATGACTGTGTTGAATGCTGAGCATTCTTACATAGGTGTGTTTTTGACTGGTGTGAGTGCAATGGAGGCAATAGTCATTAAGGCATGTTAGTGTGGGTTTCTTTGGGACAGAAAATGATGGCTGTGGTCTTAAAGCAGATGAGGACAGTAGCCTTGGCCGAGGAGAGATTGAGGACTTTTCATCATTAAATGTTGCCAAGAACTTCCTACTTTCACAGAAAGAGGCCATTTGACTGACATTGCACGGGAAAAGGTCTGTGGTTGGCCTTCTGCAAAGTGTCTGAGGCTGATACTAATGCACTACGGACTTTGCTTTTGTAATCAGTGCTTGTCTGAATTTACTGCTACATCCACCAAGGATCAGAGTTGTTGGTAAAATGAGCTTCACTCTTCAGGCTGTAGTTGTTTTTTGAAGACTTAATGCCAGCTTTCAGATTGTGTCTAGCTGCTCTTAGTGCCCCTAAGTCTCTAGATTTGTAAGCTGCAGGCTTGGAGACGGACTTTATTGTTCATCCATGGCTTTTGGTTTAGAAGCGTGCAGACCTTCTTTGTTAGTGCAACATTATCCACACATTTCTTTAAATAGCTAGTGACAAATGTTGTGTATTCATCCACATTTACCTGAGAACCTGTGGTTGCTGCAGATTTGAACATGTCTCAATTGATACAGTAAAAACAGCCCTGAAACATTGATTCAGCTCCTTCTGGCCATACACGCACTGCCCTTGCTGTAGATTTCACATGTTTCAGGAGCTGCCAGTAGGTGGGTTTCATGAGCAAGGACATAAAGTCGGCTTTGCCAAAGTGGGGATGGAGGGTGGCACTGTAAACCTCCTGAATGTTACCTAACTGTATTAAGTATATGAGAGTGTGGGGTACAATTCAGCATGTTTGAGTACTTTTTCCTGAACTCTAGTGCAGATTTTAAATATATATATTTCCCCTTCTCTTTGCCTTTTTTCCTATTTCTAGTGCGGATAAAAAGGGGAGAGATCTTTATCACCCAGCCTGGAGACTTTCTCTGCAAGGCAATCATGCATGTGTGTGGAGAAAAGGATACAGACATTATTAAAAAACTGGCACTTGACATTGTGTCCAAATGTGAGCACAATGGCTACCAATCAGTGGCCATCCCTGCTATCTGTGCTGGTCAGTATCCAAGTGCATCAGCTATGATCTGGAATAGGAGTCTGTGGATAGATAGAGAGATAGATAGATAGATAGATAGATAGGTATATAGATAGATAGATAGATAGATAGATAGATAGATAGATAGATAGATAGAAAAAATTAATTTGGAATCAATGTATAAAGGAGCATTCTATTCTATGTCTTCAGTGATATAAACTCCATTTGGTTTCAGATCCATCTATAAAATGATTGTAATATGATTCAAGTGTTTATGCACTTTTGGCTTCAAATCATTTGTAGAAAGCTGTAAAACATTATGTGTCCAGAATGATGACTCCAAAATGACTATGAAAGTTTT
>JAOUQW010000040.1:3595638-3608787 GCA_028565825.1 Olivaichthys viedmensis | reverse complement strand
CGATGTTTCTGATGAACATTACATGTAAGATTATACACTGAAACGAAATACAAGTAACAAAAGCACCATATATTCTGAACCCGTAGTGGCCGCTGCGTGCTACCGCGCCGCCATCTTGGATTCTTGAAAACAAAAGGCACATGTACATGAAGCTGCTGTTACTTACATAAGATAACAAAAAAATTTAATCTGTCAAATCTTATAATGAGAGCCCCAACTTTTACCAAGCCTCTCGTGAGTTTATTGCCACTCTCTGCTTAGCAGCGCACAATTCTGTCGTCCGCAGTAGTGCAGAAGCGTGGAGGCAGACGGCACATGGCAGGTGCGTCCCATATGCTGCCGTAATGGCTCATTTCAGATTACAGACAGACCCATCACTCTCTCTCACTCGTCCATCATTTCTTCACCATTCTAGCAGTTATACCCCGTTCCCGAATCACTCCTTTCAGCACATCTTTATCTTTATCTCCATCTCAATATTTATTTTACCACCAGCATTTCCATTTTCCTCTGACAGAGAGGATAGATTGCCTCTTGACTCTGGTTCATGATGGCAGTGATGCTAGTGTAGGCTGAAGTCAGGTTAAGGGTTATGTTTAAATCACAGTTGGCCTTATGTTGGAAATAGCCAAAATAGATATTTCCAGTCCATAATATGCACATAGGGGAAAAACAAAACAAAACTGTTCAATGAGCGTGGGCAGTCCTTTTGGAAGAGAAGTAGGCAAATCATCAGCTCATCACTATTTAAGTTCATATGAATCATGCTTACGTGGGGGGGGGGAGAAAAGGTGAGAGAAAGTGATGGAGAAAGACTAGAATATATAAAAGTCAAAACAAAAAGAGCGAAGAAGCAGGAGGGATATGGAGGAGGAATAATCAATCTCGCTTTCCAGTTAGCTCTTCTTGTCACTGGGCCAAAGTGTTCCAGGAATCTGTGATCCAGAAGCTAAGCACAGCGAGCACACACACAGCACCTCTCCCCTTCAGCTACCCACACACACTCTCACTGTGCCGACCTGCAGCTTTGACGCATCCACACCCATATTTATGTGAGATATTTATGTGGTCTCTTAACAAAGGCGCACAGTGCAACACAAAGAAAGCAGGTAGCAGAATATACTGAACCGAGCATTTAGGACAATATTCGGAGTTCAGCTTAGCACATAGTAAGGACTTAATACCAAAAATGCGCACCTTGATATTTAGACTTCAGAATTATCTTTGAACAAAATGCGCATGCACAAGGTGGGATTTTCATGCTTTCTGGCAATGTTGGGACCAAACAGTACTAGAGAATACAGTGGTGATCACTTGTAGTTAAATGGGTGAAAAATTAAGCTTTCTTTATTTGGTCTACTTCTCTATTATTAATAGGATCTGCTGTATACTACTGTGGAATAAAAGTGCTGTTTTAAGGCTGGCAGCCAATTAAATGTGGGTGTATCCCAGAGATCGCTAATTAACATGATCATCACGACTAGGACTCAATATATTAGACTACTATTTTGTTTGAGTTTTGCCAACTTACCATTATCTGTACATTATCACATTAGTCAAAACCTTTTTCATTAATTGTTTTTTGGTTTTTTACAATGACAGCATATTTCACTCCAAATGTGATCGGCTTTATCAGTCCACATTTTTCTATTATCCAATTTTTTTTGTCTGGTTTATCTGGCTGCATTTTCTATCACCCGATGTGGTTACACTTTTTTTAGATAAACACTCAAACAGTCAACAAATCATCTATAGACTGTCATGAATGAGCCTATCAACTGATTCTCAGCAGCGTCAACAGATGTTTCAACAATATGTCAAATTTAATAAACAAAATGACTGTGTGTAAAATTGTGATTGCAGTAGAGATAAGCTGATAGTCTACAGATTATCTACCATCCATCAACAACCATAAACTGTTGACAAAGTGTTGAGAGTCAGTTGAAAAGTTGAAAAGTAAGTTATTGTTTTAAATAGGTTGGCCTGGACAACCTATTGAAAAACCAAAGCCTTGAAAGTTCTACACATAAAAAAAAAAATGTAAATGGGCCACCCAGAAAATCTCGTTAAGCATCCAGATAGCTGAAGTCTGAATACTTTCCCTGACTTTATAATGACGTATATTTTGAACTTAAGTGGCTGACATAAATCACCACCTATGAAAAGACCCTTACTTTACATGCTCTTGATTTGGAAGTTTTTATTGGTTTTATTTCTTGTTATTATATTTACACGCATATACGAGATTAATCCAAGGTCATTCGATCTCCCCAAGTGTAGCAATGAATTTCTGGAAACACACCTGTAGCCTCAACTTTAGAATAATACTTTCTTAAAATGCTACTCTTACTAATAATAAATGAGAGCCCATTGGAACGAGTTTGCATTATGCAAATGAGATCACCCTATCTGTTAGCCACTAGCTGTCCTTTATTGTTAGTTATTTTAGCATATTTGAGTGAATTATGTTTTTAATCTTTTCAGCTAATGGCAGGTGGTTTTGAAAATGCATTGACATGTTTCCCCCATTAGGGAGAACACATTTCCTATATTCAATAAGATTTTATACAACATATTCCAATTTTCTAATACCATTCCCCATCCTTATGTCTTGAGAAATACAAAAAAATAAAGCTGTGTTTGAGACTCTGACTTGACCACTATAAAGCACGTTTTTGCATCCTGCAAAAGTTTTAGACCATGAGGGACGTGGTTGGCACACTTGTGTTAGATTAAATTACCTACTCCTTGACATGTTGTCTTTTCATAAGAAGACCACTCTCATATCTGTAGTATACAAAAATAACTTGCAGATCTTTGCCCACGCTGAACTCAGACATTCAATTATAAACTAAAGACTAGCGACTTCAATCTTTACTTAATCAGCTTGGTATGTCACTATTTGGCTTTATTAAAATAAACTACAGTCAAACTTTGCAGGGGCTTTTAAACATTACTGGCAAAACTGCTGATAATTCACACTGCCGATAATAGCCACGTGATTTTTAAGGAATATATTGATCCAGAAATTAACTTTGAGTTAATGTGGTTTACAGAGGTATTTTAATATTTTGAAATATTTTAGTGAGGTATTGTTTTGGAAAACTCTGCAGCCAGAATGTATGATCCCAGTGAGTCATCTTGTTTTATTGATTGATTGAATCAATGAAATGAAAGCTTCTTTATTGTCACATATACATATACATATACAAGTACAGTACAGTACAGTGAAATTTGATTCTTCGCATATCCCAGCATGTTGGTAAGCTGGGGTCAGAAGAAGAGTACATTCATTAAAAACTAGATAAGCTAGTAATGGACATTGTCGAATAAAATAGCGTTCAATATAATTCTCCAAAAACACTATAGTGTTTCATATTTATCAGAATCTCACCTCTGCACTGTCTTGCTCCCTTCTGAGCTTTGCTCCCTGCTGCTGTTTCTGCTGAGTTAATTACAGACAAATAATTTAGCAAGTTGGCATTTACTGTAGATACTGACTGTGTGTGTGTGTGTGTGTGTGTGTGTGTGCACATGAGCTGTTAGATAGCTAGACTGTTACTCGAGTTAGCAAGCAAGCTGGTCGAGTAGGATGAGTTTACACTGGACACTGGACGAGTTATAACGCCAGACCACTTATAACACATATATTTATAGCTAACTTACATTCTTTTGGAGAAAAAAAAATAAATCTGATGTCCATCCTTTACTCGGTCAGTTAAACTTCACCACACTGGCGCAACAACTTAAAATAGAGAGCGAGTAGGAGCGGGGTGAGCTCTTTGAGTGAATGCTATTTTTGCAATGTACTACTGCCTGCAGCTTTAGTGTATATACAGGCCGCTCCATGGCATAGGAGAACTAAGCAGCAGCCAAAAAGTCACAGGGCCGCCGTGCAGACCAGAACAAAAAATAAATACATAAAACGGGCGCATTTTGAAATCGCGACGAGGGCGCCAAAATTGCCAGGACCGGCCCTGCGTATATACATAATACTATATCTTAAAGCTACGGATTTTATTTGATTTGATTTCAAACCATTGTCTCAAACAATTGAGGGGGCACGTGCCTGTGCAGTGGTGGCTCAGTGGTTGGGGCACTGGGCTACTGATCAGAAGGTTGTGCGTTCAAGCCTCAGCTCTGCCAAGCTGCCACTGTTGGGCCCTTGAGCAAGGCCCTTAACCCTCCCTGCTCCAAGGGTGCTGTATCATGGCTGACCCTGCGCTCTGACCCCAGCTTACCAACATGCTGGGATATGAAGAATCATATCACTTTCACTGTACTGTACTGTACTGTACTTGTATATGTGACAATAAAGGAGCTTTCTATTATATTCTTCTATATATGGAGAAGCTATAACTAGAGTGAGTGTTCACACGCCTCCTACAGAGTTTGGTGTCAGCCCTGATCTAAAACACGGGATCCAGTTAATCAAGGCCTTTAGTAACATCTACATATGAGTTGTGTGAACTAAACCACAGGGTGGTAGATGTGCAAGAGTGGAACTGGCCTTCCCTGTGCTACACACACACACACACTTTAAACATGACAAAAATGTACATAAATCTGGTAAAGTCAGTCCAATTACATCTTGATCTTGGCACCAGGTTGGCTTATTTATTTATTTAGCATGTCAGCCCTGAGGTTGGAGCTCTTGTGTTCCTAAATTCTCCCTTTTTATCTCCTTGATCAGGCAAACAAGAGTAAAAATGGATAGCAAACAGAAACATTCAAGTAAAAGAAAATATCAGACATATGCAAGACATTTGGGAAGCTCTATTAGACCACCAATACAAAAAATATATATATATATATATATATTTATTTTTTAAAAACAAAGGTTCACAGCGCAAAGACGCCGGATGAAAAAACAGAAAGGTGAAGTCATTCGTACTGTATTGAACGCTAACTCAAATAAGGGAGGCCGAGTCCTAAATAGCTCTCCGCTTCCTATATCGGTGCACTACGTAGTGCGTGACATCATCGCTTCTACGTGCCACCTAGTGCACTTCATGTATGCGGTAGGTGGGCGTTTGGGACGCGGCTAGTCGTTTCGCTAGCTCGGTTTGTGCCACGGCGCAGGTTTTCGGCGAGGCGGCGGCGGAGGATTTGCCGAATGGACGCGAAAAAGCGAAAATTCTGACTGTTAATCGCGTTTTAATAATACATTTGCATCGAAAAAATAAAAATAAAAAATACGAAAACAGCAAACTATGCGGTAAGTAAAAGAGCAATAGAGTATGAAATCAATTTTAAAATGTATTTATTTATTTTTTTTAAGGCCGGTTATACAATCCGACGGTAACGTTAGCGCTGAAGACGGGAAATGAACGCTGGCGGACATGAATGCGCTTTTTTTTTTTTTTATCTTCTTTTACTTTAAATCTAATAAAATGTTGTATTAATATTAGCAGCTGAAAGTGTGCTGCAGTCGATGGTGTTTATCTGAGGTGTTTGTTTTTTAAAAAAAGGCCGTAAAGGCGCTGTGTTAACGGCAGTTATTTGAGAAACTAGCGGTTTAAACGGAGCTGTAGGAAAAATACAGGTTTTTTCCCCGCACTCATCAGCTGACTGACTAGCCGTGGCTAAGCTAACCCGCCGCATTAAAGCATCATAACTCGGCTTGTTCCGTGTGTTTCACGGCCGGGCTGCTGTTAATTCGGTTCTCGGTGTGGAAATATTGGTTTATTTAAAAAAAATAAAAATAACACTGACGATGATGATGATGATGATGATGATGATATCCGTTAGCTAGCTTGGCTGGCTAGCATTGCTAACCTTGGCATTATGCTAATGGGGTCACCGGTAACCAGTGTTGGATTTATGATCCTATAAATATCAATCCTTAATCACGATTTTGCTTTTTTTTTTTTTTTTTTTTTTTTAGCCTATAAGCCTGTTTTTAGGGTTTTATATGAGGTCCATAAAAAGGTATAGGCTGAACTAATAAAGCTCTTCCTCTCACACACACACACACACACACACACACACACACACACACACACACACACACACACAAAGTCCCCTTTTTATCAAAGCATCATGTCTTCCTATTTTTGCAGAAGAACTGCTGAGGATCAGAGGATCTGCAAACCCGCCAGTCTGACCTCGTTTCGCTCGGCCGCCTGCAGATAGCCTGTGAATTTAACATGAGCGACATCTGATCTCTGGGGGGTTCGGCGCACGAGGCTGGTGAAAATGAAAGGTGTAAGCGGATCCGTTTTGATTTATTTAGTGTGTGCTCTCGGCGTCGGCACTGCGGGGGCCTCGAACTTTTCGCTGGCGGATGGAAACGGCACACGCCGAGCCAGCCAGGCGGATGAGGGCCAGATGCCTGTGGTACTCGCCACGACGAGCCAGATCATCGCCCGCGAGGGCAACTGCGTCTTGATCGACTGCAACGTCACCGGCGAGCCTTTTCCCAACGTGCAATGGTTCAACTCCCACGGGCACCTTTTGGACACCGAAGGAAGTGGTAGGTTGTTTTCTCAGATAGGTCTCAGACAGAATCTGGAACAGCTTTACACACACACACACACACACACACACAGACCTGGGTATCACTTCCACATCCTAGAAATGCAGAAATGATCGTGTCAGTAATGAACGTGGCCACATTGTTCCCTACAGTGTGAATCATCGCACCACTTGTGTGATGTCGAACTGTGAATATCGGCTCCGTTTAAGCTTAAATTTCCCTAATACGCTGTTTTGAACAAGACCAGGCTCGTCATAAGCACCAATGGACGACCTTTATACGTTTTTCTGCGCAGTCCAAATGTGGTTTATGGTCGTAGATTCAGAAACACGCTCTCTATTTCTATCTGCTCGGATGCACAGTCCACACATGAATGTAAAAGTACCTGTATTAGGCATGACCAACGTGCTCATACTTGTTCTCCAAATATAAACAGAGCTATTAAGGCAGAAGTAAACCTCAGAGCCCAGCCCTTTTCACACATGCGTTGCAGGTATAATTCGATCAAAGCAACTCCGGTTTGTGCAAAATTGTAGTCACGTTAGTCCTCTGTGGTTATGCATGGGAGGAAGCACAAATGCAAAAATGCAAAAAATGTTTTGTTGTCCAACTCTCATGCGCAACCCGACTGAACTTGTTTTATTGATGTCTCTCAGAACAGCGCTTGCATTGCAGAGCTTCATCACATGCGAGTCGACTGCGCTCCTTCTGAGAGTTTGCACTCGAGGCCCTGGAGGAATAACGGCGGAATAGTGTCTTGTAAATTGCCCCCTTCATTCCACCTTTTAGCTCTGGCATTTGTGGCGATCGTGGAGTTTTGTAATGCAGCATATGGGTAAGGTGTTAGCTAACAGTTTAGACATGTCAGGCGCTCGGTGCGTAATGCATTAATGAATCGCTACTTGCTGAGGCTTTTGGTTTCAGCTCAGGCTAAATGGACTCTGCTGTCAGTAATACACTGTGCAGTGCTTTAAAAGGAAAGCGTTATGTTTTGTGCGCACACAAAACCTCTGAGCAAGCAGAACCATACGCTCAGGCTTTGCCTTATAAAGATAGTCGGTGCTTATTTTAGATACTCAACTAAAAAAAAAAAAAAGATTCTTGGCCATTCGTCTTGGCTAAAGGTGTTACTGAAATAATGGGCCACCGTTTCCTAATTAAAAAGAAAAATATGAAAAAATTTTGTTTGTATGATGCCGAACTTGAGTGTTATCGTGAACAACCAGCAACGTTTGAATTAGAGAAGGGGGGGGGGGGAGGAGGAGAAGATAAATTAATTAATTAATTAATAATAATAATAATGACGACGCTCAAAACCAGCTGGACTTGCTGTTGAGTCTGGGCGTGGTCCTAATATTCTAATGAGCATGCTTGACCTATAATAGCACTATGTAATGTATGGTTGGTGTTAGTGGGTGTGATCTAGCATTATTATGTGTTTTCCAGAAACATGGAGCATGAAGATCTAAATCCGTACAGGATAAATTCATCTCGGCCCTTGGAGAGAGAGAGAGACAGACAGACAGACAGACAGACAGAGAGAGAGAGAGAGAGAGAGAGAGTGCGCACAGACCCTGATAACCTGCTGCTGCACTAACTTTAAAACCTAGCCCGTAGGCCTATATATAGTATTAAACACCAGCTTATTGAAGACATAATGGGGTAAACACACCCATTAAGCTCATGTACTCATTAAGCACACTATTGTCTATTATCTCAACTTGCACAAAGAAAACCAAATGTTTTCCGCTACTCGATGTCTTAACCAATTTATGCGATTGTTATTACATGCTTCCCGTCATTTTCAGCCAATCAGACACTTCCATATAGAGATATGGTGCTCGAAAACTTTGGCCAAAAGAGGGTGTCCCATAAAAAGATATTTTAACCCTAGTTTGGGGTAAGAGTCAGTGCTTGTAACAAATTTAAGAGAATATGTAAAGTATAACGGGGATCTTGGATTTGAGAAATAGTTACAGCTCAATGAAAAATCTGTTTCAGAGACATTACAAAGGCGCTACAGCACGTAGTTAGCGCACTAGCCATATAAGATGGTGTGTTACACCAGTATATTACATCACAGATGTTACTGGCTAACATTTCTAAATGCATTTCATCATATATTTCCAGTTAACTGATATTCAATAGCTGTAGATTGCCGTAAGTTTTAGAAAAGTTTGTAATTGTAAGGTGAGCTTAAAGGGTAGAGTAGTGAAATAAATAGAAACTACATACAGGTGGAGTCACTGACTGACTATATGAGTACGCTAATGTGTGTATGACTGTAAGACACCTGCGGTAAATAAACTGAATTAATGATTTGTTAGCCTCCTTGTTTTTATATGACTGTGTGATATTATTGAAGGTTTATCTTTAACACAATGTTTTATTTGACTGGTTAGTTGATTATTAGCTTTAGTCTGTGTGTCTACATGAGCTATCTACACCCTGCGATAAATACAATGCTGTTTGTTTTAATGGTTTGTGACTTGCTTTTATCTGCTTGGTATTTGTTATTGGCAGTCTGTTTTCAAAAGAAATGAACTCAAATGATTTGTGAAGAGGTTTTTTTTTTAAATTATAAGCAATATTTCTTTCAACAAAACCTATGTAATGAGCTTATTTGGAACGGGTGTATTTGGAAATGTGCTGAAAGGGTACAAAATAATAAGCAGAGCCTTTAAAACATTTACACTTTCATTTTAAATAGTAAAAGCAGTGAAATAAGATATTAACAAATACATTTAACATCACTTCCTCTGCTGAAGCCAAAGTCTTATTCTCTTAAAATATGTAGATGTTGATTTTTGGTGAGCTTTAATGGGTACGTTTACCGTCATTATTCTGACGATTAGATCATCAGAATAATTAGGAATAATGTAATGAGTATTCAGATTATCAGATTATGCAGATTATCCTTTAGACCATCACTGAATATTTTCATTGAACAGATCACGTTGAAATGGATTTAAATTTAAATAAATGACAGAACCGACTTTGGTAGAGTGAAAAAAGGTCCAGAGGAGGAAAAGGAGCACTCTTGTGAGACCGCTGCGTGAAGACGAATGGATTATTATAGGCGCTGATTTGAAGCTTACAAAGTGTTGCGGCACGTTTTTGGCCAAGGGAATGTGTGAAGGGGTAAAGCTTGCCGAAGGCGCCAAATGTGTTCGGGCCGGTCCTGGCCACAAAAGCTATTTCATAACCATTCAGAATGTGTTCGCAGTAAGGAGGTAAACTGTAACAGTGCACATGTGGGATATCAGCCTTGTGGTTGGTGAGGGTGACCTTACATAAGCATTACCCAAGATTTAGGACCGCCCACATCACATTAAAGGGGCGAGACTCTGGTGAAATACATGTCGACATTGGAAATTCACTCATTTATTCATACTCTGTACTGCATATTGTGCATCCAGCGCTAACCTCATTAAAAAGCAGTCACAGATTTAGATTTCCCAGAGCTTTAAGAGTTTAATATGCCCTGACAACACTGTTCTCTTGCTTCCACAGAGGGAAAATGGTGGCTCCTGGAGAACGGAGTCCTTAACATCACCAGCATCACCTTCGCCAACCGCGGCAAATACACATGCATGGCGTCCAACGTTCACGGCGTGGCCAACTGCACAGTGACCGTGCGCGTGGTCTTCACCAACGGCGACATGGGCGTGTACTACATGGTCGTGTGTCTGGTGACCTTCACCATCATCATGGTGATGAACGTAACTCGCCTTTGCATGATGAGCAGCCACCTGAAGAAGACGGAGAAGGCCATCAACGAGTTTTTCCGCACCGAAGGGGCAGAGAAGCTCCAGAAGGCATTTGAGATCGCGAAACGCATTCCGATCATCACGTCGGCTAAAACGCTGGAGCTGGCCAAGGTCACGCAGTTCAAGACCATGGAGTTTGCGCGCTACATTGAGGAGCTGGCGCGCAGCATCCCCCTCCCGCCGCTGATCATGAACTGCCGCACTTTTATGGAAGAGATCCTGGAAGTGGTAGGGGTTGAGGAAATGAGGCACACCTTTGTCCGACAGGCACCCGAAGGTCAAGAAGGCAGTTCCCGTGCTGCCGGGGCGGTCAGCAACGTTTTTACCATTCTGCAGCTTCGAGAGAGATCACGAGAGCGGGAGAGGAGCGGCTCACCTACGGCGGATTCAGATGACGCTTCACTGCACGAGCAACCTCAACAAATAGCCATTCAGGTCTCCATTCACCCACCACTAGCTGAAGGCACAGGCTGCAGCATGGAGGCTCCGCCCCTCACAGAAGTTCCTTCCTGTCCCCCTCCATTGGATCAGATGCCTGTGGAGGCGGAGCCTGAAGAACAGGAGCTCAGCATGGAGACGGAGGCGGAGACGGAGACAGAGAGTGGAGGAGAAGGAGGAGGAGGAGAAACATCACTAACAAGCCAAGTCATCTATGAAAGCCATGTGTAACATCCTAGAAACAAGATGATTCTCTTGCTATGCATTTCACAAATAAAAAAAAAAGGTCAAGGCATTCTGGGGGGTTTTTTTTTTTCTTTTTTTTTTTCCTGATTCTGAATTTTTAACAAAACAACAACAAAAAACACTCAAACTGTTACATGTTCACTATTGCTCATCTTGAGAGAACACGGAAAATCTTCTAGTCTAGTTTAGTTTTTTTCCCATGACAATTCATGTTGAATGGATTTTGGGAGAATCAACCACCTCAATCAAGCACTGGTTCATATTTATTACTCTAGCAGAAACTAGGGCTAATCATAGATATAGTGTCCGATATATAGGGCTGCTGTTGGATACGGCTGTATTGATGGATTGATGATGTAATTCTATCATGTAAGGCTGAAGTGCATTTATCACTGAAAACTGTAGTGTTTGTGTAAGACTCGACACGAGTCGCTTTCTGTTAATAGGTTAATAGATGGTTTGTTTCCTTGTGAAATGCACAAGAAATACATGTCGAGTTCTGAAGTCTTGACGTTCTGAGAGGATTTTTTTTTGTTGTTGAATTGTTCTCTAAATGTCATCAGTTGGACAGGCTTGACAGGACGTTATAAATGGAATATTCTCTGACCGTAATTATGGGGTGGGGGGGTGTAATAAAATCCCTCTGAATCACCACTGGAGTCCTTTATATTATTATAATTAATATAATGATCATTATTAGTGGTTTTACTTGGAGTAGTGTTACATGTGTTAGTGTTATTTTCCTTATTTCAAATGTGCAGCCAGGTTTCTGCTTTTCTTTGATTTTCATTTCCATTATGTTTGTCTCTGTATTTTCACTTTTAGCGATGCAATCGATGGAACATTTTAGATGTTTATCCATTATTTATTCCTTTTCTGTAACTCTAGAAACATTAGCAAGTTTCTTAAAGTGTTTGGAAAATGCACCTGAATTTTTCAGCCCTACACCTGTAAATGAGCCCTCACTGCTTGTAAAGATGATGAGCTGTGAAGATGAAGACTTGCCCAGGAGGAATATGTGCTTATTGGACTGGGAGACGGATCGAGGATTTGGATTTCTTCCCTCATCCAGTGCTCTTCAAAAGTTTTTTTTTTTTGTAGTGAAATAAAAGAGTTCTCTGATGTGTAACCATTGGTTCCGAGTGTTCGGTTTGTCCTGTCTTTAATGCTGCCAGTAGGAAGGATGTCTGATCATTAATGTCTTTACTTGGAGCTTACAGGATAATCCAGAGATTACAAACGAGAAGGGGCCAAATCAGTAACATGCCTCTGCATGGTGGCAGATTTTGATATCAGAATGCCTGTTACTTTAGTCATGCAAGTAGAAGTGTGTATCTTATGTTTGGGCAATATGGCAAAAATATATAACGATACTTCAGTGACATTTTCAGATTTGACTGCTATCTAGTTGCCTTGTGTGTACACTTTTTAGAGGAGAATTAGATTCTGCATCAAAATGAGAGTTGTTGCACTTTTAAATCTTTATGAGATTGTTCTCTGCTCAGTGCTTTAGCACAATTTTGAAATCTTATGACTACAGTATCTTATAGGAGACTACAGAACAGAAAAGTACCTGCACCACATAGCTGTAAGGGTTTTACTGAGATGGCTTTGAACATCCATTAGTGCTGCAGTCCTTCAGACCTGCATAGAAGTGAATGTGGCTGCTGCATGACCTTGGTTCAGAAGTGTGTGTGTGTGTGTGTGGTTTCACACTGCAGTGTGGAGACATTTATTTCTTCTTTCCCTCTCATCTGCCAGCCTCTTCTCCAACAGGACAGCTTATATCATATGCCAGACAAGTCGTGACTCTAGTATAATAAGGTTCTATCTGGGTGTAGAATGAATGGCAGATAGAACCTTATACTAGAGTCACAAAGTTGCTGGGATGAGGACTTTTGTTATAACAGTTTTGCTAAATGTTAATTTATCATTTAGACCGAATAAATAAATATTGCGTGTATCCGATCGGGCGCTGTTGCCGCATTCACACTGTGATAAATCTTGTTGGTAGACTGTAGCCTACGTATAGCTACGTTTTTGAGGAAAACTGAAAATGGGGCCACGTTCCTGTGGTGTATTTTTGTAGTTAACATGATGAATAATCAACATGAACATGTGAAAAATGAGTATACTCAGGGGACATGACCCCATCATTTTTAATAAGAAATGAGTTAGCTAGTAGACAATAGTGTAACCTTAAAGGTGAAAAAATCA
>JAOUQW010000040.1:3569969-3584937 GCA_028565825.1 Olivaichthys viedmensis | reverse complement strand
CGGCCTGGTGGTTTGGGAATCTCTGGTCTACAAAACAATATTCAAAATTGTGTGTGTGTGTGTGTGTGTGTGTGTGTTACCTATTGCTATAGTGATGTCCTGGGGTGTGTGTGTGTGTGTGTGTTACCTATAGCTATAGTGATGTCCCTGTGTGTGTGTGTGTGTGTATGTTACCTATAGCTATAGTGATGTCCCTGTGTGTGTGTGTGTGTGTGTTACCTATAGCTATAGTGATGTCCCTGTGTGTGTGTGTGTTACCTATAGCTATAGTGATGTCTGTAGCTATGTACTTATATCTATAGTGATGTCCCTGTGTGTGTGTGTGTGTGTGTGTTACCTATAGCTATAGTGATGTCCTGGTGTGTGTGTGTGTGTGTGTGTGTGTTACCTATAGCTATAGTGATGTCTGTAGCTATGTACCTATAGCTATAGTGATGTCCCTGTATGTGTGTGTGTGTATGTTACCTATAGCTATAGTGATGTCCCTGCGCAGGGCGAAGCCCACCAGTCTCTGGGACTCTTTGGAGACGATGACGGGGAAGCCGTTGTAGCTCGTCTCGCTGATGATGGCCTGCAGTTCTCCCAGCGTCAGGTCGTCCTGAGTCAGCACCGCTAACGGCGGCTCATTATGCAGCGGCCGCATCACCTCGCGCGCTGTCGTGGTGTGTGTGAACTCCTCTTTAGCGTCCAAGAATGGGTAGCCATTGAGGCGGATGTGTGCCTCGTAGATGCCCGAACGCCCGAACGCGTCTCCCACCCACTTACTGGTCATCACTGCAGCCATGAGCGGCACGATGTACTCCAACCCACCCGTCAGCTCAAACACTATCACCACCAGAGACACGGTCATCCGTGTCACACCACCTGAGACAACACACAGCACAACAACAGACCTTAGAGAACAGATCACATGAACAGGAACATGACTATCTAGGTACCAAGAGGATTTTTAAATATATTAAGCGACACGTGCTCTGAAGAACATTATCTTGTCTGGAGCAATATCATAACGTAATACCATTGCAGAACCCACGTAGTGCACCATGTGATCAATAGAACAGCATAGAACAATCAAACCACAGGAAAAGAGTGAGTCCAATAAGTGCCTGTTGGACATTAACTTCCTCATATGTAACATCACTTTTAGGACACATACTTTGCTCAATTTATATAATTAATTAAAAAATTGATAATAATAATAATAATAAAAAAAGAAAAATAGAAAATAAGGTAAGCAACACGAGTCATTTGGCCAAAAATGTTTTAAAAGACCAAACCTAAAAGTAGAACATGGGATCTTTTTAAAATTTTTGGCTTACAATAAACATGTGAATATTATAAAAAAAAAATTAAGGTTATTTGAACAGTAAAATTCTTCCTGATAGCTCCAACAGGGGAATGAATGAATGCATAAATAAATAAATAAATACAAATTAAAATATTTGTGGTTATATTTGTGTGTGTGGGGGGGGGGGTCATAACACAGGCTTTAGAAGAAAAGAAAAAAATCGGCCTATTTGTAGTTCTTGGGCTGTTGTTTCTTAATAAATACACTTTTGACATGATGATAATTACAGAAGACGTACTGTCATGGCTATCCAGAGCTTTTACACACACTTACCCAAGCAGGCTGCCGCTCCCACCATGGCATAGAGACCCGGAGTGATGCAATCTGCCCCCACCTCACACCACTCCTTAAACAGGAACCAGTCGTGGTGGTAGTAAGCGAGCTGTTCCACAGCGATGCCCACAATACGGCCAGCTATTGCCCCGATCGCCATGCTGGGGATGAACAGGCCAGACGGCACCTGCCAAACACAGACAAGCTCTCAGGAAAAGGACAGCTGGCAGATTAATGCAACAAGTATCAAATATTATGAAGCAACATTAGGCAAGACAGCAGTTTTATGATAACATCCAACTAGTTCTTACCCATGTAGACGGAACATAAAATCGAGTATGTAAATAAAACGAAGGGGAAAGCGTCATTGTGTACCTTTAAGCCAAAGGTAAAGATGGTCATGATGATCTTAAAGACGAGAGCCAGGCTGAGCTGCCACATGGCGGAGTAAACCCCAGGTGTGGCGGCGGACTCCGTGCCCTCGGGGTACGCCTGGCTCCCGTTCATCTGGCTGCGATACTGGCACAGCTGCGACGACTCCAGCGGCCCGCAGTCTGTGAACAGCTCCTTAATCAGCTGGCTCGTGTTCTGACGCGTGTATGGGTTGGGAAAGGCCACGATGGCCGTGATGGCCGCAACCGTGATCACCTCCAGTACCGGGTACTTACCTGAGCAGGCACAAGTCATTGCATCGATTCATTCCAATCAAATGGTTCATGAACTTGAATATTTATTGTAATGCGAAATGTAAATGAAGCACCACCTCGTCAGTGTTACAGGGGTATGCAAGAGGCCCTTACCAAAGCGTGTAGACTTGCGTCGGCGGCACCAGGCGATGTTGGCTCGGATGAAGAAGGCGCCCCACAGGCCCCCAAATACACCGAGCATGATGAAGGGGAAGAGCTCAAACAGGTACCAGGGCGTGTGGTACTCCACGTAGAACAGCACCAAGCGGCTGTTCCCAAACGGGTTAATGGAGCGAAGCACAAATGCCGCCACCAGGGCAGCGAAAAATGACCGCCACAGGGTCTTCAGCGGGAAGTAATAACTCACCTGAGATAGAGAGAAGAAGTTGTTGTTTATTTTACAAGCCTCTTCTGTGAGATAAAAATCACCATACAGTCTTTAAGGTGCGTTAAAAATTCTCTGATTATCTCTGCACTGAAAGCCGACTTGCCTCCTCGAGACTAAAGAGAACTCCTCCTATAGGAGCGCCAAACGCCACCGACACACCCGCAGCCGACGCTGCAGACAGCACCTGCGCAAACACACACACGCAGTCTTCACTGTAATTACTAACACTTAAAACCTTTTACCAGTCTTCTTAAATGTCATGTGAATGTGTGACAGACATGTAGAGTTCGATGTGAGGGTGAAGCGATTGTGTGAACGGATGTTACCTCTCGTTTCTTGGCCTCGTTCTTGCTGTACTTGGGGAAGAGGTAAGAGATGATGTTGCCACAGCAACAGGCTACGTGTACCAGCGGGCCCTCTTTCCCCAGACTGAGGCCTGATGCCACGGCCAACACCAGAGTGATGGTCTTAATCATCAGGGTCCATTTGCCCAGGTAGCCCCGGATTATAAACCCACTCAGGATGGTCTTAATCTGGGCGAAAGCGAGAGAGCAACGAGGAGGAGATGAGAGAAGGTGGAAGGTGTGAACGTCTGGGGTGATGTAAAACATTTTTCCATAAGGCATGAATTCACTTAAGGAAGACGATCAAATCTCTCGAGTCTGCTGTAATTACAGAAAATGTAAACGCTTCTTTGAAAGAGATCACGAAGCCATAAGAATAAAAGGTCTCTGGTAAGAAAATACAAAAATATGTGTTTCACATAAACGCTTATTGACTGCCTCAAAGGGTTTTCCAATCTTTTCTTAGCACAGGGAACTGTTTCTAAATGATGTGGTCACCGCACAACTACAGGTAGAGATTCTCCATCATTAACGCAGCAGGTCCAACGAAGGTCTGCATGGAGTCCCAATTTACTGCTGCAGCACTCAGCCTTAAAGCAGTGGAAGCTAGAGAGGAGCTTATATGGTTTCTTATGCATTAATATCTGCATATTTCTAAACACTCGGGTGAACTTAAAAAAGTAAAATATAAATACAGTTGTGTTCATAAGAATTTCTAGGGGTGCCAATAATTGTGACGTGATTTTGTTTAAAAAAATAATAATTTTTTGGATAAGGCTTTTTTATTTCCTTAGGATTGACTTCAATTAAAAGGTTAGATTTCTCTCGCATTTGACCTAATTAACCGCAAAAACATTATTTCATAGCCTTTTTTACCCATCCTTACCGAGGGTGCCAATAATTCTGGAGCTGACTAACACCCTGACAGGTTACTAATGAATAGTTTCAGTGCTGGAGTTTCACGATTAAAAGAACAAATGTTGTGAAGGGAAATGTTTTGGTCAGGTGAGACTCGGACACACTGAAAAGCAGAGGCCTCATAGCTCTGTTACATCACTAACGTTCGCCATGAGGCAGACGTACCTCGGGGATCCCAGAGCCGCAGGCGTACGGGGCAAACACTTTGACCAGACACACCGCTAGGAAGGCAAAGGTCAAAGCCCAGTAGGTGTACATGAAGTAGTTCATGATGTAGGAGCCAGGACCCTGAGCCAATCAGACACCAGAATATAGATCAGATATGTGGAGAATGGGGGAAAAAAAAGTTTTAAAAATATAAATATCAGCCAACCTCTAGAAAAGCGATGCATACAAGTCAGTGTTGTTATAGTTCTCATTTTTTAATAATTAAAAAATATATATATTTTCAGTTTTTCAATGATATTGAGTTTAGTTGTCGTTCGTTTTTAGTGTGTTTTTTTTTTAAAGTTTCTCTTAGTTTTTTCTTTATTTCAGTTTTCGTAATTTTAGTTCTAGAGACAGACTGAAAAATTCGGAGCTATTTTTTGTGTGAGGTTTAGAGGAGAATGCATAAATACACACTACGCATTGTTTAAACACACACTATACATGCTTAGAACGGGCAAAACTTGTTACACATGTCCTCAATGATCGCCAAGTAAAAAAAACAGTTTGGCTGAATGTGGCTGAAAGTAAAAAAAAAAGAAAAGAAAAGTGGAATCATGATATATTTACTTGGGTTACATTGAATATTGTTTATTACAATTTGCTTATTTTATCTAATTTTAGTTAAATATTGCTTTAGATGCAATATTCCCTGTTGTCGGTCAGTTTTTTATTTAATTCAAGTTTATTTTATTTCTTTTTTGCAATTTCCCTGATACAAGTATTCACAAAATAGACATTTTTAATTAAGAGTCTTTAATGATTTGATTTGAACTGACAAAACATAAAAATGGAAAAAATGGGAAGAGATATTAATAATAGTACTAATTAGTGGTGCACCAAAATTTATTTAGAAATTCAGTATAAACTGGAAGGAAACTAAAACCGAAAAACAAGGTTTTTTCCCCCCATTTTTCTTTGGCTAAAGGTGATTAAAAATAGCCCAATGGCAGGTGATCCTAAAATACGGTCTGGTGTTGTTTGAAGGCGATGGTTTATTTTCTATATTGTTCTCACCTCGGCCTGGCCCAGGATGAGTTCGGCCCACGTTTTCCACTGCGGACACTTGTCTCTCTCAGCGAACGTGGTCTCGTTGGAGCCCCAGCAGCACTGTTCATGGTTAAACCACATGGCACTCAGACACACACCCTCCTTCAGGTCATTCAACCAGTCAGCAGCAATGTCTATCAAACCCGCCAACGCACCTGAGAGGGAGGGAGAGAGAGAGAGAGAGAGAGAGAGAGAGAGAAAGAGAGAGAGAGAGTAAGTGTGTTATTAACAAGCGTGAGACCTATACAAATCAACCACCAATCAGTAGCAGCAAGTGTTCATGAAGCTTATAGTAAATATCAATAGGTTTATATGAATATGTAAAAAGCATCTGTGATTATTGAAGAAAGCAGCATAAATGTCTGCCTATCCCACAAAAACTCATTATTTTCCTGACATTAAATATGCCAGTATACATCTGAGCCACCTAACAAAAAAGAAAAAAGTTTTAGAGAACGGACAGGACGTCAGACACAGATCCTCACAGCAATGCCTTTGAGTCAACTTAAGCACTTTACCGTAACACCTGCGATATGAATGTTAGACCAGTTGCTATTCTAACATCAATATCCTACCCATCACTCTCCAGGTAACAACAGACTGTCTGCAAATCGACCACAGAAGGCGTGTCTGAGTTCATATATGAAAATAGAAGTCAAGTCAAGTTCAAGTAGGTTTTTATTGTCATTCCTCCATATAAAGTGCAAATACACAACAGTGAGGACGAGTGCAAATATACACTATACAGTAAATAGACAGGACAATAAATACACAGAACAATAAATACACAGGGGCAGTAAATACACAGGACAATGCATGCTGACTAGACAAGACAACAGAACAACATTGGATGGGGTGTGCAGCCAAGGTAATATACGACAAAATACTAGTGCAAATAATTGTCTGTAAACTAATATAGTTTACGTCTATATAACTAGACTTGAGGTCTGTGGGTGTGTCAGCATATATGAAGTCTAAGTAGGAAGAAGAAAGTCACTTCATGTATGCACATGATGTATGTAAAGATTTTGTGAACTAGAGCTAACCAGACAAAATTTCTGAGAGGATTATGAAGTTGTATTCAAAAATGCTATAATCCTCACTGCTAACGCTAACCAGCTAGCTCACATAAGTAGGTGGCCAGAATAACTCAAAAAGCCTCAGAAACATTTGAATGCCGTGTCTGAGTTTATATAGTGACTCAAAGGCACGTCCATCTGTCCCACTCAGACACGCCCACTGGTCTGCAGACGGACCCTATTCAGTAACAAAGCAACAAATATTGATAATGGGACTAACGCGGAACACGGCTCAGTTAGGGTTCAGTAAGTGTGAATATGAGAGTCACTGCTGGAGCTGCTGTGTGTGTCTGCCTACGTCATGGTTTCCAACACAAGAAAAATCCTTAGAGTACTTCTAGTGTGTGTGTGTGTGTGTGTGTGTGTGTGTGTGTGTGTGTGTGCACGAGTGCGCGCATGTTACCTGAAGCCAACCCTGTTAACGTCACCACCAGCCACCCAGACCAGGCGTCGTACAGGCTCTTTGTGAACTCCCATGCTGACTCTTTCTTCTTACTGTTAATCTGCACAGACCAGAACACACACACACACACACACTCTGGCAAATCTGATTTATTTCTGCATGATTATTTCAGAGAAGTGGAGGGCTAGAAAAGAAATAACAGTATCTCTCACTACCAAAATGACTGAAAACACAACAGTGGAAAGTATCAGTACAGTTTGACATTAGTGTAAGGGACATTTTATTTTCCCCCATTCACTGAGACGAGAACCCGCACACCCGCCTCAGAGTTGAAAAGTGCTCAACTTTTGTGGTCGCGACGCGAGAATTGCCTCGGCGTTGGCCAACGTTTCCGGTCTGGCTAGTAAACTCAGTTACCATGCAGGCGACGCGATTTTTTTTCGCCTGCCGTATGAAAAGCTGTGCTGAGCGGCGGGAATTCTGGCCTTTCATACGGGAAGCAGAGAGGGGCATGCGGAGCGGAGAGCGATTTGCAACACCCTGTGTTAAAAGCCCCCCCTAAGTTCTCCCATTTGAGAGTAGGGGTTGGCGAGATAGAGTTTTGTCTATCATATACCTCCAAACTATTGGACGATGACGATACATCACTGTACACACTTTGTTATGGAATCTAACCTCAAAATTTTAGGTTAGGTCTATTTAAAATAAGTAGTTGTGGTTCTATTATAAATGGCGTGCGGCTCGTGTGGTACCTTGCGGTGGCGCTCGCGGTCTTTACACTTCTCTCTGACCCAGTCGATGGTGTGGAAGTCGTCGTAGGTGCCCACGCCAGGAATGGGCTCCTCCAACAGGTCCAGGAGGTGGGTGGAGCTACTCACCCCTCCGGCTCCGCCCCCACCGTTAGACATGGCGTAGTTGGAGCCTGTGTGCACGCACACACACACACACACACAGGGAGAGATGAGTAAGGAGTTTAATATAAAGACGAAGTGTCCATAAAGAAGATGTATGAGGTAGTAAATGAAGGAAGAGGAAATGAAACAGGAAGAAAGGGGAGGGTGAAAAGTGCAAGTCCTTTGAAAAACATTTACTACTTTTATGGGGGGGATGAGTCATGATTGGACAAGAGAATCAGTCATTTTATATTTCTCCCGTTCTAATGCCCATTTTCAGATTCAACAACGCCTCCTAAGCCTAAAGCAATAAGATTAGTGCACCTCTATAAATTTGCGCTAATGTATAGAGAAACCATGGCTAGCTCTTCGCTAGTTACTTCAAAACATGTACTTGAACTTCATCCTCAGTAACGAACACATTAACGGCCTTATTTCATTTATTAAAATTTCAGCCACCTTTATAGCTCACTAAAGCTCCCTCGCATCACTTCTGCCATGTTTGGTAAGGTGAAATAATCAGGATGTTGTACTTGAGATTCGGCGAAGCCGCTCTGCTCTGAACCACACAGCACCAGCTGCAGCTCGAGAAGCTCCGAGTGCTGCGCCTGCAGTAATGAGCTAATCAGCTTTGCACTGCCTCGCCGCTCTCCGGAGCAACCACAAGAGCCAGAATAGAGCCCTGCATCACGCAGTTGTATTTCTCCTGTGCTCTTTACGACACACAGTGCGCAATCTGAGACTTTAGCACACTGCACTTCACCCACTCGCACACCTACGTCTGATTTACTACTTCAGCCTAAATGTTCCCTAAACATTTTCATACGACTTTAAGAGCATTGTTTGCGTTGTCATGCCTTTTCAGATCATTTCACACTCTCTTAGGAAAGCAGAATAGAGGTCACAAGATTTCCTCTAGCGAGCACGAGCACACACACACACACACACACACACACACACACACACACACACACAGAGTGAAATTTAACAAAATGAGGCAAGAACACTGACCAGAAATAATTACTTAGCTGGAGAGAGAAAGTGTGTGTGCTTCGTCTAATCTATTCCTGCTAAATGCATACAACACATGGAACGAGATAATTCTCTCCCTCTCCTCTAATCGAAACATGCTTAAAAATCACATCCACTGTTAAAAATGGATGCTGCATTGAACCCAGAGGCTCGTTACAGAAAACTGTCAATCTCCAGCAGCTGCGTTTCCTGTCTGAGGAAAGGAAAAGAGATGATCAATAAATTCAGCTGGCAGAGCTTAGCTAAAGCTGTTCTGCATTTCAGCTGATGTAAGCTGCTTCTTTCAGATAGCTTATGAAAAAAAAACACACTTTATGCTGACTGTATCTCCACCACAAGTGTGCGCTCACACACACACACAGAAAGAGCAGATCTGGCCCGAAGGAGCTACGCTGAACATCATGACACTGACGCTACACCAAACAGGGCGGCCATTTTGATTAGGCAGCAGCTCACCGAAATGTAAGAGAGTGTATCTGTATAATAATAGTCTCAAAGGGCGAAACTAAATCCTCCCTGTCTTCGGTGTGGACTGAATAAAGCCTACAGATGAAGAAGGGGGTGAGATAATTAAAGGTTATGGCCTGCACGCAGCCGGCCTCAAACGCAGATGGCCGCTGTAACAGGAGCTTCACGTAACCATGGAACATAAATCCTGCAAGTCAAATATAAAGCTGGAATATCCCAACGTTATTAAGAAGGCACTAACAATATAGTAATCTAAATAATAGAATATTAGCATGTCTATCTCTCCGAACCTCTCACCTTTACGTTAAGTGCAGACTGTTGCTAGGTAACAAAGTATTTTCACTGTAATCCTCAATGAAGGAAATATAATGTGACCTTTGCTCTACCAGATAAAGATAACAAAGACGACGGCTGTGCTAAAATGCTGCAACAGTGATGGTTCCTGCACCTAGACTGCCATTCCTCATACGTTTGTATGATATTTGGGTGGCGGCCATTCAATTCCACTGAAAGACACAAACGCATCGATCGTCTAAATGCAACTGCTGTGTGGTCATTAAAACTTTTACTTAATTTACTATGTAATAAATAATAAATGTACAAATGAGAAATATGACCATAAAAACGATGTCTATTTTTACATTGGCCTTTATTCGTAGGCTATCCAGCAGGGCTGGCCCGAATAATTTGAACACTTGAGTATTAGTTCGTTAGGTTGGTATTCGTTTCTCTATTTAATATTCGGAAGCTTCGGCTTTCCTAAGCCACAAAAAAATGTAGCCTTAACTATGACCAATTTCATCAGGAAAGGCCTTTAGATAGAACAGTTATTGTTAATATATGGAAAATAATTTATATATGAAAATGCATGCTGGGCGTGGAGCAATCATTTCTGTGCTTTCTTGTATAGGTCTAGTAAATATAACGTGCACATATATATTACGTCGGCCAATAAATACAGTCCTTGTGACATTGAAGGGACACCATATTAAACTGTGATATATACCGATACCGGGAGAATTTTAAACTATACCATCATTTAAATTTTTGGCCATACCGCCCACTACTACTGGGGGATGAACACATTAATGCCAGTTGGGTCAGGGCGGGGCATGCTCTGCCAGATAGAAAATTCTGAAAAAACAGCTTTTAAATATTCATCTCTGATTATTTATGACAACAGCATTTATTCAGATATAATATAAACAAACCACGAAAGAAGTTAAGAGCCCAGTAAAACAAACTGAGCAGCATCTGGCAGGCAAAGCATAAGAAAGGAGACACACTACTTGCACTAGCCTAGCAAACCCCTAAAAGACATGGTGCTGCTCTGTGTTTATGTTGCAGAACACGTCTCTCATTACCAGTAGACAGAACAGTGACTGCTGGCAAAATTCAAATGTGCAACTACAAAGCAACACCGTGGGCTAAAGATCTCGCCACCAGCACTACAGTATATACAATTTTTTTTTTGCTACTGCAGGTTAGTATTTCCATCAATTTCTCCCCTACCATTCCCCTCCCTACTTCCTGAAGGTCCCAAAACCTTGTTTCTTTTCATTATTTGCTGAGATGAACAGAATCTCACACTCAGTCATGCAACTTATCCTGATGAGTGACAGCTTGTGGTGCTGTTCAAACAAAGCATGCCAACAGAGATAAATTCAAGTTTTAGAGGCCTGGCTAGTGCAGATCTCAACTTCACGGCCCCTCTTGAAAGGTGATCTGCCACCCCAGTACGACACCCTTCACAGTGTAGTGAAGTGAAAACCCGGGTCCATTGACTCGGCAACGTACCGGAACGAGACCTATTACAATACCCTGGAAATTATTAGGGATGCTCACGTGCCATCAGAAGCCCATACATTACCGGGAAAGACTCGCTGAACTCTGAGGTGGCTGAAGGGGCGAAGGACTCGTCGCTGAGTGGCTTTTCAGCAAGAGGCAAGCTGTATTTTTGTCGGATTAACCCATTTTTTAAAATACTCGTATTTCTTACATGTGGATACATTGGAAAGCCAAGACTCAACAGTTTCTGACAATTTGGTTTTGCATTTGCATGATAAAATCTCATGAAGCTAGAAACCGGAAAGGTAATCAGATCTTACTGAGCTACGCAGGCAAACCCAAATAGGTAAAACAGCACAGCGAAGCAACAACAGTAAAATGCCTAAAGTCAACGAAAACGAGTAACACAATAAATGTTCAGAGCAACTCGGAATGAAGGCGTTGTTAGCCATTCAAGGCACGGATGAAATTTTTCATGAAAATAGTACCGTCTGGTTTTATTTAAGTCATATATGGCTTTAGTTAACTACATATTGCCTTGATATTGCTTGGCAAGCAAGAACTGTGTAGGCCAAATTGCTGAATTGTGTATATTTATTGCTTATTAGCCACACGCTTTTACACCACACATGTATATCCTCAGCTTTGGTGGCCACCCTGTTAACGCTTTTGCACTCCCCTTGCCGCCCCCAGACTAAACATTCTCCCGTTCACAAGCCAGCTTTATTGCAGCACACAAAAGATGCTGGCGTCAGAGAGCAGGAGAGGAAAAGCTCGCTACAACATGAGACTCATGAGAGGAAAAGAAGGACTGCATGATGGTCTAAAGCGCCTGAGGGTGAAGCATTTCATCATCAACCTGACACTCACATGATCAAGCGAAAAGCACAGCAGCACAGAAACAGACGATTCTTGGACCCAAGCTCTACATTTGTTATTAGTTGTTCTGAATGTCATGGTTGTGAAAACTGACCTTCATGAGCTCTTTCAGTATACGAGACATGTGACTGCCAGCATGAACACACAGTCACCACCCTCTGCCAGCACGTAGCTTACATCCTCCACCACGATTGCACAACACGGAGGCACAAAACACACTCGCTTTCATGATACAAATATAGACCTAGTGGTGCATACTCTCTGAAAGTAAGTGCTCCCTATAGACTTGCATTGATTTTTTTAATTTAATGACAACCTGAAACTAAAATGGACCTTTTTTTTTTTACCTTGTTAGCTCGTGTCCTTGATCAGATTGTCGACGATTCATCTGTACTAAATCACTTAAAAGACCAAATTCTCCTTAAATTGTCCGTAATCTTTCACTAAAGCGCAGCGATTTTTCCCCGCCTCTAAACGGTGTCTGATTTTTTTGATTACATCACGGTACAATTGCGGGCGGGACAAAAAATATATAAAAACCAATAATTTTATGTCATGTTTTACCCGGGTTACCGATTAACTTTTCACAAGCCAATCAAATCCCGATGGATAAAACCAAAGTCCCGCCCCCTCCCAAATATGCTCTTTCATTCGGAAATACGTCATGTTACGGAAAAAAACGCGTTCGAATTTCAGTTTCACCTCGTCTTTAAGATACATGACAGAATCAAAAGGTACAGAGAACATCATCTGATCTTTCTTAATATAATTAAGGAAACTTAAAAAAAAAAAATCCAAAGACCAACTGACTCCTGTTCTTTCTTATACATTTATTAATTCGCTCGGACTACAGCAGTGAGTTTTTCTCCCAATGCTACCGAGTTGTCTTGGTGCTTATCCGAACATATTTGTCAAATAAAACAGTCTAATCTAGCAGACTAGCTAACTTGGATAATGATCTTCTGAGTAATGCTGGACAACACACGCGCAGGCTAACAGTTACTCTCGAAACTTTTAAAGCCGGAATATGTTTACATCCATAGACAAGTGGCAGCCAAGTGGCTTCGCATCGCTCTTTACTGAATGAAGTCATCAGCTATCTTGGTCTCTACTGGTGACTGAATAGCTGAATAAATGAGTGCATCCACAGAACACGAGGGGTCACTGAATGGTTTAATGAGGATGATAAATGATGTAAATCATATGCTATGGCCTTCACAGTCACCAGATTCTCAACCCGACTGAACAGAGATTTCGGAGCGACGTGTTAGACAGCGGCTCTCCACCACCGTCATCAAAACACCAATTGAAGGAATATCTTTTAGAAGAACGGTGCCCCATAAGTTTACATTTACAGCATTTAGCAGACACCCTTATCCAGAGAGACTTACAACAGAGTTGTTAATATAATTCCTCCAGTACAGTTCCAGAGACTTATAGAATCTACGCCAAGGAGCATTGAAGCCGTTCTGTCAGCTCATGGTGGCCTAAACACCTCACTAACACTATGGTTTTTTTTTTTCCTTTTATTTGTCACCTGTCTGTATATGCGGAGGATCATCGTGTGTGAGGCTGTGTCCAATTCTCAATCAGACAGTTGTGCACTGCATAGGGGACAAAATCCATTACCTCACGTCTTGAAGTGAATTGGCCTCTGACAACGGATCAGTGTGTGCCAGACAACGGCTTAGCAAGAGCCGAGGACTACTACACCGTAACACCCAGTTTACACCAGAGACTGCAGTAAGTGCACACTGGGGGGGTGATCCTGCGTGTATTGTACCTGTATGAAACTATAACTACATGTAAGGAGGCTTGTGTCTGAGCTGGGATGGAAAAACACTGTGCAACAAGTCATTCCTGTTGAACTGCTGATGAATGAGCGAATGAATGCATGCTGACGCATCACACTGATTCACGCATCCAACGTCGGGGATTGCAGGGGGTCCTTCCAGCACGCCCTGAAATGAATACAACACACTCACACACTCTCACACACACACACACTCACACACACTCACAGTACTCTCATTGTCTCTAGGGAGGAGGCACAGTCTGTGCACACTATTACACGGACATGAAACACACACACACACACACACACACACACACACACTTGGGCAGGCGCACATACAGGCTGATACAACTGACCAGCTAGAATATACATGCATAACTGACTACAATGGTACATTTGCAATGCTGGACCTTAAATTGTAAAACACACACACACACACACACACACACACTCAAGCGGAAGGTTAAATGTTGCAATGCTGGTGAAAGCACTAAAGCTCGTGCACATTCTCTCTCTCTCTCTCTCTCGAGCACGAGCACGCGCGCGCTGAATGAACCGTGGCCAAGGTTAGTCACTGATTAACAGAAAGACAAACATGCCGATGGGAGCGTTAGTGCGCAGTGGTGCACACGCTCCGCTAACGGCTGAACTACAAGCCCAGATCGGGAAAGGGTATGATCCAGAGGGGGGTCGCTCGCGCCGTACCTCTCTTGTGGATTTCCTGCAGGGGGATCGTGTCGCCTCCGCCGTCGTAGGGCAAGTAAGGGTCCGCGGATTCGTCCTCCATTACTGCCTTAAGCTAGCAAGCAGCTTCTAAGCTCTACGTAAATCTGCAGACTGCCATATTTACCAGCCGCAGTCACACTCACTCTCTCTCACACACACACACACACACACACACTCAGTAAGTGTGTATGCGTCTCTTCTTCTGCACTCGTCTAATTTCCTTTTCACCAGCTGACCGCTAGGGGGCGATCACGATCCTGATCATGACGATGATGTCATCGACATGAAGGCCGGCCGCGTCCCGAACCTGCCATGTCGCCATTTCATCGTCGCCACAGTTAGTGCGCGAAACAAACAAACAAACCCAACACATTTAACATGGGATACTTTTGTACGTACTGCTGTACTCGGACGCGGCCTACAATTTCGACATTACTATTTTATTACGGTAGCGCGGTTTTGACCGCAGGCGGAGATAAACCGGTTGCTATGGGCGACTGGAGGGCGAGTCCATGGAGTAATAATCCGTGGGGGTGAACGGAGCGGTTCATTATTTTTCGTTAGGAGGGGCGTCCAGGGGGATTAGATCAAGTCTGGTGCACTGTTTATTAAGATGTGTGTTTAGGTAATGTTTGTCCAGCAATGTCTCTCTTCAAACACAGGAGGAGTAAAAGGAGGAACAGGCCACCTG
>JAOUQW010000040.1:3531571-3545812 GCA_028565825.1 Olivaichthys viedmensis | reverse complement strand
GGATTTCTGTAAAGCTGCTTTGTGACAATGTCCATTGTTAAAAGCGCTATACAAATAAAATTGCATTGAATTGAATTGAAAACAATAGCTCAGCTCAACTGGGACCCATCTAACCTGCACACAATGTGGTACCACGAGCAGTAAAGCATTCCTATATTCAGTGCTGCCAGAACACATTAAGCTTTGACTTGAGCAATATCGAGCTCGTGGCCTGGTGTAAAACCCTGTGGACATAAAACTCACACGTCCCTGGACCACTGACGACCGTTCAGCGCTTGTTGAATGAAAGAGGAGCGTCGTGTCCAGCAGCCGGCTGACACCCGACAGCTTGTGGAGCCCAGGCTAAAGGCTAAGCTAAACAAGCTAACTGTCACATCACACACTCAGCTGGCTGAAAACCTAACACAGAAACATGCACGTTATTACCTCCACAAAGCCTCGAGTCCACTCATGCTTTCGCCGAACCGGGAAAAAAAAAATGTCCCCCCCCCTCCTCCTCCTTCTTCTTCTTCTTCCTTCTTCTTCTTCCTCAATTTCTATCTGACATTTTCCCCTTTTGGAGCTGCTGATATCATTTTTTCTTTTTCTTTTTTTTTCAGTTGGTCCGGCTGGTGCGGGTGACGTCACTACCGGTGTCTCTTTAAAAGCGCGTGCGCGCGCGAGTGCGCGCGAGTGCGCGTGCGCGCGTGATCATTCTTATTCTCAGGAATGGTATGCTTTGGACATGCGTTTGAATGCCCAACAGTAATGTAGGCCTAAATAAAACAGGTGCAAGTCATGTTTGTACACCTCTTTTTTTTTTTTTTTGGTCGTATTTGTACAGATGAGTGCAAAAAGGTTTACATTTTTGAAAAACCTTTGTAAACCCCACTCCCCCCACCCCACCCCATGGCTCCTGGGCACATTAAAAATGAAAGTGTCCCTGTGTTTTCCAGTGTGTGAATGAAGAAAAAAAAAAGACATTTTTCTTCCGAAGAAATACAATTCCGCGACAAGGCAACAACCCTAAAACGTAAGGCGAAATAAACCAAAAAATATATATATATTTTGAGGAGAACCAAAATGAGGGGCAATGTTACAACGGAGAGGATTCCCGAAACGCTGCTCAGAGGATACCAAAGAGTTCAGAGGCAGTGTGAAAGGCAAACAGGGGTCATAGACGTTATTAGAGAATGTTTATATCACAATCAGAACAGGACATGCAAACGTATGAACTCATGTCATTTTGGGGTTTTTTTCCACTGTTATTATCTTAGCATACACTTTTTGACCACTTTTCTTACTTGCAATAATGACATCTGTGAAACCTAACACCCTAAATGTCTTGTTGCTATGAATGGCATTTCTTCACTTTATTCTGCGCGCATGCAAACTTTTGCACTCAACTGTACATTTAGGGTAGGTATCTCCAGCCTGGTTTCGGGAAGGCGTAACACCTAGAGAGCGCCTTTCCAATCATAATCAACTTTTAAAATAAAATAAAAAGTTGTCTTTGATGTATTAATGGTTAATGGCTGACCTGACTTTACAGAGAGGACAAATTATAACACAGTTACTGTACAGAACCTGACCGTCCTCATTGCAATGTTATTATCATGTTATTAGAATTGTAGCCAAGTGGTGTATTTAATACACTTAGTCCACTAAAGAAGCTCTGTCGCTTTAAGAGAGGGCTGTCTGAGTGTTGAGCTGGGTGGAATTTTTGTGTGACCACAGCTCTAAGCGTGCATGCGCAATGAACAAATGGGAGAGAGTGACTTGGGCAAGATGAGCATGTGAGCTGTGACTAGGGTTCGGGTGCCTCAAGTGTTTATTGAAATAATGCTTCAGATTTATCATTTGGGTGCTCGAAAACGGCATAGAAGAACTCACGAGAGTATCTGTGAGTATATTTTCATGTTTTGAGCTTAGAAAATTAGTTAATTACACTGGATGGCTTTGGATTGTGCTGTAGCTCTGTTGGCGTTTGGTTTTTTTTTGCACATTGTTGATTAATCCCAGTTAGTACTGTAAAATATTCACAAAATGCTATTGTAATCATTATTGTATGTGGTTTATTGTATGTTGTTTTAGAGATTCAGAGTTTATATGTAGTTCACAGCGTTCTCTGTAGAAATCACTCATGTTGTACATGTAAGAGTAATGTAAAGTGTTCCTTTTCATTGAAACAGAACCCACTACCGTATTTTATTGGGTTATTTTATTTTGTAAAACATTTTGTTGGAGTAAAGAACCCTAAAAATATTTTTGTGTACCGTATGGCTTAATGACCACCGGCTACATAATCTATATAATATATTATTATTTTTGATAATAATATAAAAATTTAAACATACATTAAAATGGTGGCTATGAGTACTTGATTATAGAAACAACAGCATACTAGACATTGAGACTGTAAATTTGTCTTTATCTTAAAGGAGTGAGGATTAATTATTTACTTGGCTGCTCCCATTTGGCAGCAAACAAAGAGATGTGTTTGATTTACTCCAAAGGAAAAAGGTCTGTTGAAGAAAACAACCTTTTTCACAAGCACTACAAGAACAGTGAGCTGCAAACATCAACAGGACGAAGCAGCTCAAAGTCCGAAGCAGAGTGAAAAGAGTATCTGAAAACTGCACATGTATGTATAAAAGATCACTCAAACCTGCAGGTTAGGTAATTTATTATCATTTAATCTGACACAAGATATCATTATATTTTCTATTTCTATAAATTTTCAATATAAAACAACATATTACAACCCAAATCAGTCCTTTGTGATTTTTCGGTTCTGCTTCACATTGTGGGTTTCAGTCTCTGTTTAGTCCAGACCAGAGTAGAACTCTTTCTCCCTCCTGTGCTGCTGCACTGGCATGTCCCTTCTGGTGTTCTGTAGTCTGTGCATGTCAATCTCCACCATAACCACGCCCACATCTGTCCCCCCACAGTCCGCCATGACCACGCCCCACGGGTCCACAGCAAGTGCATGGCCATACGATGAGCGCTTTGCATGATGAGCTCCAACCTGAGCAGCGGCCAGGACGAAACACTGAGTCTCAATGGCTCTGGCCCGCAGGAGAACCTGAAAGAACCAGAGAACCCCAATAGAGAACGAAAATTGAGCTTCATGTGCCAGCATTAGCAAAGGAGCAAAATGTCGTTTCAAACTTATTTGACTGACTTTGAGAATCACAATTCCAGAAATCTATTATGAAATAATCCAAAATGTATTAGTAATGTTGCTGGCAGAGCTCATAACAGGACTTAAAGTCATGACAACATAGTTACATTAAATGGTTGTATTTATCTGTACATAACATTCCCAAAGTCCTGAGTGGCAGAGAGCAGAGTGCATGCTTCTGATCAGGTGCACAGTCTGTGAAAATGTGTTTATGTTATGTGTATGATAAATGATGAAAATTACACTCTCTCAATTACGTAGATGAAATATTGTTTTTAATTTATTACACACACTCACACAAAAGACAATCGTATCAGACTATTACCTAAATAATCGGAACTTCCTCATCTGCAAGCGTTTACCTATTATGATCTTATCTAATGTATTAATATTATATTATCATTTTCCAAATGCTATTGCTAAAAGTTTTATACACACCAAAATAAGGGATCACATTACACCATCCCAACTCTCTTACAGCCATAGATCCACTGAGCATTTAAAAAAAAAATAATAATAATAATTCTTAAAACCTATTTGTTTTGGATTATTTTTTAATAGGTGAACCAGAGATTTATTTTACACTATTCGCTTTTTTTTTTCTTTTTTTTTTACTTTTCATTTAATGTATTTTAATTATTTTGTCTTTAACATTTTTTTGGACTCTCTATGAAGCACTTTATTTTACCCTGTTGTTTAAAAAGTGCTATATATATATATTATTATTATTTAATATTATTATTGTTATTATTATTAATATTATTAATTTGGCAACTAGGAATACTTGATTAACAATTAAATATTTATTTATTACTTAAACAGGGAAGCTGTACTTAGACTATTATCTCATTTTCAAAAGGGCCCTGCATGTTAGCAGCAAGTAAAAAAGTTTATTAAAAATCTTTAATAAAAATGAAATAAAAATTTAAAATAAAATAAAATAAATAAACCTATTGTGTCATATAATCTAAATCAATGCCATATAAAACACTCCAGTAAGATTAAATAGAACATGTGCATTAATTAAAAATAAAACAAAAAAAGAAAAAGAAAAAGAAAATAAACTATGGAGCTATTTCAGAGTCACCAGAACCTGAAACCTGAATTTGAATTCATGATGCTTGACTGAAAAACATGTGAAATTTGGTGTTATTGAATTTTGTCTCTCTGAAGTCTTAGATATTTGAAATGTAGGTCTTGAAAATTCAGGTGAAAAATTCAAGCTGTAGGAAATTCGGTCGTCGAATTGCCCCTAGAGCCTCACCTCCCAGTGGGCGGTGCCTGTTGCCACGGTAAATGCTGAGGGATAAGTGAGGATCTCCGCCCCCTGTCTCTGGAGAGCCGAGGACATCTCGGGGAAACGCAGGTCATAGCAGATCCCCGGTCCCACCTGTACAGCCATCGAGCAGAGTAATAAAGTCACACAGCACCCACTTCCAGAAACACTATGCCTTTATATACCATATACCTTTCCAACGGGCGTCTGAACAGGAGGCGCTAAGCTCGGTCCAGGAATGGTGAAGGCGCTCTCTTTTAGGGACACACCTTTACCCGTCAACTCTACATCAAACAAGTGCCCTTTTCTGTACACAGACACGATCTCACCTGTGGAAAACGCACAAAGTTCACAAGGTGTCACATTCACGATTTGCTGCTCAAATCCAATTTCTTGTTAGATTCTTCCCATTATCTTTTTAATTGGCCCAATATCAGACACTAGTCTGAACAGGTCACGCTCCTGAACTGGCACACGCCTCCAGAAGTGAACAAAACAGAACCAACTAAATTCAGGCAACACCAGCAATCGCTAACCTAAAGTAGTTTTTGACATTTATGTGCAGTGGGTGCTGGCTGCGAGTCCGAGCTGTGTGTCTGTTGGTTGCTGTGTTGTTTAACGCTATATGAAATAGGCATTATGATGAATGTCAAGTTGGATCGATGTGAAAGCCGCATGAATATCGATCTGACTGCTCAAACTGAGGTCACATTGCCGCATATCAGAAATGTATCAGATTTCAGTACCACGTATAAACGTGGCCGAGATCGGAGATGAAACTATCTTGTAGAACTAAGCAAGTTCTACAAGATTCTTGGAACAACCACCAGCCGATTTCCTTATAAAACTGCGCAACAGTGTGCCTAAGAGAATTGATGCAGTTTTAAAGGCAAAGGCTGTTCACACTAACACACTGATTTGTTTTAGTTTTTTTTTTTTTTTTAACTGTTTATTGCTTTTTATAGTATTTTTTTCTATTCAGGAACTTTTAATTTCATTATTTTTAAAAGCATTTTCACTTTACAGAATTTCTTTACAAGACTTTTGCACAGTGCTGTATGAGGGTGGAAAAAACCCGAATTCGCACCACTTTTACCTGCAGTGTGAACACAGCCAAAGTGAATTAAGTTAGCGGGGTATGAAGTGTGTATAGAAGATACACAATCCACATAGTGGTGTATATACTACAGTGAATCTATCTGTAAAATCTGAGCTTTGTGAACCATTGTGTTGTCTATTCTAGTATAAACAAAGGATCATTCGTCATTACTGAATAAAGTCTTCTACAGTTTTGCAACAGGTTTTGAATGTAATGATGCTAAGCTAATGAACAGCTATATTTATATATACACGACAAAAGTTTTTTGTTATTTTTTACATAAGTAGGGTAAAGGTTTCTTCTGGTTTTCATTAATAAACCAGTGCAAAGTTGGCACTTGAACATTTGAAAAACCAAAGGGGACTTTGTAAAGGCGAAAGTAGTTAAAGGGCCATGTGGTACCTTGTCCATTAATGATGACATGGCTGTTGTAGATGCGTCTATCGCTCTCCCAGTCGTGCCCTCTTTCATGGAAACCTCCCAGAGACAGCCACACATTCAGCTTCCTTACAGCGACAGAGGCAAAACATCGTACAGCTTTATGAAACATTTCATAAAGCTAATGTCTTTTACTGCTATGAAAACATTGCCCTTTTCCAGCTGTGTGTTTATGGAAATTTCTAGAAAAAGAGAAATATATTGCTATCATGGCCAACGTCAAATGTTTGATTTCATCAGATTTGAACAATTTATGTACGGTAGTAAAACAAAACCAAATCAGTTCAGATAAAAAAAATGATGAGGTGACGACAAACTCTTGCTGGTAAGCTATCGTGGATTTAGCGTTCGCCAATGGCTAGCCAGTAAATGTGCCTGCTAGGTAGCTAACAGAGCTCCAGTTTACGAGGCTTTTAGGTCTGCGCTTTTGAAAGCTATATATGAAGTACAGTTTCTGCAAATGTCATCATTTTTATATTTGTGACTTTATTGATTGCTTTATACACACAATGGCTTTGTGCTTTGCCTTAAAGTGTTGGGTCACTTTATATTAGAATTTATACCGGCTTTTTCTGGACTATAGGCTATAGCTTTGCTGATTATTGTTCTTTTTCGGGTTATAATTAAAACTGCTGATCTTGCATGGGAGAATACAGACTGCTGTATTATTATGGGTTTATTAGTTGCATTGTTTGTCTGTTGTCTTGTTCAAATGAAGCTACAGTATTGTCATTCAGGAACTAGTTTCTGCGCTCATAACCTCAAAAAGATCTCTCGCTTCCTAAGGTTGGTGTCAGTGCTACTATTTGTCCATTTGTAAAACTGTTACAAAAGCCCTCGAATGTTGTTCATTGAAAACCTGCTGATTTCGTGGGCCATTATTAGTGGTTGGTTTGCACGTTATCTACCACTGTGGGGAGTGTGTGCATGCAAATAACCTTCCGCCACTCCCCTGAGTACATGCTTCTAAATAACACCATACTCTTGATGTTACTCTACACTTTACCATACTCTACACTTTACTCAGTCCAGTGGAATAAAGAAAAAGACAGTGTTTTAAGGCAGGAATGTTTAGCGTGACTCAGGCACCTGGCTAATTGAGAATATCTGGTGATGATGTCACCCTGTAGGCTTTCAGACAGCTGCAGCGTCTCCTCTCGATTGGAGCCGATGTAATCGAAGCCCTCGGGGAGGAAGATCATGCTCGCTCCATCCTCCTTGGCCTGCTCGACCAAGCGCTCACATGCGGTGAAGTTGGCCTCCTTGTCAGGGGTGGAGGTCATCTGACACACAGCCGCCAAAGGATGTGACGAGGTCATTCTGTTTGTGTGTGTGTGTGTGTGTGTGTGTGTGAGAGAGAGAGAGAGGTTTGGTTGGTTTAATTACATTTACTAATGTGTTTAATTGATTCATTACAGTTCATGACCACAATGTATAGAGTTTACAGTAACTCAAAGCGGACATGTGTAAACATTTTATTGGTTGAGAATGAAGCACAGAGTCATGTATGAAACGAGCATCCACAATGTTACATGAATGATGTGCAATGGAGGTTCTCAATTTCAATATTTTTATTCTGTTCCAGCTGCAAACACACTGAAA
The DNA here is from genome assembly GCA_028565825.1 of Olivaichthys viedmensis. NCBI lineage: Eukaryota > Metazoa > Chordata > Actinopteri > Siluriformes > Diplomystidae > Olivaichthys > Olivaichthys viedmensis. The sequence continues at coordinate 3,538,234 of JAOUQW010000040.1, read as the reverse complement.
GCTGCCATGCAATGGATTTCGCTAGTTTCTTGTGTTTCAGGCCTCCATTTACATTGTAAACTATATAAAGCAGCAGTAAGGGAGACATCGGACAGAATGTGTACATTTTTGCTTGCCATGGTAATCCCTCTTTTCTTTTTCTCTTTCTCTCTAATGCACACACACACTTCTGATAAATAATTTGCTCACCTTTGCATTCTTGTGTTGTGATGGCACTTAATTATAACTTTAAACATTGCATATGTCTCTCTCTGTTTATAATCTGTGAATCAGTTTCTGGCCTTTTGTCGATAAGGTTTGGCATTGCCTCTGTCTGTCATTCTCTGTATGTCTCTCTCTGCTCAATGACTACTGGCTGTTTTGTGTTATGGTAGCCCTGCTTTTTTTTCTGGTTGGGGCAGTTGTAGATTCATGTCATGGTGTACTGTAGGTATAGGGCCCCAATGATGGCTCAAGCCCAGGGGCCCCCACCCCCCTAAGTCCGCCCCTGCATGTGGGTTTTTTAAATGCTAATCCGCGACAGCTAGCGTACAGTCTATGCTAATCTGTGACAGCTAGCATGTTGGCAGAATAATAATACAGGTTTAGGTTTCTGTGTTGTGTTTGGGAATTGTGTACTCAGTTCAGTATTCAATTTAATCATTATATAGAAAAAGACACGTCCCTGTTACAGATCGGGAAATGAAGCCAGTCGTGATTCTTACAGCTTATGTTCCTCTCTTTTGTGTGTGCAAATTGTCCGTCGTCTAAAGGACAAAAAGACAATGATTGGTAATTGTCGCGTCAAATCCCGCTGAAGGCTGAATGAGATTGGATTGTTTGGGAATGAACGTGCACAAACATTAAACAGTTGTGTAATATTGCATCTCAGATCCAAACACTGCCAACTACAGCTCTTTCCATCCTTAACTAGGGGACGTATAAATCAACAGACTGTCTTATAAAACTCTGAAGAAAAGAGCTGGCAACAGCTTCTTTAATAGATAATGTTCATCTGTTTTTATTCCATCAGTTTATTCCAAATGCGAAAATACAATTATGTCGTATTTTATATTGCTCGTGATTGTACTGACTGAAATTTTGGATTCAGTGATGTGGTTGTATTTCGTTTGATTTCATAAGAATGAAGCCGTAATAAAACGCTAACCCCGCCCCTAACCCCAAACCGTAACCTTTGTAACTTACATACAACTTGTAAAGTTACAAATTGACAAGACTGTGTCCATGTTGCTTTATTTTAAAACCATTAAGCTCAAAAGTCAAGGGTGTTAAATTTTTTTTAATTTTTGAATAACCCATCACGCCACAAAATTTATGTACGCTTAAACATCTTCAACTGAAAACCAAACTCGCTCACTGACGCAAGGGCCGCTCTGAAACCCTGCCTTCATTTTCCTCAAGGGTTCCTTGGATAGTTAAGTGGTCTTCACTTTTTGAGAGATAAGCCCCCTGTTTAGTATCAGTACGTCCCCTCAATTGTGCATAAATAAGTAAATGACTTCTGTTGTCCTTCACTTCCCAAAGTTTTGATGTAACCTTAAGTTGAAGAAAAGTCCTGTGTTCCCAAACATAGTGGCTACTGAGCTTGATGCTGTGAGCTGCATGGTGAAAAAAGTGGGTTAAAAACAAGGGTACTGCAATACCATAATGTTCTCCGCTGGCTCTTGATATCATCAGCAACTCCCATGATTAAAAATACAATACAAAAACAAAGTAAGTAACATGCATATTTTGCACAAAGTACTTTTCCACATAAAAAAGGGTCTATGCCCCCAAATCTTCACAGAAAGACACTCAGAAAAAAGCATTGATCAAGTGTTCCTTGGATAGTTAAGGGTTCTTCGTTTTTTAAACACTCTCAGGAAAAAGCCTTCCTCAAGGGTTTCTTGCATAGTTAAAGGGTCTGGCTTTTGACAAGACGATGGAAGACTCTCTTGATCAATGCACGTCAATAAGACATCATACCGACCCTTGCCAATTAAGTTCCAGAAGCTTTTAGAACCTTCTGCTGAAAGCCCATCCAGCCCAGGTGACTTGCCATGGTTCTGTTTTTGGACGGACCATGTTATCACGCTGAAAGTCAGGATTCTTTCTAAATCCAGCTCATCTCACGGAGGAGCTCAGGAGCTTCTTTATCACAAGCCTCTAACCGAGAAAGCTTCTAATAAAATGATGAAATGGCAAATGAATAAAGTTCCTATGGATCTGTTGTTCCTCTGGTTTCTCTGCCATCTTGGAGTTTTAGCTAATACACTGCTCCAAGGGTTCAAAAAATGGTTCCTCAAGGGTTCTATTGGATATTTAAGGGTTCTTTACTTTTTTAAACACTCCTAGAAAAAAGGGTTCCTCAAGGGTTCTTTGGATGCTTAAGGGGTCTTCACTTTTTATACATTCTTAGAAAAAAGGGTTCTTTGGACAGTTAAGGGTTCAGGGTACAGGAAAGTTTATAAATGTTCTTAGAACCCCAGAAAACATGACAGATTGAATGTTCTTAGAACTAAAAGTTGGTAGAACCGTAAGACTCAGAAAACGTTCTGCTAACCTAAAATTGTTAGCTGGAAATCTGTCTCTGCTTTGCTCAAGAATTTCTTGTTTCATCTTCTTTTAGGGCTCTGTGTAGTGTGTGCTGTATACTGAGAGAGAGACAGAGAGAAACAGAGAAAGAGAGAGATAAAGAGAGAAACAGAAAGAAGGAGAAAGGGAGATACAGGGGCCCGGGGCCGAGTGTGTTGTGTAAGTCATGTGTGTCTCGGGGCCGAGTGTGTTGTGAAAGTCAGGTGTGTCTTGGGGCCGAGTGTGTTATGTAAGTCAGGTGTGTCTTGGGGCCGAGTGTTTTGTGTAATTAAATTGTGTCTCGGGGCCGAATGTGTTGTGTAAGTCAGGTGTCTCTCAGGGCCGAGTGTGTTGTGTAAGTCAGGCGTGTCTCGGGGCTGAGTGTGTTGTGTAAGTCAGGCGTGTCTCGGGGCCGAGTGTGTTGTGTAAGTCAGGTGTCTCTCAGGGCCAAGTGTGTTGGCCCCGAGAGATATAATAATAATATAATAATTACATTATTATATTATAAATTTGTAAGTCAGGTGTGTCTCGGGGCCAAGTGTGTTGTATAAGTCAGGTGTGTCTCAGGGCCGAAAGTGTTGTGTAATTCAATTGTGTCTCGTGTCTTGGGGCCGAGTGTGTTGTGTAATTAAATTGTGTCTCGGGGCCGAGTGTGTTGTGTAAGTCAGGTGTGTCTCGGGGCCGGTGTGTCATGTAAGTCAGGTGTGTCTCGGGGTCGAGTGTGTTGTGTAAGTCAGGTGTCTCTCAGGGCCGAGTGTGTTGTGTAAGTCAGGTGTGTCTCGGGGCCGGTGTGTACACACTGGAGTTTTAATCGTTTTCGCCGGCGTGTTTGTGAGATGCTGTGATCAGAGTAATTGAAACACGGCGACTGTGATTGAAGCTTTCTTGGGATTGCATTTTTTTCATCACAAATCGATTTGAACTCGTCGTGAGTGCGCTCGAACGGAAACATGCAGAGTTTTGCCCGTTCGGGCTCTTCGGCTGTTTCAGATTTAGCCTGTCTGAACACATTAGCCTCGTTATTAATCATGCTAATTTGGACGTTTCTGAGGAAGGCATGCGCTCGCAGACTGACACACATCTCGGATATTTCACGCCGAATCTGATCCTCTCCTGAAGACATGCTTCTGAAGATGGCTTCTTCTGTAGCTTTGCATTAGGAAGGCGGGTCCTGTCATTAACCCTGCGTGCAGTGATTTTTTGCTATTGTGCGTATCCTATCTATAGTTTTCTGCTGGTTGCCATGGTTACACTGGTAGCGTGATTATGGCTGCACAAATGACATAGCTACAGAAGGTATTGAAAGCTACCCATATGACCACAAATCAGATGACTTCAAGCTAAAAATGAGAGGTTTGGCCCATTTTGACCACAAATCTAATGTATTCATGCTAAAAATAAATATTCTGGAGGGAAATCGCTTGTGTATAAAATAATGAGCCTAAAACTATGTTTTGCTCTTCACAAAAGGCTGCTCACACCAACAAATTCATTTGGTTTAGTTTTTTTACTGCTCTTTATGGTATTTTTTTATATTTAGGAATTTACAATATTTTGTAATTTTCATTTAATTAGTTTATATCACATCATTTTCGCTTTACAGAATTTCTTTACATGTGCCTAAGACTTTTGCACAGTGCTGTAGATATTTAATGCCTTAATTCACATGTTCTTGGTGGTTATTTTGCGGAGTTTGTAACTGACGCTGAATATTGTTCCACTCAGACCCACTGACCTGAGTTCAGCTGATTATCAACATTTACTAAGTAAGGGAAAAAACTCTTACTCTCACGTGCAGTTATAGTAAAATAATGAGTGATGAAGTGGAGTTACTGTCACCACCCCAGAGTTGATTTTTTTCCTATAACAGCACATCCCCAAGTGTTTTATTCCGCTTATACCACAGCAATTTGTCAACGATTACACAATCTTATATATTAAAGAATGACAACGTACGTTTTATACGTTTATAGTCACATTTAATATTGTGGAACGTCAGCTGTTCTCACTTACGTTATAACCGCTATAAATAGTCGTTCCCTCACCAGCCTCTTTCTTTTTTCTCTCTCTCTTTAAATTAATAAGACAAAAAAATGCAGCTTGTCGTGTTACTGATAAACTACAAAGCACAAACTCCTCTGTCCTGAAGGTGTTTGGAGCGGGTAAGATGCCGTGGATCAATCCAATCGCCTTGCCGCCAGCTCCGCTAAAATTGTGCAACTTTATAGTCTTTTTTTCCGTGTTTTTAGTTGTACTTTGCGAATTTGTTACGGACAATGATCACATATGACTTCAAGTCACTTATTGGAATACGACAACAGTCAACTCACCACTTTTTAAACACTTCTTTCACCGATTGTGCTACCCTGCTGGCGGAGATTCTCAATGCCTACATGAGGAAACGTAAACATCAAGGGAAGCGTGGAGGAGTTAAACATCAGCTGCAATTCCAGCCACACAGACCACCTCTGCCCAGTATCCTGCTCTCCAATGTTCAGGCATTGGATAATAAACTGGATGACCTCAGTGCTCATATCAATTTCCAGCGAGAAATCCAGAATTGTAATGTCCTTTGTTTCACCGAAACATGGCTAACCCCCAGCATACCGGACAACACCATTCAAGCAGGTGACTCTTTTTCTGTATATCGATCTAATAGAACAGAGAACTCCGGTAAGAAAAAGAGGGGGGGATGCATGTGTTTTTTATGGTGAATAAGGATTGGTATTATAGTGGGAATATTAAAACTCTATCTTGCTTCTGCTCACCCGATCTGGAATTGTTGACCATTAAATGCAGACCGCACTTTCTACCAAGGGAATTTACATCGGCCATTATCACTGCGGTCTACATCCCACCACAGGTGAGTACAGAAGCTGCTCTGTCGGTCCTTCACAAAGACTTGAACTGCTCACAGACCGGTAATCCTGATGCTGCGCTCATTGTTGCTGGATATTTTAATCAGGCTAACCTTAAGAAGGTTATGCCTAACTTCTACCAACATATTGACTGTGCCACAAGGGGACTAAAGACTCTAGATCATTGCTACACGCTGTTCAAAGATGGCTACAGGGCAGAATCTCTACTCGCGTTTGGGAAAACAAGTATGTAAACAAACTGCGTCGTGTGCCCCCCATGACGTAAGAGGTCACAAAATGGTCGGGCCAAACAGAGGCCATCCAGGACACCCCCCCGCTGATGTCATCGAGGACATCAATGGATTTACTGAGTCTGTGGTGGATTTAATTTGTAAAATGACAGAAACAACTATACCCAAAATTACGGTTAAGTCATTCCACAACCAGAAACCATGGATTACCAGAACCATCCGTGATGCTCTAAACTCACGCACTAGAGCCTACAACCTTGGGCTGCAGTCAGGAAACATGGACAACTACAAAGCAGCATGCTACAATGTAAGGAAAGCAGTGAGGGAGGCAGAACGGTACTACGGGAAAAAAGTGGAACTACAATTCCAAGGGGGAAACCCCAGAAGCACGTGGCAAGGACAAACTACAAGGGGACCCCCCCTCCTTGGGGAGTGTAGATGCGTGTCTAGCAGATGAGCTAAACAACTTTTATGCTCACTTTGAGGCAATTGGTAGCCAACAAGCCAACACAGCTGAAGCAAAGGCTGTTGGAGGGGGAGGAGAACCTTTCACCCTTTCTCAGCATGATGTCAGGAGGGCATTCAAATGTGTGAACACCAGGAAGGCAGCAGGACCAGACAGTATTGTTGGGCGGGTCCTCAAGTCATGCGTTGACCAACTGGCACCAGTGTTCACAACAATATTCAACCTTTCCTTGGCCCAGTCTGTCATACCCACCTACTTCAATGTGTCCACCATCATCCCCGCGCCCAAGAAACTAGGACCAGCCTGCCTAAATGACTATTGCTCAGTGGCACTCACCTCTGTGGTGATGAAGTGTTTTGAGTGGCTGATCAAGGACTACATATGCTCCTCACTGTCCAGCACATTGGACCCACTACAGTTTATCTACCGTCCCAACAGATCAACAGAAGACGCCATCACACACATCCTCCACACCGCCCTATCCCACCTGGACAAGAAGGGGAGCTATGTGAGACTGCTGTTCATTGACTATAGT
>JAOUQW010000040.1:3484360-3496249 GCA_028565825.1 Olivaichthys viedmensis | reverse complement strand
TTGAATCTATATTTTTCATTGTCTTAAAGACATTTTGATAAAGGCTTATAGTTGAAATTTGTTTCTAAGACAAATGTGAGGTTAATGCCTATGTATATATTTATTTCTGAATCAAAATGTATTGTATTTTAATGTATTTTAAGTAGTTTTTACTTAAAATTAAACACAAGTCAACAACAACAAGTCGCTTGGACTATTTGGGAAGTTTAAGAAAGGCCTCCTGGGTGAAGCTCCATCATGAAGCTGGTTGAGAAGATGCCGAGAGTGTGCAAAGCTTCATCATATATAACAGAATACTGTTAAGAATTTATATAATAATATAATATAAAATCATTTTGATTTGTTTGACACTTTTCTCGGTCACTGCATAATTCCATACGTGTTAATGTCTTAGTTATTATGCTAATATAGTAGAAAATAGTAAAAATGAAGAAAACCCTTCTATGAGCAGGGGTGTCCAAACTTTTGACTAGTAGTGTATAAATATTTGTATAAATGTAAAAAAAAAAAAAAGAGGCTCAGAGGTAAACAATGTTGTGTGACATGCAGATATCAGACAAACCCCTCTGACAGAACAGTAAACATAGATTTCATATTACTGCCCACAATTACTTGCTTTGTTTACAATCAATGAACCGCCCATGACCTTGTTAGCACTCATTGTCTGTGTTGAAAGCCTGACCTCTAGTGCTCAGTAATAATGAAATACAATGCAAGTTAGGTACGGCTGGAACTGCAGTTGTGTGAACTGGATATGACTGCCATGGCAGTTTGTCTTTTTTTCTTTCTTTTTGGAACGGATACAAAAGACATGCAGCTTTAGTGCTGCTTTACACTTTACACACATTTACCCATTTTACAGAACCTTGTCCTGGACTACGGAGAGCATCAACTGCCCTGATAATACTGTCAATTTAGTGTCATCATCCAAGTCTCGTTATAATGTTAATAAAGAATCAGCTGCCCATATCCATATAACACTTTACACAACAGTGATGCCAGATGCCTTCTACAGCTCTAAAATCCAGGGTGTCATCTGGTCACCATTGCTCTAAAGCAAGGGCGTCAAACTCAATTTCTGCTCGGGCCACATCTGCATTTTTGTGAGGCCTTGAAGGGCGATAAACAAGGACTATTATGTTTTTAAACGTATTATTATAAGCGCATCTATTCTGTAATCTGATTATGGCCGTGAGTCAGTTTACCATATTTATTTTTGTTTCCTAACTATGACAACATTTATTAATTCATTCACACCACTGTATCATAAAGAAGAAATCAGACGGGCTCATGCACGTCCTCAGTCTCCCTCCTCACTTGTCTTTGCTCTCCATCAACTTCTTTTTTTTAAAACATTTTTGTGAGGTTGCTACACTGGGTGATACATTTAGGCATTTGGAGTCGATCATTACATCAAAGGCGCGTTTTTTCATAAAATATAATAATGTCATGATTGTGCAGCCTGTAGCTGCAAAGTGTTTGTGCAATAATGATGGGGATTATGAGGGTTCATTTTCTTTAACAAAATTAGGCGCGTGTGCAATGTGGATTGGACGGATGGTCGCTATACGCTTGCGCGATGCGTATACTGCACCAGTGTGAAAATGTTGAGTAGTAGTGTACTACAGACTGTTTCAATATCTTGTTTTGCAAGTGAGGCAGCGGGCCTTGAGCTCGACACCTGTGCTCTAAAGGGAGCAACCAATTCCAAGTTTTTAGAACTGTTTTTGAGCTAAGCAATGATGAGCAGCAGCTGATGAATAAGCTGACAAAGTTTGATCTATGAGAATCATAGCAGCTAGTGGTGTCAATGTTGTGACTCTAGTCTTGCTGCAGTTTGTCAATCTGAATTAGCTTTAGTCCGATGGAGATGGTTTGGCATCTTCCTAGTGCTACATGCCCGTGTTTAACATTCGAGCTGAGCTAAGTGCAGGATCCTGTCCACACCTGAATGAACGCTCTATGCAGTCTATCTATAATGCCAGAATCACAGTTATACAACTAAAATGTTCAGAAGGAACCACACTTACCAAAGGAGTGGTTAATGACTTCAAAGAGAGCGAAATAACTGGCGGTAATACTGTCCATCCCAACCTTCACCGCCACAGCCTGAGACACAAAGAGAGTGTTAGTGTGAGAGAGAGTTGGTGCAAGCGAGACTGAGAGAAAGAGAGGATGATATAAAGAGAGAGAGAGTGTTGATATGTTTCACAGTTGTGTCTTTTCTGTGAAAGTGCAGTGCAGTTCTTAAGCATTTTTAAAAAGTGACCATTTTTATTTTGGATTATTTAGGACATGAAATAACACTGAGGTTAAATATAGTGTTAGGAGCCCGGTAGTTCATCGAGATCTCCCAATCCTCACGCCATTTCATGTGAACAAACAGTTTATGAACAAACGCACTCTGCATACCAATACATTGGTTGGCTGATCAAATCTGACGATATTAAAGGTTCCGATTATATTGGTAACCTTTTATAGCACCCATAATAATAGTCTCTTTAAATGTTCTATAGGAAACGCTATTTCAAACAAGCACCGAATATACTGGAGGGCGCGCTAATCACTTAGAGTACATGATTTTTGTTTATGTGAACACCTACACAATTGTAAGGCACAATTATGCTCGGCTGGTCACGGATGGCTGTGGCATTGTTGGGATTTGAACTTGAGATCCTCCAATTATAAGGCAAAACCTTAGACCACTCAGGGGCTTCCAACATACTTTAAATTTCTTCTTGTTTGATAGTTCAACGTTGTGAGAGTTCCTTTTATTGACGAGTTTTAAAGTTAAGTTATTGAGAAGTGTAATTTTTTATTTTGCTCTTTCTGCTGTTTGAGTTTGAGAACTTGACAATCACATCAGTGAAGCCCTGTTTAACGAAATCTACTGGGATCTGATAAGTTTTTGACCATATAAAATTATGTCCGCCGATATCATCAGTTATGAAAAATTGCTAGCGTCTTAAAATCGATATTGGTGACAATTTTTTCACATCTTCAAATATGAGGACGACTGTTGGGGATTTATTAACCCTGAATTTCTTAGAACAATAGTTTAATGCTGTAAAATACTGACTGCCCTAATAGTTTGTGAGACCAGTGGACCACAAAAACTAAAAAGTAAACTCCCTGACTAACATTTGCACGTGTGTTAGTGTTATTTTTTTTAGTCAGAATTCTCGTTTCAATTCCATCTTTTTTTAGCCTGATTTTTGTCATAATGAACAAAATGAACACTGGATATGTGTGCAGTCTGATTCCTTATCGAACATGAACAAAAGAAGCTACAGATATCATGCGTGCATGCATGTGCGAGTGTTCAAAATTTTTAACGAAATGTAACAACATTTTCCTCAACGAAGAACAACAAAACGAAACGGTCTTTTGGACAAAGGTCTTTGTCTGGTTTACGCCCCCTGTTCCGTCATTGGTTTAGCTCCCTGATTGTACTCAGCTGTTTTGTGTTAGCTCCCTGATTAGTTTGTCTATGCAAACCCCTTTGTTTATGAGTTTCTTTGCAAAGTATTGTCGTGTGTTATGCCTTCACCACCGAGCGTTATTTTCCCCGAGTCTTAGTCTCCGTCTTTCTAGTTCCCTGTTACCGTGTTTGTTTGTTGTCCACGTTTCTCGTTGTGTAGTAGACTTCCTGGTTTTGACCCTTGTTTGTTTTCCGTTTAAGAGTACATGGATTATCCTATATTGCGCCAGTCTGCCTGTTCCCTGACCTCCGCTTATGTGGATTTGCCCTTCTAATAACCCCACTGAGTTTACGCACTTGCATCCGACCACTTCCTCTGTGCATAGCACGTTACAATGTACGTTTGCAAAGCTATCTGTTGCTCAATTTAAGACGGAATTAAATGGGAAGTTAATGCATTTGTGTTCTGGAAACTTAAAAAGAAATTTGAGAGGAAAAAAAAACAAAAAAACAAAAACTCATTAACTAAAACTGTTTTCATTTTAGCTGACTAAAATTGCATTAGTTTTTCGTCAACTAAAATCTAGACTAAAACTTACATTACCCAAATGACTAAAATATGACTAAAACTATTATGTGTTTTCGTCAAAAGACTAAAACTAAATCCAAAGTAGGTGTCAAAATTAACACTGATGTGTGCAAGAACATCTTTTCTATTTTTCAATAGAGCAACAATGGAGGATTCTTGATCCACCAGTGTAAAGCAAAATATATTCTATGCAATTTGTTTTTGGTCTACCGGGTGTGTTTTGTACTATTATCTCATCAAAATGATTTGTGCAGTATTGTGCTGTTGTATGCAGTACCTGGTAGACCTGGTCTGTGGTGCAGTTCTTCCGAACTCGGACGGTTACTGTGGTTTTGTCCGGCATGGCTATCCTCAATTCCACATCAGAGACTCCATTATAGTTCTGAGAGAGAGAGAGGGAGAGAGAGCGACATGACTCTGTGAGGGAGACGAATGGGCAGGCAGTTAGAGCAGAACTTGGGGATCACCTTGAAAAAGGAGGACAGGAGAAATAGAGCTGAACGTCGATAAATGGAGAGGTTGGGTGGAGGGTACAGAAGAGCGCCTTTAAAAAAAGTTCTCACTAGCTACCGAGAAGGAGTGTATGTACGAATGTAATCTTTACACACTGCATAGTTCACACACAACAAATTCAATTTGTGTTTTCTTAAAATGAACAATGTCTTTGTCAGTCCTAATTCCTAAACGTCCATTCCTCAATTACCTGACACTTCTGGGGTACATAAACGCCCAAAACCAATACAGCAAATCAAGGCTGTAGCACCATCCTGCTGATGTTTTATAGCTTTCAGCTTAATTGGATATCACGTTCTCAGGAAATAAGCCACATATCCTTTAAAATACAATGAGTGCACTAGTCCGTTGAAGCTGCTATGTAGATCCAGTTGCTATCCGCTAGTCATGCTGTGTAAATAAATTCCTAAACAATTATAGGTTACGTATTACAATTAGTCTGAGAGAAACCAACATCTGAAAATGAAACTTGAAAGCAAGCAAGTTTGGCAAGCAAGATGTCGTTCATTTGATTTACTCAATAAACTAGATTACATTCAGTGTCTTTGTTTAAGATTGCTGATTTCCAAACAAGGTGTATTTGACATTTATCAATGGATTCTGGTAAAACTTTGATCGATAACTGTGGTCGTGTTAAGCCTGATTTATGCTTCCTTCTGAACAGGCTTACGACGCCTGAGGAGCGTCAGAAAGGCACTTCAATGGGAGGGTGGCGCAAGGCAGTTCGTAAAAGTTACTTTCCAAATCTGAAGCATCCGAATTTGGCGTTAACCAAATATGAATACGGGCGGAAACTAGCGGGAGCGTCGACCCTGCGTGTCTGACATCCTCTTCTCAAACACGTTTATCACACAGTGTTGGCTCATAGTAAAGTTTGACTGCATTTCACATTGCGAGACGGAAGCGTCGTCCCTTTTAAATCATGTAGTTCGTAAAAGGTAAGACTATTTTATTGACTGACGGTACAAGTCCAGTTGCACACTTACAGACATCTAGTTGCACAATGGGGAACCATGTACCAAACAGATTGTATCCCCATCTTGTTTTTTGATCTTCACAGTCTGTCTATAAGTAATGTGGCTGTGATTTACTACAAATAATGACCAACATGCCTTAAGAAGAAGAGCAGGCTCCACAAAAGTGGATCTGTGTATCCAGGTGATGTTTTATCGCTTTAAATATTCTGTAGGCGCCAACCTACAGAGGACATGTTTCTATAGGTCATCGCAGAAGTTTATCACTACACAAGACCAAGAGAAGACAATAACACAAATAAAGTAGATTAAAGCTGATGAGTAGTATAGAAGAGTTCTTCTTGATTTTTTAAATTTACTTCTGGGAATATTCCTAATTCCATTCATCCAATTTCCTCAAACCAGTGCGTTATAGCTGTTTCATGCAAGTGCAGTTCATTTGCATGAATAAGTGATAAAACTATTAAACTTAGTGTCGAAGGCTTCTGTGTAAATTGTAAATTAAATTCACATTTACAGGATTATTATCTGACACCAAAAAGGTAATAATGTGTTACTGCACGGCTGTTTGACTGAAAATGGAAATGAATGTACTGTAGCATTTTCTCATCATTATTGTTTACCACCAAATAATAACAATAAATACTGAATGAACATTTGAATGAAAACTGAATAAACAAAAACCTTTGCACAGTACTGTAACCGATATAACACAATGAAACAGCTGTGATAGTTGATAGCATTCTCAACTACTTCCAAGTTAACGGAGTGTAACTTTCATTATCAACAAACATGTAAGCAAAAGTTATAGCTTTGTTCCTCACTTACTCAAACGGATCTGAAAAACTTCAACAACGGGATCTTCACAGCAACAAAGAAGGATGTGAAAGCAAAACTATACAGAAACTAGGGAGTGTGAAAAAACCGTTCTTGCCGTTTTCTGACCGGGTAAGTGCAGTTTGGATGGGATGTCAGTGGGAGTGACTGCTGTCCTGTAGCCTGCCCCCTGTAACTCATCTCTCTCTAGCTCTCTATAGCGCTCAGCACAAGAGTAGTAAAGCATTTCGGCAGCAGGTCATTGTCAGATTGTCTTATTTTCATTACAGCTACAGGAGAAAACACTGCACTGCTGCAGGACGCAGGCTTAAGACTTATCCTGAGCCGGGGGCAGGATGGACAGCGCGGGGAGGAAAGTGGTCGTCTGTGATAATGGCACTGGGGTAAGTGGACTTCATTATGTCATCTGTTATGGGGGAAATATGTTCATCTTATAGCCTATCTAAACATTTCTTTTACGTTTTGGCAATCTAGGTAAACATCGAATTGTAACGGTTTTTTAAAAATTGTTTTAATTGTTTTAAATGTTTAACATGACAACGATGATTACCAACTCATTGATATTTTTTAAAGTCAATGGCCTATTAACTTGCATGTCTTTCTTTTTTTTGTTTTTGCGTTCAGTCTTTGTATTTAGGACTGTAGATAGATAATGCTTTGCACTGAGTGTTTTGCACTGAGTAGAGAGGTGCATAGGGCGTTACTGTTTTCACACTATCTGTTTGGACTTGTTAAGTGAGGAACCTGGGGTTTTAACATCCACATGGCCTTAAAAGGTGGTGCAGAAAAAGGGAGCAGTGCGATTGGTCAACAATCAAGGAAGTGCTGTCATATGAGGAAGTCTAAACGCCATACTAAACGCCACATGTGGTAACTATAGTAACACGTGGTGCCTGTGGTTTTATTTATTATTATTATTATTATTATTATTAATAAAAAAAATACAAATATTTTAGCCGTTTTCACACCTTACAGGTACAATATTGTCCACATTTTTTGTTGTTGTTTTTTTTTTTTTTTAGAACAAAACCATCCCCACTCACTTAAACAAGGTAAAACACTAGACAATAAAATCTAAAATTCTTGTAGTGTGAGATGTCAAGTAAATATAATGGCCCTTTTTGGTGTCCCTAAGAAAGCTATCAACAGTTTGCTTGTAACGTAATCTGGGGGAAAGTCTGTAGGTTTACAAAATAACATTCAGACAAAAGGTACTGTACAGGTACATGTACAGTGTAGGGTCACAGATTGCATGAATTCTTTTGGTCAACCCTCTGACCGAATATTTAATCTTCTTTAGTAAAACTATGAAGGTTTAGGTGGACATGCTCATGCTTCAGTCTAATTTAATTCTTCTGTGTACCAGAAGATCTAAATGTGTTAGTAATTAAAACTCTAGCTCCGAAAATGGCTGTTCTGCGTTAATTTTTGTGCTTGAAGTTTGTCCGTTTTTGTTACTGCTGCATTTTTCGGGCACACATCTAATCTGCAGGCTGTGGAATGTGCTTTTCTCCACTGAGGCAAGTCAGGACATTTCAGACTTATGTCACAACTATACACTGAAGAAAAGAAGTCAGAACTGAAGACGTGGTACTGACATAAAAAGGAATGTTGTAAAAATGTTGTGTTGAGGCTTTAATGATTTCTGTCAAAAGAGAAGATGCAGAATAAATGCCTTTTGCATGATACTGCAGTGTACAATGATAATATTTGTAGTTTCTCTACTGTCTACCTTTCACATGGCATATATTATAATTGTAGGTTGAATATACTTGACATTTGGTGGGAAGTAACAGATCAGATGCAATGTTTAAGTTATACAGTATGTCCTGTATGAGTACTTAGCGTTCTTTTCAAACTTTTCCTTTTCAAGCCTAACTAAAGCAACAGTACTTCTACTTGAACAGAGTTTTCAGTTCCCTGACCACTATTGTCATGTGTGTAATATGGATGTAATTTATTTTTAACACATTCTCATTTCCTCTTATTGATTTGCAGTTTGTCAAGTGTGGTTTTGCTGGGTCCAATTTCCCAGAGCACATCTTCCCAGCGCTTGTGGGCCGCCCCGTCATACGCTCAAACACTAAAGTGGGGAATATTGTGATCAAAGTAAGTCTCGCAGTCTGGCACAATTCAATTCAATAGAACAATGCTTTATCGCTATACAAATCCTACGTCAGGAGAGATTCCCTTTCTAAAATGGAATCACAACAAGAAAATTCATAGCAGCATTATTAAACTAACACACATGACACATAGAGGCTTTGGTCTTACACCTTCAATCAAATCAGGCTACTTCTTAACCTCTGTCGCTCCGAAATAGAAACGTTTCATTAAACCCATGTACTATACATTGAAGCCTATATATAGCTAACAGCGGTTCAGTCAAACAGCAGACACAATTCTCATGTGCAAAGGTAGTGCCTGCATTTATTATGATTTAAAGTCAACCTTAATTTTATTAAACCTCTTAGGGGAGTTAATTTGAGTGCACAGACTGGTCAAAGTGTGTGTTTTTTTAAAGAAACAGCCGGTAGCTGCAAACCTCATTGAATAATCTGAGTTAGCATTGAACGTGTGACAGGCAAGTGTTATTGCATCATAAGAGCCAATCAGAGGAAGGTTTACCAGAGGAAGGGGAAGTCATGTGCAAGGTTGGGGGTGTTTTTGTAATGTACATATTGATAGAATCTGGATTTCTTTATGAGGGTAAAGGTGTAGGCACTTCTGTCCATTTGAGGCTATTTCTATTCATTACAAAACCACAATGTAAAGCAATTTCTATTCATTATAAAACCACAATGTGAAGCAATTTATGGTCATCATAAAACCACAATGAAAAAGCAATTTATATTTATTACAAAACCACAATGTAAAGCAATTTCTATTCATTATAAAACCACAATGTGAAGCAATTTCTATTTATCACAAAGTCACAATGTAAAGCAATTTCTATTCATTATAAAACCACAATGTGAAGCAATTTATGGTCATTATATAAAAAAAAACTATGGTCTGTTTTGGGTGGCTTTAAATATAATATAATTTATATATGAAGCAACTTCATCACCCACCTGTAGGACCTGATGGTGGGAGACGAGGCGAGTGAATGCCGCTCCATGCTGGAGATCTCCTACCCTATGGAGAACGGCATGGTGCGTAACTGGGAGGACATGCTCCACTTGTGGGATCACACCTTCGGACCAGAGCGTCTGAACATCAACCCGTCTGACTGCAAGGTGCTGCTGACTGAGCCGCCGTTAAACCCTCTGAAGAACCGGCAGAAGATTGCAGAGGTCATGTTCGAGACCTACAAGTTCCACGGCATCTACATCGCCATCCAGGCTGTGCTGACGCTCTACGCACAGGGTAGGACAGGATCAAGGATCAATCTTAGTCCTATTTCAAAGTGATAAGGGTGAGGATTTCTTTTGAAGAAGCAGATTTTATACTAGCACTCGGAGGCAAACTCTAACACTCATACCCAGCAGGGAGGAAATACTTTAGAATATACTAAGCATCAATAACTTACCTTTAATAGATAATTATTCAAACTTAAATGAATACCTAAAAATCTATGATATGCATGTATGAGATTTGACTGCTAACCTGTGCTCATGTGCCTCAGGTCTCATGACAGGTGTGGTGGTGGACTCAGGTGATGGCGTGACTCATATCTGTCCTGTGTACGAGGGTTTCTCCCTCCCCCACCTCACACGCAGACTGGACATTGCAGGACGTGACATCACACGGTACCTCATCAAGGTGGGCCGCATTCCCTAAGCGTCTGCTTTCTCTGAACTTGTGAACTCCGTGCGCTCGACTGACCACAATATCAGAGATCTGACATTCTACAATATGTGTTCAGTGTTCAGTCATACAATAATGACAAATGATGGCACTTAATTAGTGTGTTGCTCCTTTTGCCTCCACATGGCCAGTTGCTGCTGCTGAGGGGCTACGCCTTCAACCACACGGCAGACTTCGAGACAGTTCGAATGATGAAGGAGAAGCTGTGCTTTGTGGGCTACAACATCGAACAGGAGCAGAAACTGGCCAATGAGACGACTTTTCTGGTGGAGTCATACACGGTAAAGCCCTCAAAGACTCGGGGACTCCCAAATGTTATGTTCTGAATTTTGTAGTGACGCACATACATCCCATTCACATGCAAATATAACACTCAGATATATTTATATATTTATTTGGGTGAAGCTGCCAGATGGGCGCACAATAATGGTCGGCGGAGAAAGATTTGGGGCTCCAGAGGCACTTTTCCAGCCACACCTCATCAACGTAGAGGGGGTCGGGGTGGCTGAGCTTCTCTTCAACACCATCCAGGCTGCTGACATCGATCTCAGGTCAGAAATAAAGCTGTTCTGATGTACACGAAAAGCAGCAGTGAGGTGCTTTATGAATACAACCCTTGACTCTCGCATTTTCCAAAGGTCTAAAGATATTTTTGATGTGTAAAAATGTCCTCCTGCTTATTCCCGCATTACAAACACAGCTGAAGAACACACAATCTGTGTGTAATGTGTCAAAGCCAAGTTATACTGTTACAGTATAACAGAACAGAAGTATATAATATTCAAATAATACAAAATACTTGTTATATGTTGAATCAAAGAATGAAAATGATGAATAAAAAACAAACTTGAATAGTTTTTTTAATACAAGAACAAAGTAAAAATTGTACCACTAAAAGCAAAATATAGAGATTTAAAAATGAAATAACTGAGTTTTTGTGGTGTGTATAATTCTTACAGTGTGGTTTTAGTATATTATTTAAGTACAGTAGTACAGCTAAAAGTGAGCCTTATATGTTTGTTTTTTTACATTCATCTGTTGTTATACTGCTCTGAATTTCTGTCAATCCCATTTAAAATGTATTTTCGACATTATTCTTGAATAAAAATAATATAATTGTATAAGAAACACCCCATTGTGTGGTATAAATACATGAAAGTAATTCAT
This sequence comes from Olivaichthys viedmensis, assembly GCA_028565825.1. Classification (NCBI taxonomy): domain Eukaryota; kingdom Metazoa; phylum Chordata; class Actinopteri; order Siluriformes; family Diplomystidae; genus Olivaichthys; species Olivaichthys viedmensis. The sequence continues at coordinate 3,484,938 of JAOUQW010000040.1, read as the reverse complement.
ATGACTTTTTCTTTTTTGCTGTTTTGAAAACCCTTTTCTTTTTTTGACCAGTTGAATTTGATGTGAAATACTATATTGATGTTTAATAATGTTCCTTTGCAGGGCGGATTTATACAAGCATATTGTGCTGTCTGGAGGGAGCACCATGTACCCTGGGCTGCCCTCCCGACTGGAGAGAGAGATTAAACAGCTGTACCTGGAACAAGTGCTGCGCGGAGACACAGAAAAGCTCTCGGTACGCTAATGCTTATAAGTTTTATCCTCAGTATGTCTCAAAATATCTAAACGGAACTGGGACTGTCTAGCTGGATCTATTTTATCGCTTCCATAAAAAACCTGAGGGTTTTAAAGTCAGAGTTCTGGCTATGTTCATGCTCATCATTCACAGCTGTGGTTAGATCTAGGTAATCAAAAAGATACAAGATTTATTATATATATTATTCACTGGCATGGTAAAACCATAATATACAGTCAAGCCGGAAAGTCTGCACACCCCTTCAACTTCTCCACGTTTCATTACATTACAGACTTATTCTACAGTAGATTGAGTTCATTTTTTGCCTCAAACATCTACACAC
>JAOUQW010000040.1:3452587-3462804 GCA_028565825.1 Olivaichthys viedmensis | reverse complement strand
ACATGACATACAGAAAAAAAGGTTTGAAAGACATTTAAAAAGAAATTTAAACTTACAAATGTTTTTCTTATATGTATTGGTTCCTAGTTATTTGATTTAAAAGTGCAGTTTGTAAAGTTTAAAAGTGTTTCTAGACCTGTAATAATCATACAAATTCAAAGATACCTCAGAGAACCATGATTCACAAAACTGCCATGCAATGGATTTGGCTAGTTTCTTCGTTTCAGGCTTTTGTTTACATTTTTCTGGCCCTGAAATTAGCTCCGCCCCTAGAACAGAGATGCTCAGCTCTGCCCCGTTTCCTTAAAAGGGAACTCACGAGTCATATGGCGTTTCTCCACCAAACAGCGCAGCTCGCTACGGCTCGGGAACAAATCCGAACCCAGGGCTATCCATATGAAACCATGCATATCTCATTTGATGTTAAAACGTGCATGGCGCTGTAAGCACGAGACACAGCGATATTGTTTTAAAGGCAGCGTGCAAACACAATCGTGCTAATACTTTAAATTTTTGATGAAAAAATAGAGGAGGAAACTTTCAATTAATGGCCGCTCACGCACCCAAACACAGCCAAATGTGCCAATACTTTAATCTTCAATGAAAATACAGAGCAATTTGAGTGAAAAAAAACAGCACACACAGAGTCGTGCTCAAATCTCATTCTACACCAAGTGTGAGGGCACTAGGTAGGGCGCTCAGCTCCATTATGTTATATCCTATGTAGGGCGTAAACAAAGTGAACAGAAAGACATTTGGAATTTGTTCTAACAAAAGATGGCAATTTTACCGGCGGATATTTATATATTTACTGGATCACGGTGAAAAAATGTAAGATTAAGCTATATAGCGATAAGAAAACATTACTGTGTGTAAGTAAATAGAAATGAACCTGAAACATTAAATTGCTGTTTAAAACTGTGATGTTGCCTCTTAAATCCGCCAGAAAAAGCACTTTTGAAAAGAGTAAGTGCTGAGCCGTGCTGGACCGTGCGGTGGAAAAACAGCAATAGATAGTTTCAATAGGGGTTCTGTTTGAACCATTGCCTTTTGCCATAATTTATCCAGTTTATATAATTCCATGTTTTTACTCAGGTCAAGTAACCACCTTGTGTGCCAGCCAGTTCACTGCTAGCTGTTGGTTATCAGCTGACAAATAGGATTCCTGCACCATGTTTCCGGCATCTTACAGAATTAAAGTGCTTTGGAATCAAAGATGAACTGGTTTGTGAAATGTGATTGGATCATTTTTAGTTAAGGGGAAAGATTGAATCACGCTTCAATTGGTTCATTGGCTATCTCACCCCAACTATCTCTCTCTGCAGGATGCAGAGGGCGGAGTCAGTGTTGATTGACAGCTGGAGCCAGATGGAGTGTGTGAGGAGGAGGCGGTCCAGAACACTCAGACTCCCCTGAAGACAGTCATCCATCTATAGTAAAGAGCAGAGGAGTTAAAACACACACTCACAGACAATACTCATACAAGCAGTTGGGTAGTTCAGTGTCCTCTGATTCACAGGCAGAATACACACTCACACACTTATATTCATGTAGCAGTGTGAATAACAGTATAATTAAAGGAGTACTCAAGTGTTTTTTAACCTAATCTCTATCTACCACATCTGTAGCGTATGTGTGATTACCACAGACAATAATTTTGACATGGTTCAATAGACATTGTCACAAAGCAGCTTTACAGAAATCCAGATGTAGATCTAGATCCCTAATGAGCAAGCCAGAGGCAACAGTGGCGAGGAAAAACTCCCTGAGACGGCATGAGACTCAACCAGACTCAAAAGGGAACCCATTCTCTTCTGGGTGACACTGGATAGTGGGACTATAGGTTGCTATAGTGAACAGTCATAGAGAGAAAAGGCAACAGCACTAAATGTGATAAAAGGATACGGAATGTTTGGTATGATCGGATTGTGAATAGAAGTTCTGGGATGAGCATGAGACAGTCTTTCTGATTACAGCAGCAGTTCTATGGTATCCAGGTGAGATTGTCCACTGAAGCAGGAAGGTGAGTCTGAAGGCTGGTTTGTACTTCTGCGTTGAAGCATGTTTGCGATTTGGGATCTGCTTCTCGATGCAGAGAGGGAGGGCTTTTAAGGGCAAACATAGCACGCAGGAGCCACACAGACAGGCTGACATGCACACATCCAAAATCCTAACAGTGCATTGTGAGTATCTACGTGCAGTGCGGCAAACAGTCTTCAGGCGAATGCTGATTGGTTGAGGCGGGGAGATGTGTCCGGTTGCGTACCCGGAAACGTTGTAACGAGACGTTGTGACCCTTCTTTCGTGAGTTTTATAGAGGGTGTTTAATGAGTAGTTATATATAAAAATAGCGTTTCAGTTACTATAAAGAGCGTTTCAGTGTCTTGGTAGTTAACATGAATGTTAGGTGAAAGCAGAAGTACAAACCAGGCTTTAGGCATCAACTGTTTTTGGAAAGTATAAGTCTTGAGGGTATCCACGTAAGATTATCCACAGCAGCAGGAAGTGAGTCAATGCAGAAAGCTGGAGAAGCAGGAGGAGCAGAGCAGGAGTATTGCATCAGGGTCAATCAGGCAGGTCCGGAGGGAAGTGTCTCAGTTTTGACCTGATTGGGCTTGGATACCACAAAACTTTTGGGAAAGCGTAAGTAACTTACTTAAACTTAAACCTACTTAAACTTACATATGAACAGCTTTGGTAGGACATTTACTCATATCTGTCTCATTCTAAGACCTTCATTGTTAGACTGTAATGATTGTAGTTTTGAATTTGCGTTATACAGTTAAATATTTTAAATTCAACAACTGCTCTTAGACTTTAATTAAAAGTGAGTTTTTATTCGACGAGTTTTCTGTTCTTCTCTCAGTACAGGGAATCGTGTCAATATTTTCGTCCCTGCTAATAGCACACATGCTACAGATGCGCTGGATAGAGATTAGATTGAAAAACGCTGGAATATTCCTTTAATATGGAGTTTAGGATATATTTTTTCAACTTTTTAAAGTTTCCCTTAAGGGACCATGTGAGAACATATCATGTCACATCGTGTTTATATTCTTCTGCCGCACTGGGAAAAACCAGTTCCTAATTGGGAACTTTCATTTCATTGTGATGTCATATGGACAAACCAGTCATTCCAGGGTCATGATGACACACACGCACACTCACACTCTCACACACACACAGAGTCACTGATGACGACCAAACAACACTTTTCCTGTCTCACTCTTTCTTTCTGTCTCTCTCTCTCTCTTTATCTCTCTCTCTCTCTGTGTGTCTGAGTATCAGCAGTGTGACACTGTGTGGGCAGTGCAGAGAGAGCTCGAGTGTAGCGGCAGATGGTTCCCATGGCAACAGGTGCCTACACATGATGACAGGCATTCCCACTCAGTCTCAGACACCTACTCTACCAGCACACACACACACATACACACTCCCGCTCTCTCACACATACACTCACGCCTCATCAAAAAGGCTGGAAAAACTTGGCACAGCAAAGAGGGTTATTCTCTCTCTCTCTTTCTCTCTCTCTCTCTCTCTCTCTCGGTCTGGTTAGTTTTAAAAGAGTTTTTCTTCTCATCATAACTCCTATAATGCACTTCAGGTTATTTTTATAGATCATGTTTTTTGAAGCGCGGTCCACTGTCGCTCCCTCTGCCCAGCTTACATAAGATAACTGCATGCGCAGTAATGAAGGGGGCGCAGTAAAGTCACAGAGGTAACTACACAACCAGCGGAGGAAGCTGAGCTTTTTTTTATTATTAGAGTCTATTAATAGAGTTATTATAAGAGTTATTATTGCAGTCACTTCCTGACCATTTTTTTTCACAGGCCTCTTACTCGTTAATATCAGTGTAAGTTTGAGCAAGTTACAGCTCCAATACTTCTGGCGAGAGAAGACCATAAATCCATCTATCTATCCATCCATCTATCCATCCATACATCTACTGTATCTACAGTCAACTCTAGAACTATTGGCACCGTTCATTAAAAAAAATTGCCAACATTATTTTATAAAATAAATAACACATTCAATGAGTGATATTTTGATCTTAATTATGTGGTTGCTGACTGTATAGTTTTAATTAAGTAGTGAAAAAAAAGTTCTTAAGTAGTGAATTCTTTTCTGTAAAACACTGACTTCAAAATTATTGGCACCCCATACAATTAACATTTGCTGAAGCCTCCCCTGAAGAGAATAACAGCACTTCTTGCCTCTTTCTGTAATGTCTAACAAGGTTGGAGAACAGTTGTACCAGGATCTTGGACTACTCCTCTTTATATTATTAGGTTTGTACAGGTGGACTTCCATCTTCAATACAGACCACAGGTTTTCAATAGGGTTCAAATCCAGAGGCTTAGTTGGCCATTACAAAACATTGATTCATGATGCCATCAGTCTTTACAAGAGCCCCTGGACCACTAGTTGCAAAACAGCTCCGAAGCATTCATGATTCAGCACCATATTTTTTCTTTTTCTTTTCCTTCTCTATTTTTTATAGTGATTAAAAAATATAGTGTGGATAGCTAAAAAGTTTGATTACGTTTGATCACACGATTCCAACTGTAGTTCTAATGACGGTTGGTTGAAGTTCAGGAGCTGCATTTTGTGAGTTGCTCTCAGTAAGGGCTTCTTTCATGCAACCCTTCCAGACAACAGCTTGTTGTTATAGGAGTGTCTAGTAGTTGATTTTGAAACTTGACATCCCCAAGAATAAACTAGACTGTGCAATTCTGAAACTGTGATATTTGGGTTCTTCTTTGCCTCCCACACCATCCTTCTCACCATACCTCCTTGTACAGGTCAACAACCATCTCTTTTGTGTTGATAGTTCTTTTCCACATGGTGAATTTTACATTCATTTTCAAAGGTAACAACCGAGTTTCTTGATTCTGAGGGCAATTTGCTTGTATTTATTTTATATGTTTATTAGGGGTGTCAATAATTTTGCCACACATGTGTCCGAGAGAAAATACTGTTATAAAAAGAAGTTCTTAAGATTTTTTTTTAGATGAAAGGAAAGCAGTTTCTTTAATTGTTTCAGTACAATCATTTTGCCCATTCTCTTGAAGGGTGCCAATAATTCTGGAGTTGACTCTATCTATCTATCTACTTTGTGTATTAGATGCCCAATTTAAATTTGAAAACTTTCTATAGCCTGCCAGATTTTTTATCCTCTTTTTAATGGCTACCAAATGTATCACAATCCAATCCAAGCACCCAAGCCCTCACATTCAATGTGCAAATTGTGGACCTTCGTGACCTCAAAAATCTATGAGTTATGGATTATTCCCTACAGACAAACACGCCCACAAAATGACAAACTCAAAGCAGAGGCAAACAATGAACACGTGCTAACAAAACACCGGCACATGGTACTGAAATAGTCTATAACGCACAAAACCCCTAAAGGCATTGTCAGAAAGGGCCTGCACTTTTAACATGACCTACACTGACCGCTATATTGTTAGAGATCACAGAAGAGGAAGAGAGAGAATTATAAAGAGTTAGAGAGAGAGAGAGAAGAACTGAGGAGGGTTGTTCATTTACAGTGCAGGCACTCCTTATATAAAAACCTGAACAGCCTACACACTCAGTTATGCAATATAGCAGCGGGAGTTAAAAACCAAGAACCGAGAAGTGAGAGAGAGAGAGAGAGAATGAGAGAAAGAGATCCATATAAAGCATTGGTTTCAGTGTTTTAAATGTATTAGACAGAGGTGTTAAACAAAGTCTACACATGGCCCGAGCTAAAGCTGAGAGGAAGAAGTGATCAGTCACACGCAACCAGTGGCACAAGGAAGAAACTGGAAAGAGTTAAAAGAGTCAGTGAAACATGTATGCTAACAACCGTCAGGAGAGATAGAGTGAGGGAGAAAAGACAGAGTCTGGGAGAATCCGACTTCTTCAGGTTAAATTGAAAATTACATAAAAGACAAGCCACAGAAAAGGCCTGAGAGAGGGAGGGAGAGAGAGGGAGAGAAGCAGGCAGCAGGAAGATTAAATAAAAATCTCCAAAGTGGAGAAAAGAGCAGCAGAAGACAAAATGAGGGGGCAGGAAGAGAGAGAAAAGGAAAAATACAGGCAAGCATGCATCCCTTCACTATGAAATCGAAAATTAGGAAGAAAAGCAAAACAGCCATGCCACTTCTGGCAGGCTGGAAATGGGAAATATACACTTCTGAACATCTACCTATGGACCAATTCTGCGCCCACAGCATTGTGAGTAATTAATCTGTACTACACTACCCAATGCATTACAAAGAAATTCAAATCTCAAAGAATATCCTATATTGCATTTCATTGCAATTCATAGTTATAATACACATGCATAAAAAAAAGTGCTGACAGTCTTTGACAGGTTTTGGACTGTCTCTGCTAGACTCTCTAGCTTCTTCTCTCGTTCTCTCTCTCTAGGCTGCCAAGCTAAACTGTCAAAGTTGGGGCCTTCAAGAACTCGGCTCACTTGGCAAAACTCCCTCCACATTCTGGCAAATCCTAATAAACACTCTACTGCTACACCTATAAGTATATCTGCCTCAAGCAGAACCACAACCCACACACTTGTGTTTTATCTTGGCTAACCGTGGTGCACTATTCCCACCAAAACAAGTCTTCACCCAAATTTGCCTGTATTCCACAGGTAGTGTTGAACAATCAAACTGGGTATTAATGTGAAGGTAAATCATTAGAATCAATTTAGTTTATAAATATGGAGACAATATGGGGCAGTGATGGCTTAGTGGTTAAGTTCAAAGATGAGTTAAAATCCCAGCGCAGCCAAGCTGCCAATATTGGGTCTTTGAGTAAGGCCCTTAACTGCTCAATTGTATCCTGTCTCAATTGTAAGTCACTTTGGATAAAGACATCAGCCAAATGAATCAACGTAAATGAATAAATTCTGTCTCCTTGCTTGCTTTCTAACAAACTACTGTAGCTGGGTGCCAAGGCTGATCAAATCAAAGATCTGTCACAACAGCGGCCTCTGTGAATGTACTGTCCTTCACGCTTTCTATTTTCTTGTTCCCCTTCACTCACACACATACACAGAAACACACACACATACACACCATAGACTCTATATAAAGTGTACAGCATAGCTTCACTGATTCCCAATGTGACAAGTCAAAAGTTGGCCAAATTGAAAATCGCTACCTTGCTTGTGTTTGCACAGTAGAGACTATTGGGGCCAGAATTGGAGTCAGAGACTGCTTGACAGAGAACCTTGGAGCAAGAATTTGGGAAGTACAGACCATTAAAACCAGAGTCTGTGTGGAAGGGACTGTTGGAACCAGAGTCTGCACAGTAGAGAGCACTGGAACCAGAGTCTGCACCGTATTGACTGTAGGAGTCACAGTCTGCGCAGTAGAGACAATTGGAGCCATAGTCTGTGCAGTACAGACTACTGAAGTCAGAATCTGGTGATAGAGACTGTCGGACCCAGAGTCTAGACAGTAGAGACTGTCAGAGCCAGAGTCTGAGCAACAGCAGAGACAGTATAATAGTAGAGGCAATTCACTGGTTGAAATATGAATGGGATGGCGTGTAACGCTCAACATGGTGGCTGTATTACATAAGTCCCGCCGTTTAATAAAAAGACTCAATAACCTTGATAAAAGCATAAACGAGCATAAAGAGTCAGGCCTATCAGATTCTTACACCGACTAATACGTAGATTTAAGGCACCGTCGTCTCTGCAACAGCCCTGACTTAAATTATTATTATTTTTTTTTAATGTTACGAAAGTCCTCATAATGGACACATTATCCTTTAGTTTTCTATCCAGCAGCCAAAAGCAGCAGCTAAACTTTATAACTAACTTACCGACTCGATTTTATGAAGATAATCCAAAGGAGATACAGTTTATTATGGATTAGTTACATGGACGTATTTGTGAAAACAGAGCAGGTTACACATAAGCTTCATATTCCATAACATACAGTCTATTTAAAGGCAGCACTTTGGCTAATACATTAGTAATACATCTAAGTACTAATAACATCTTTTGCTTTTGCTTAGTCCTCGAACCAAGACAAATTAACTAAACTACAGGGCTACAGCTACCGAGCTGAGCCACAGGGCGAAACCTAAATGGCTTCCTATCGGCCATATAGTGTACTACATAGGGTGTAGAAGCCATTATGTCTGACGATCACAGTTACTATAGAAACAGCTGTAAATAAGGTTGGTATCGTCAAGCCATTGCCCAGCTCATTATAGAGGAATGCGCATGCACAGTAGCAGGAGCAACGTAAAAAATATGTTTATTTTGTGTTATTGAATCCAAAGACCACAACTTATTTACATCATATTTGTCAGAAACTGTGGTTTCAAATGTGTTTGAAACATCATCTTGTCGATCCATTTTGTATTTATGGGCAAGGGGTCCCATTCAAGTAGATAGAAGCCTGGTCTTGTATGACTAGAAATAACTGCCCGAGAGCATTGCAAAAAGAGCGCTGAGTGGACAGACTTTACTATAAGGTCTTTAGCAGTAGAGATAATTGGCGCCAGAGTCTGGGCAGTAGAGACCGATGGAACCAGAGTCTAGGCAGTAGAGACAGTTGGAACAAAAGTCTGGGAAGTAGAGACTAATGGAGTCAGAGTCTGGGAAGTAGAGACCCTTCGAGCAAGAGTCTGGGAAGTAGAGACCCTTCGAGCCAGAGTCTGGGAAGTAGAGACAGTTGGAGCCAGAGTTAAGGAAGTAGAGACAGTTGGAGCCAGAGTCTGGGAAGTAGAGACAGTTGGAGCCAGAGTCTGGGAAGTAGAGACAGTTGGAGCCAGAGTCAGGGAAGTATAGACAGTTGGAGCCAGAGTCAGGAAAGTATAGACAGTTGGAGCCAGAGTCTAGGAAGTAGAGACAGTTGGAGCCAGAGTCTGGGAAGTATAGACAGTTGGAGCCAGAGTCTAGGAAGTAGAGACAGTTGGAGCCAGAGTCAGGGAAGTAGAGACAGTTGGAGCCAGAGTCAGGGAAGTAGAGACAGTTGGAGCCAGAGTCAGGGAAGTATAGACAGTTGGAGCCAGAGTCTAGGAAGTAGAGACAGTTGGAGCCAGAGTCTAGGAAGTAGAGACAGTTGGAACAAAAGTCTGGGAAGTAGAGACAGTTGGAGCCAGAGTCTAGGAAGTAGAGACAGTTGGAGCCAGAGTCAGGGAAGTAGAAAGAGTTGGAGCCAGAGGCTAGGAAGTAGAGACATTTGGAGCCAGAATCTGGCAAGTAGAGACAGTTGTGCCAGAGTCTAGGAAGTAGAGACAGTTGGAGCCAGAATCTGGGAAGGAGAGACAGTTGGAGCCAGAATCTGGGAAGCAGAGACTGTTGGAGAGAGAGTCTGCGCAGTGCAAACTAATGGAGTCAGAGTCTGTCGGCAGCCAGTCTCGGATTGCTCTCTCTCGCTCTTGTTTTATTCTCTGACAAAGCCTGCATACATACAGCACTGTATTAGATGTTTTCAGCAGCTGCAAGTCCTCTACACGAGACAGAAAAATGCATATATATATGTACACCTAGCTCCAATACATGGGATTAGCGCCCAAACACTGATAGCACAGCATGGCCGAAAACAAAAGTTTAATTTAAGCTTAAATTACTTAACAAAGAGAAATAAAACCGTGTCGGTTAAGCGCTATGACTATGAATAAACTACATGCATTGAATCTCTGAGCTTGTGCATCATTATTTCAGTTTATAAATGTAAACATATTTCTTGTGTTCATTGCCATACCTCCGGCAAAATCCGACTACGGCAAGTGCGAGGGACAAATTAAAAACTGAACAGTAACAAACTATACATATAAACATAAAAACAACGTATGAAGCATAACCATCAAAAACACATAAACTATAATTTTGGTGGAATTCACAATAAATTCCATGAGGCTATTTTTAACTGTTACAGTTGCAGGGTGTCCACCTCATGCCTGCCTATATTCATTATGGATACGTCCCTTCCTTATGCAACTCAACTCTAAAACCCCACCCTGATAAATATCATCCAGTTACATCTATAAAACAGTTATTGTAAAGGAAATATTAGAAAAGATATTAATGTGACAGAAATTCTTAGGATTGACTTGACTGATACCCACAATACTCAAAAAATTGTAACATGACATTAATATATCACAATATTGATATAATATTTTCATATCACCTAGTCGTAGTACATGTAATATATATATATATATATATCTATATATATACATATATATATATATATAT
>JAOUQW010000040.1:3400588-3411579 GCA_028565825.1 Olivaichthys viedmensis | reverse complement strand
CATGGCTGACCCTGACCTCTGACCCCAGCTCACCAACATGCTGGGATATGCGAAGAATCAATTTCACTGTACTTGTATATATATTATATATATTGTCTAGTAGTGTCCTGTGGATGTACCTCGAGGGTAATAAAAAAAAAACCATAATGCACGTAGCGTTTGTAGGAAATAGAGAGTTGGGCACCATTTTGGACACAGGCGACACAGCCGCCTTGACTTGGATTTTTAAATTTTAAAATGCAGTGGGAGATTTTGGTCTTTTAAACTGATATTGTAAAATATACTGTGAAATCAGAGCAATATTAAGAGTGACAATGAAACAAAATGACAGTTACCTGTTAAACATACCTTTGTGTGGGTTGTTGTGTGCTTCGAATCGATCTTGAGGCAAAAGAAAACAATATGCACGAGTTCTCTTGTAGGACTAGTTTATTATAGATTTGCATGCGACAACAAACTGTGTGCATGCATAAGCTGATGTAGAACAGTAATTACATTTATCCAGTCACCAAGTTTTTGCAGTTAACATTATCAGAGAGCATGCATTTACCCCACCACCATCTCCAAAGCGGTATAATTATGGGCAATACATATCCTAATACCTGTGACAAAAAAAAAAAAAAACTTTACTGTCATATTTAAAACAGAAGATAAATTGGGAGAGAAAAATGTACGGCAAAAACTAGATCGGAAAATGTCAAAGAGGGATCTCTCAAAGCAATGGTTAAAGAAAACGAGACCACATGCGGCGCTGTGCGATTGTGTGCACACCGAAAGAGCCACAAGAGTAAAAGGAGAAAAAGTCGGGGGCAGTTATTTAGCTGTTAGAGAACACCAAGCCTGGGGAAGGAGCCTCTGGTGTAGTATTTAGATTCTTGGAAACATTAACACTGCTGTCAGAGAAGGTCAGTGCTAACACACTAAACTCCAGTCTCAAGGATTGTTCCATAGAGACTTTTCTATTTTCCTCAGTGAGTCACCCTGAGATGCCTGGATACCAAGTTTATCCAGGGTCCCATCAATATACCACAGAATACTCACCTTTAATTCCTTCTCTCAACACTCTCAGAAAAAGAGGGTTCCTCACGGGTTCTTTGGATGGTTCCAGCTTTCTAAAGGGGTTATACTTGGAATGTTTTGTGAAACCCTCTGTTTTAGGGTTCTATAAACCTTTAAGGGTTCCTCAGGAGGGACAAACTGAAAAACTCAGCAGTTTTAAACCCAATAAATGACACAGCAGGGGAGATAGAGAGAGAGAGAGAGAGAGAGAGAGTGAGAGAGAGAGTGTGTGTGTGTGTGTGTGTGTGTATAGGAGTGTGTGAAAGTCACAGCCCCAAAATGAAATTGGCTCTACAGGTGGTTCAGGCCTGTGGCGGTTTTGTCTTGCAAGTCATTCCACATGGAGGGTTTAAGGTTTTTACAAACTACCGCATACTGGTCATCGCTAAACATTTCTCTCAGAGTTAAGAGTGCTGACCTACACTCTTGGGAGCGGGGGCACCCTGAAGGATTTTTCGGTTAGTCCCTCTGGAGAAAACCTTAAGTGTTCTATGTAGAACCCTACAACAGAGGTTCCCTGTCCAAGTGGAACCCATTTAGGAAGCTAGACCCCTTAACCATGCAAAGAATCCTTGAGGAACCCCTTTTTTCTAAGAGTGTATGGCTAGTTTTTGCAAGTTACATTCTAAGGAAGACATTTATACAGACAGGGTCAGGACCTGGTGAGAAGATCAGTGTTCGTATTCTGAGATGTCATCCTCTGTGTCAGCTGAAAACTTAAACAAGACTTGTTGCAAAAATGTACAAAACGTAAATGGAGTAGATGAATTAGGTTAAAGGCAGGAACACCCTCACACACACGGCATCTATGCAAGTGTCAACCAAATTCACTAATCTTCAAGTCAGTATCCACCAGACGTTGGATTCATATACACCTTGAGTCACATTTGATGTGCTCATATACAAACGTAACATCTGGTGTATACTTTGGGTGGACATTACTTGAAGACTGTTTATGACACCTGCAAAAAATCTGATCCACATGAAGTGGGGGGGGGGCGGTGTCTTTTGTGCCAGCTTTACCCCCCAAAAGAGTGAAACCTGACTTACCTAATCAATGTCTACAGAATTAAATGTGTTGGATTAGGCCTTCTGAAACAAAATTTGGCACCAACACACCCTCTAGGGGTGAAGGGTGGCCTTCACCTGTCAATGTGTAATCATAATATTTAAACCAAGAGCCCTACAAGAGGCAGTTAAAGTGATATTTTACCTTATAAACATCAGACTCAATAACTAGAGCTCCAGACAAAAATAGATAATGGGGATTTTCTTGACCAGATTTTTTGGCCCACCCAGTCAAGTCATTGCCAATTCCCGACCATTAACTGAGTCTTCCCTATTGCATGACAGCTACCAACTGGGGAGGATGAAGGCTAACACATGCTTCCTCCGAGACATGCGAAGCCACCACATCTTTTCAAACTGCTGTTCATGCAACGCCATAGGGCAGCTGAACACGCTTTGAGGAGACACCAACTGCCTTATTCTGTATACATGCGCTAAACACACGATTGACCCACTATTGGCTAGTATCGCTCTGATCGACGCGGTATAGATTCCATCTAGGTTCCATTTAAAGGGTTCTTTGGTTTGTCTCTCTGGAGAAACCCTTAGAGGTTCTATGAAGAACGCTATAACAGAGTCGGAGGGTTCCAAGAAGAACCCTTTTAGAGAGCTAGAACGCCTAAACTTCCAAAGAACCCTTGAGGAGCCCATCTTTTCTAAGTGTGTGGACAGTACGGCTGTCCTTCCCACCCAAAAAGCAGCGCCAGTTATGCCCTCTTCGACTTTTGGACACGGACAGCAAGGGATTCAAACTTGCCATCACTCAACGGTAAGGTAAAGCATTAAGCCGTTACGCCACTCGGCAGCCAGACTCGCTCAATTTTCTGCACTTTCGTGTTTCACTGCGTCAAAATTCAAAAACTCGAAACAGCGATAACTATTTTATTAAAACTGAGCAAGACCAGTCAAGGAAATCATCTATATTTCTGTATGGAGCTCCATTTACTGAGTCTGATGTTGCTTCAGGGTGAAATATCAGTTTAAGTGCCTTACAGAGTACGTCTACAAAGGGGAAGATTCAGGGGTGCGTTCAGGCAGTTAGGCAGCAAGTGCGTAACACCGAACAAACTCAAGAGAGTCGGCTTTGGGAAGGCGACGAGGACGGCGGCAAGCTGTGTGTGTACGGCGAACAAACTTCAGGAAGGTCTGGGAAGGGGACCGGGTGAAAAAAAGGGAGGGTGTAAAGGAAGAGTGGGAGGGGCAAGCGAGATCGGCGATATACTAAATGGAGTCTTGAGCAAAGTCCACATCTGCCAAGCCTCGAGACGCTGAACAGACTGACACCCAAGCACTCTTCACTCCAACACGTCACACGGTCACTCATCAGCTATAACCTCTAACATTCATCCAGTCGTCATGGCACTACCACATTCATGCTGCACTCACAACGACGACATGAACACCAGCCCAACAGAAGCAGCAGCAGCATCAAACTGTTAGCCCCTGCTGTCACTTAAGCTGCAAAGCAAAACCGGTCAGTGTTTTCTTTCAGCAAAATATTGTGGCGTAACTTGGGCCCACGGAGGATCCCCATTGGCTGTGGCGATGTTGACAGAGGCGTGGAGACTAGAGGGGAGGTGGGGTAGTGTGGGAGAAGGGCGGGTTTTTGGTAAAGGCGCAGGCGCTATTGGGTGGACGAGAGGAAAGGGGGCGGGGCGAGGCACAGTGCTTTTACCTGCATGGAGAGAGAGAGAGCTTCCTGTGCATTGTGCGACGCTAACTGTCCTCCCCCCACCAACGCTGTCCACACTTCCATTGGGGGACCTAGTTCAGTCGGGACAGTGGAGTCAGAAAGTATTGCTTTTGGGTTTTGGAATAGAAAAGCAAAATATAACATGCACAATATCCAACATATCACAAAAAACCAAAGCGTCAGCTGAACAACTTGACTGAATTCTGCAGTTAGACTGACAGCCCTGCCAGGTACAAGGTCCCCGAGAGCCATTGCACATATATTTAAGTGTTTTGGGGTTTCCTGGTACACACAAAGCTTCACCACATCCCCCAAAACCAGTGCTGTTCTTCCAAAAAGCAAGTAAACATCTGCCAGTGTAGCAAACTCGCATTGTGGAGGTTTTAGGAGGGTGGCGCTGGGTAGTTATTTAGTCAAAGGGGTGCAGCGTTGTGTAGTGCAGCTCCTTTGAGGCTGGTAAAGCTAAGGGGACAGAGCGAGGGTCACCCCCAACTTACCCCATCCACAGAAACAGAGAGGGACAGAGGGCAGTCTCTAGTCCTTTCACTTCCTCTCAAGGCTCCCATTCATTTGAGTCTGGTCGTTTCACAGAAGAAAAACAATTATGAAACATCAACAAAACCAAAAAAATGGTAAAACAAAACCCAAACCTTTTCTCCCTTTACTTTTATAAGGATTAAACATTTATTATTATATGCTTGGTTACATTTCCTTTTTCTTTCTAAAGACCATGCATAGACCCTTAGTATTTATTTATTTTGTGGCTATGAAAATGTTAATGTACAAACAAACTCTACAAATAAAGACCTTTTACTCAGACATTCCCATTAACACTGGCCTCTTCATTGTGTAGGCATGTGTAAGGTAGATGATTATGCCACACAGTTAAAGACAGATGCAAAGAAAGATGGCGAGAGAGAGATGGAGGATGGAGGGGGGGTCAGTGTAGTGTTACTGAACAGTGAATGGGAAAGAAGACTGAAAGAAACTGATCTCCCAATTCTTTTAATCCCACACCACATACAGCACTCTCATTGTGCAGGCTTCCATCTAGTTTCACATTTTAAGACTACAATTAAAAAATAAAAAAAATAAAAAAAGTTAACAACCGTTTATACATTTCTCTAATAAGGCATAAGAATCATAAGCCACTGAAAACACGATTTTGGCTGAGTTTTGAAAAAAGCAAAAAAAAAAGCATGTTCATTCTGTAAAAAGCTACAAGACAAAAGCGACCGTTTCTCATTTATGGCTGTAAACAAAGTTTATGGAGACTTTTTTGTTTTTTTGTTTCTTAAAAAAAGATGCTTGAGTCCCATTTAGTACACTTATAAAAAACATGATAAGAATCATTAATAAGATACTTCCAAAACGCCTCTCCTATGCAAAATGGCAGTTAAGTCAATGAACGAAGGCCCAATTAGCCAAAACAGACTAAAGGGCCAATCCCAGCTAATGGCAACTAGCCACATCTTTCCCCAAATTGGCTATTCCCTGTTTCTCACCGTGGCAATAGCTG
Source organism: Olivaichthys viedmensis (assembly GCA_028565825.1). Classification (NCBI taxonomy): domain Eukaryota; kingdom Metazoa; phylum Chordata; class Actinopteri; order Siluriformes; family Diplomystidae; genus Olivaichthys; species Olivaichthys viedmensis. The sequence goes on along the minus strand of JAOUQW010000040.1, from coordinate 3,406,240 downwards.
CAGCTACATGAAACAAATATATGCAGAGAGGATTCACAGTGTCTTTCAGCTTTCAGGATGGGTGACGTGGGATGGGGAGGAGGCGAGATACAGATCGTCACTTGGCTATTTTAATTTTTTTTTTTTTTATCTGAGGATGAGAGGGGCGTGTGCATGTATTGTGGTAGAAGATCAAGGCAGTTTCCCTAAATGCATGTGTGTGTTTATTCATGTGTGTGCCTGTCATTCTGTCATTGCAACCAACGCAACTGACGTCAACGCATGTCGTCTCAGAGACACAAAGGACAAACACACACACGCACAAAACAAACCAAAATAAAATAAAATAAAATAATAAAAAAATTAAAAAAACAGTGTCCAACCCTGGTCCTACATGTCACACACCTCGGGAGTAAACGTACATTCATTAAAATGTTATCGACATCTAATTTATATGTGTGTTTATATATTTATGTACACATATATACGTAAACTAGTTTATAGTTCCTCTAACTATTTCAAGCAAACCTTAAAAATCTCCAGTACAGTATCATTCATAGGCTAATAGCACTGTATATAAAAACCCATTAAAAAACAAACAAAAACAAAAAAACACCACCACATGGCTAATAGTTTAGTCCACACCTTAAAGCTGTCTACAGGTTTAAGGTTAGAGACTTTAAACAGAGCGGCTATGCGTTAGGTTGGAGGTTGTGTATGAATAAAAGTGTGCACTTTCCCTTTCTCAACTCTGACTCACTTAAACTGGGTGTGTGATCAGGACCAAGGTCAGATATTCCAGTCTTTAAAAGCCAAGGCGCCCATGACACACACGCGCACACACACACCAGCTTCTCCCCCACAAACAGAAACCACAGACACACTCTGTCCACACACACACACAAACACATACGATCAGAGACATGGCGCGAGGGGAGAAAGGGGGACAGTGGGAAGAAGTGCACACTATCGGAAGGGCGTTTCGGGAGGGTGCAGGGCGAGTTCGGAGCGGCGCAGGAGGGGCTCCTTGCGAGACGGCGGAATCGGCGGCGGCTCATACACGCGGGGCGCCGCCATGGCGATGGCGGCAGCGGCAGGCACGGGGGCGGCGGGCAGCACTGGCCTGAGCGAGTCGAGCGTGGCAGGAACGGCGGACAGCGTGGGGAGGCCAGACATCGCTGCCAGGGGGCCCGGAGCCGAGTAATGAACAGTTGGGTACTGCTGGTACTGGGCGAGCTGCTGGTACTGCTGGTACTGCTGGTACTGCTGGTATTGCTGGTACTGCTGGTAGTACTCTGCGTAGTACCTGAGAGAGAACGGAGAAAAGACGCCCACACGGACACACACCATGCGCAAATGGTAAATCAGTACCAAACAATCCAATACACAATGTCTGAAAGATGACTAGCAATGTGTGAAGTGTCATTATGAGTGGTTTTGTGTAACAATTACAGTAGGCATGTGTCAATATACATGTTAATATAACCATAATTGCCTAACCTTTAAGTAAAGTAAGTAATTAAACACGGCAGGGCTTGCAGTTATAGTAAAATAAATCAACAACGTGGTCGTGCGATTACTTTCCAATAACAGCACGTCCCCAGGTGTTTTATTCCTCTTATACCACAGCAATTTGCCAACAATTACACATTTTTATGTAAGAAAAGTGCAACGTACTTTTTATCTGTTTATAGTTACATTTAATGTTGGGGAACGTCCTCGAAACAAGTTCCTGTTATCACTTACTTTATAACAGCTATAAACAGTCGTTCCCTCACCAGCCTCTTTCTTTTTCCTTAGTTAATAAGACAAAAAAAAATGCAGCTTGTCTTGATACCGATAAACCGCAAAGCACAAACTCCTCTGTCCTGAAGACTTTCCAACAGCTTTACCTCTGACTGTTACAAAGCGCTGACACCGGAGTCTAATTCCATAAATGTTAAATAAACCTTCTTCTTACAGAAACCTTCACCACAGCAACGATTATACGCTTTTCTTTGTTAAATAACAACAACGTTTTTTTAAGTTAGGCTTAAATTTTGTGAGCGTCCACCATACAAGTCCCCGTGCATGCGTTGTTACTATAGAAACGATAACGCATAAGAACAAACGCATTCTGATCAATCAGATTCATGAATTCAACAGCGCTGTGGTATAAACAGATTTAAACAATATTTACGTTTACATGAACCTGTCCACAACTGAAAGAACCTCAGCAGGCCATTTGGGACTTCTTTCAGGTGACAAGCGGAACTGTCATACGTTATGACTTCTACATTTACTCACTGGCAATCGCTCACAATCTTTTTCAGCTTAGAAGAGTAAGCTGAACATTATAGCTACCTTTATGAGCTAGCTAAATGGAGTTATGAAATAACTAAAGTTTGGGCAAAAGACCAAAAGACTTCTTCTAGTTAACTGTCTAAAAATTCCCATCTCTCCTTGTCGCTGCTCGTGATGGAATTTACGGACCCACCACCTCCCAGTCTCCTCCCTACTATTCAATAACTCCTACCCAAGACTCTTTAGTGGGGGGTGTGGCTGTCAAGCGCAAAGCACAAGCTGCCCAGAACTCCGGCCCAAGTTCTCAGAGTTCTTCCCCCTATTACAGTTCCACAATCACGCTCCATAGCACTCAAGTTGAAGGCGTGGTCTGCACTCGCAAACTAATGTCTAGTTATACATGCTGCCTGTGAGGTCAAAACTTCTGGGATTCAACAATCATAAATATGTTTGTTCTTCAAAACACAGGAAATAAAATTTTATATATGCAGAGTTATAGGCGTAGCTTGAATTGTTTAAATGTGATTGTAAACTTATTATAATCATAATTTCAAAGAAACCTTAGAAAAAGAGTTGCAATATTGCCATGCAATGGATCTCTCTTGTTTCTTCATTTCAGGCCACATTTACATTTTTCTGGACCAGAAAAAAAACTTTGCTTCCAGTCGGAACAGAGCTGCTCAGCTCTGCCCTTTGTCCTTATAAGGCAAATGTAGTTTCAACATAAGGGGTGGGGTCGGTTGGGGGACAGGGAAGGCTTGTTAATCTTTTCATTGTAATTGCAATTTGTCCCCAACTGCTCCTTTAACTGTCACCCAAATGGAATGCATAGATAATGTCATTTTGAAGCATCCACTATAACAATATATTGTGTAATAAATATTACAGTAAGTATTGCAGTTATCGACACATGACTAGCATAGAGTTTTGTGATTTGATCAAAAAATATCCCTTCCCTCTGATACCCATTAGGTAAACCCACCTGGCGAGGGCATCCTCTTCCTGGGCGGCGGCCTCTTCCCGGCCTGCAGGAGTAGGCAGCAGTGCTCTACGCTTTGCCCTCTGGTACATGAAGGGCTTCATAACTGGGTCGGGCAGCAGGGGTGCTGATCTCCTGAGCGGGCTCCTGTCCCTCTCCCCAGATTTTGCCGAAGCTGCCTGCTGCTCTGCTAGCACCTGCTGCCCCTGCGCAAAGTACTGCGCCCTCGCCGCTTCAAAGATGGCTGCCGTGTCAGCCGCTCCCAGGGCGCTGTAGGCCGGGCTGGCCGTGTAGATTGCTGGAGATACCGTGTAGGCTGGGTTAACGGCGGCGCCTGCGGGTACCTCCATGCTAGGTGCTGCGGTTAAGAACACGTGGTTGGCCATTGCAGGCGTGTAAACTTGCGGGCCGTAGGCAGCGGCGGCGGCTGCTGCGGCCGCAACAGCTCCGCTTGTCATCTGGCCGTAGAGGGCAGGGTTAACAGAGCCATAGACCTGCGCAGCGGCGGCGCTGGCACTAGAGTTAAGCGCTTGATTAGCCATTGTGCCTCCGTAGAGCTGGTTAGCGACTGTTCCGTAAACTTGGTTAGCGAGCGCTCCGTATACAGCAGGTGCGACTGTGGCTCCGCCTTCCGCTCTCGCTCCAGCAGCAGTCAGCCCAGTCAAAGCAGCGTAGGTGGGGTCGAAGGTCGTGGTGTTGTAGACCGAGTTATGGACGCTCTGTTGTACCTGAAGCGGAAGTCCTGCAGCAGCAGCGGCGGCGGCTGCTAGCACTGCCGCTTGACTCTGGTACTGCTCCAGAGCGGGTTTCCCAGCGGGACACTCTCCAGCGTAGTGACCCTGTTTACCGCAACTAACACAAGGGATCTTCCCGGTCGGGGTCTGCTTGCTGGGCTGGACTTTGGACAGCTCCACGGAGAGTGGACGTCCCTTGAACGAGGTGCCGTGCAAGGCTTCGATGGCCTGCAGAGCGTCCTCCTTGTTCTCCATGTGCACAAAGGCATAGCCTGTGGAAGAAAACGTCCGGGCTATAATTTATTAATTGAGGCTGATGTATCACTTGCCACCTTTATATAGTCTACGATATATGCCAATAGCTATTTACATATTCTTAGGGCGTTTTCACACTTGGCCCAAATACTTGAGTCCTGAATCCAGAATCGATTCTGGACCGCGCACCAACTGCGCAATGGATTGGGGCTCACTTTCACATATGGTCCGCACCCGAGTACATTTAAAGGAAGCCCCAGACAAGTGGATCAGAGATCGGTTCTCTGGATTGCACACTGGTTTAAAAACAGCTTCTATACTCGACCAAACTCACCGTGCAAACGGACTTGGGTTCAGAAAACGCTCTTACATGCCTTCTTCGGGTTGCTTTATTTCTTCTTTAGTACCCTCAGTATAGTCTTGTCCAAGGTTGTAAATGTACAACAGAAACCGAACAAAGTTACTCACTAACAGACTACAGCATTAACGTAAATAGCATACAATCTTACAGTTGATTACCGTAATCTGTAACCGTACATTAACGCGATAGGAAGAAATGTGACCGATTCAACCAATTTTTACGTTTTACAGATGGTGTGGAAAGGCATGTTCTGGTATGCAGATAAAATAGAATGCCTTCTAGATAAATCAAGCAAAGAAAGCATTAAAAACTCAAAAACTGCATTGTTTCTATTCAGGCTATAAGCAAACAACTTCAACTGGTTCATCTAAACCGTTGATCAGGGTCGAATCTATTAAATAATTTATACATCACTTAAAGGAACATGAATAAGAACAATAAACGGATGTACCCGCTATCTTTCATTTTGCAAAGACTTCACACGGAAGTGGGGTATAGAATTGTACAACTGACCCGCAGTTCGGAAGGAATTCGTATGTGCGAAAACAAAAACCTGCATGGATGACGCCCTCCCACACACGAGCCCAGAATCAAGTTGGGGTACGGACTCGAGCATTCAGGGCCAAGTGTGAAAACGCTCTTACTTTCAGTGCATTGTTTTTTAGGCCAGACAAAACATCCAGTCTTTAGAACTACAGTCTTTGCAAACAGCTTTCGAAGTTGACATTTGCCTGGCGTGCCTACCAGACATACCAAGCAAGATGTTGCAAAAATGCCACAGCTTGTGGGCGTCCTGCTGTGAAACTTATCAAAATGTGATCAAATAAAACATTTTAAATACTGGCGCGCACACACAATTTTATGCAGTAATAAAAAGAGTGAAGGCTCTATTCCTTGAGGGTATAAAATACTTATCGTCGCTGTCCAACGAAAAACATCTTTTTATCATATATGGAATGTGGGCAAAAATCTCTATCTACCCATAGCAGTTAACATCTAAATGACCAATGAAAAGCTGACAAATCACACTGTGAATTTCGGATTTATTGTGTATGATTAAT
>JAOUQW010000040.1:3372179-3384028 GCA_028565825.1 Olivaichthys viedmensis | reverse complement strand
CCTACCAGCCGATTTCCTTATAAAACTGCACGACAGTGTGTCTAAGAGAATTGATGCAGGTTTAAAGGCAAAGGCTGAAACACCAGCACACTGATTTTAGTTTTTTGGGTTGTTTTTTTTTATGTTTACTGCTTTTATAGGATTTTTTTTTTATATTCAGGAACTTTTCATTTCATTATTTATAAAAGCATTTTCACTTTACAGAATTTCTTTACATGTGCTTCAGACTTTTGCACTGTGCTGTACGTGTGTATATTTTTGCCCTGTCTCCATTCAAATGAAATAATTTATCTTTCTCTCACACACACACACACACCTCTCAGCGTGCAGTTGTGGGCGAGCGCGTCACCCGTGTACCCGGGGGCACAGAGCTCACAGTGTGTTCCCGCCGTGTGGTTGACGCAGAGGAGGCAGTGGCCGCTCTGCGGGTGGCAAATCCTGGGAGCAGACCGCCGATCCGCGTTCCCGTTACACTCGCAGGCCGCGCACTCGTCTCCTGATTTATAAAGGCCGTCTGCACACGCGTCACAGGTGGGTGCCGCGAAGCCGGCCTTACACTCGTCACACACAGGGTGGTCGCTGGAGTCTGTTAATAAGATCACACACACAAATAACACAGAAGCAAAGTTTATTTGCCAACCTTATTAGAATTTACAAGAGATTTCACTGACATTGCAACATGCGAGAGAAGTAGTAGCAGTGTGTGTGTGTGTATGTGGGTGTGTGTGTGTGTGTGTGTGTGTGTGTGTGTGTGTGGCACTCTGGTACAGTTGAGTGCAAAGGTTTGCACACCCTTACTGCAAAATGTCTGAACTAACACAATATTTAGTGCATTAGGTTTTTACAGATGTTCCTTCATTATCACAAGTAGCAATAATGATCAAGTGTACGTCGAGATATTCAGAGTGAAACAACCAAAATGAAATTTCTGAATGTGATATAAATGTGGATTTTGCTCTAAAAGACTTTTTCAGGTCACCTTCCTGCTTGTGTTGTATTTTCTTTTTTCTTTTTTTTTTAGAAAATATCTCTGGCCTTTTATTTCCCAGTTATTTTCCTTCCACTCTTTGTTCATGTCATGATGGTTTTCATTGTTGCTAACAATCTCCCTAAACACTCTGACATCTTTTTACCCTCTTCTCCATCTCTGTGAAAGGTCAATATTTTCTGTTTAGGGCGTGTGAGAGCTGTTTTCCTGATTCCCCATTGACTCTTAACTTTTTAAGTTTTAACAGGGGTTTTTTTTTATAACAGGAAACACCATTAAATAAGCATTTTTTTTGCACAGAATTTCATGTACTGTAAAAAACTGTACAAGCATCACTTTGTACACTTACTGGTCACCTACCATGTTGGTCCGTCTTGTAGGCGTACAGTTAGATATCATGTTTTTTTCAATGCACAGTGTGTTAATCTTGCTATAATTTGATAAAAATGTAAATAATTTCCAATATAATATCATTAAATCATGATATTTGATGTGATAAATCGCACTGGCAGACGAACCCTAGCTACACTAACATGTACACTCTCTTCCATAATAACCTCATTTTGCTAGCGCTGCATGTTTATATGATTTTGTGACGTGGCGCGTCCACCTCCTCTCGTTCTGCCGCTTTTTTCTTGACTCTTAACTGCTCACAGCCAAACTGTGCGAGAGTTTGAGCCTCTGTTTGAACTTTTCATGCCTCAAATATTCTTAATTCCAAAGCATGGGCCTGGAACAAAACATATGTTATTGAGCCCACATTTTTGGATTTTGATCAAATAGACCTATTGCACGTGCCAAAGCATCCCCTGGACCCCTCCCACAGTACATACAGAGTAAAGGAAGTCAAGGAAGCTTGCGATATTTCAACACCAAAAAAACTTGCACTTGGCTCCAACACTGTAAATAAAATCCTTTATTAATTCTGCCTAACGCACCTTTCTTTGCCACTGTTGGGCCCTTGAGCAAGGCCCTTAACCCTCCCTGCCCCAGGGGCGCTGTATCATGGCTGACCCTGACCTCTGACCCCAGCTTACCAACATGCTGGGATATGAAGAATCAATTTCACTGTACTTGTATATGTGACAATAAAGGAGCTTTCTATTCTATCCATATTGATAGGACCATATTGGTGGTCCACTGATTGAGGGGGTAGCAGGGGGGCTGACAAAACTGCACATAGGACAGCAGTCAGCAATAGTCACCCACGTGGTAAGGTTTACCTGATGAAGTGCACACTAGGTGTAGATGAAGACAACACAATTAGGTTTTTAATTTAGGGAATATCTAGCTAGTGCACACGAAGTGTGCTAGATGAAGTGTACACTAAGTGTAGGTTTTTAATTTAGGGAATATCTAGCTAGTACACACTAGCTAGATGAAGTGCACACTAAAAGTGTAGGTTTTTAATTTAGGGAATATCTAGCTAGTGCACACTAGCTAGATGAAGTGCACACTAAGTGTAGGTTTTTAATTTAGGGAATATCTAGCTAGTTGACTCACCAGGCTGTTTTTCAAGTGCACCTTTAACAGCTTGCACGCAGCTCTCGCAGCTCATCTGCACCGCGAACTCCAGCTGGAGGGAAAAAGAGAAAGAAAGAAAGAAAGAAAGAAAGAGAGAAAGAGAGAAAGAACCCGATCATCAATTTCCTCTCTTTCATCTACTGATCAGCGCGCGAGCCACATGGAATTATCGCGTTCCACGTTCGGCCGCGTCACAAATGGCCCCCTGCCGGACATGGAGCGCACTACATCGGGTGCACAAGGCATTCCCTCATTCCGCCCATGTAGTGCACATGTGTAGGGAGGAGCAAGCAATTCGGGGTGCAGCCTTAGAAACGACAGCCGGTTTTTGTAGCTTAAAATGGTCATGACCCCAAAAAAACACAAATGCTACGGTTTGAAGAGGGACGTGAACAAATAACGTATGATGATATTTATGGCAACAACAACAACAACAAAACAAACAAACCCCAAAAACAATAAAATGCTAACAAACTCTTATGCAAGCTCACTTTAGCAGGGCGGTTTGTTTCCATTTCTACACACCAGAGCCACTTCCGCTGTGAAGCAGCGAACCACCGAGCCAAAAACCACACGGCCATTTCCGCCTGTCAAAATAAGAGTCCTCCTGATCGCGTCGTTTTAAAACCCATTCAAACCATCTGTGTAGAATTATTCACTTGTTTAATATGGGTTTTAATGCACAGGACGGTACTATGAAACCGCCGAGGAACATCTCTACACCTTTACCCTCATAAAGAATGCCAGGATCTAGGAATATCCATAAATATGCTAATTAGAAAAATCCCCCCCAATCATCTTCCCAAATAGCCAGCTGGAGGCTTCAGTGCTGGTGAGTCTATGGGTGCATCCCAATACTCCCAACACAGATCAGTCTCTGTGAACTGGAAATCAATCACAGCCCCCTAGCAACATGGTTTCAAATGTTTTAAAAATATATATTTTGTGATACTAAAGACCTGTCATTTAAATAAGCATTCACCAATGGCCTATTCATGCACTAGATGCCCCTAACTCCATTTGAATTAGATCTAAAAGCTACAAAAACTCCTATTTTCTGCCTGATCAGAGCCGTGTGGGCGTGTCAGAATGCATACTGATTGACAGTGGCGTCTCCCTGGCAACGTAGACAACTCCTGGACAGTGCTAGGGCTAGAAAAAGTGGGATGGCTTTTTTATCTTTTTTTTATTTATTTTACAAAAGTACTGAAAAAAAGTGTGACCCAAACACCAGTAAGCCGTCCAAGCCGCGTTAAATATCTCGTTTTTAATTGCAGAGGTACTTCAACTAAAAAAAAAAAAAAAAGCATCAAGTTGCATTTATTATAATTGAAATATAAACAGCATGAAGAAATGTTTTAATTGATTTATAGCGAAATACAAAATAAAAACGTGAACGAGTGCAGATTATTGTGTTGAAGGAAAGAGGTCAGTTTTAATAAAAAGAAAAACCTCAACTCCAGGTTTTTATATTGTTTTATTAAAAGTAGTCAGTGTGTATAAAATGTACATCAGATCAGGGTACTGGATTCTGTACAGTCCACACACACACACACACACACACACACACACACACACACACACACACACACACACACACACACACTTATCACTGAAGTGTACAGTGTGGGTGTGTTAGGGTCCCTGCTCTGTTTGGAGATGAGGAGGGAGACTGAGGCCTTTGTCCTGAGCGTGGCGTCTCCAGCGTCCATCATCCGACTCATGAGTGAGGTACCGGCGGCCCAGCCGCTGCTCAAACTGACGCAGGTCACACCACAGCTGGAAGTTCTGGAGGCACAGAGAGACAGACAGGTGGGTTTCCTTCAACACCATACACACATTTACAAACTTCAAGCAAATCTCTCAAGTCAGCTGGAGAAAATGCAAATCACAGCGCATTTCCATTAACTGTTCTCCTGAAGAGGTGCAGAAGCTGAAGGGAGCGCTGGACAGACTCAACACGGTACACCATCCTTTATTCAAAACATTTATACTTCAGAAAAGGATTCTGCTTCACCCTTTATCACATTTTCTTTATCAACACAGCAACTTTTTCACCTTTTTTTGCAAAGCATGTCATGGACCTGTCTATCTGACTTTCTTTTTTTCTTTCTATCTCTTTCTTTTTTCTTTATTGCTTTTATCTTTCTTTCTTTCTTTATTTATTTACTTATTGCCTTTTCTCATGGTTTCTTTCTGACTTTTTCTCTTTGTTTTTTTCTTTCTTTATTGCCTTTTCTCATTCTTTCTTTCTTTGTTTTTTTCCTTTCTTTCTTGCCTCCTCCTTCTTTCTCTTTCTTTTATTGCCTTTTTTCTTTCTTTCTTCCCACCTGACTTTTTTTCTTTCTTTCTTTTTCTTTCTCTCTTTCCGTCTGACTTTCTTTCTCTTTGTTTTTTTTCTCTTTCTTTTTGTCCTGCCTTTTTTCTTTCGGTCCTGCCTTTTTTCTTTCTTTCTCTTGGTCTTTCTTTTTGCCCTGCCTTTTTTCTTTCCTTCTCTTTTTTCTTTCTTTCTGTCTTGCCTTTTTTTCTTGACAGCTTTTTTCATTAGTCTTTTAGCTTTCGTTCCTTCCATCTTTCTTTCTTTTTTTCCTTTTTTTCCTCTCTTTCCAACTTTTTTCTTTATAGCTTTTTAGCTTTCTTTCTTTCTTGGAGGATTCTTGTCTGTGGACGATTCTCCACAAGGGGGAGCTGTTAACACTAAAGAAGCCTTTTGGGTCCATCATTGAGGAGACCACAGGCAGAGCAGCAGGGCTGCAGTGTAACTCGTGTCCTTCCATCACTTTTTAATCCATGTTTTGCACTATAGAAGCCATAAAAGTCATGTTTATTCTGTTTTTAATCAGCACAAATGGCAGGTTTGTAGGTGGATGGAAACCCCACCACAGATGAAGTTTAATAAGTGTTGAGAGGATGGTAAAGGTTCAGGCAACTTCAATCTCCAGGTAATATCAATTTGCCCGACTCAGCTGGAATCAGCGGTGACCATTTTGGGAAGACAAGAGGACCATTTTGCTGAATGTTTCATTCATTATTTGAAAGGTGTGGCAAGAGGCGGCATGTTTAAAATACAAGTCAGCCATCATCACCATCTAGTGCATAAACCACAAAGATGTGCTGATACAGGATTTACTGCCATCAGCCAGGCTTAATTCTTCTTCTATTCGAAACGAATAGAATCAAATTCATGAGTCAATTTCAGTGTGGATCTGTATCTTAGACCAGGATTAAAGCGAAGTGCTAATTTACCTGGAACCAGGGGTGTCCCATAGCTTTCCCCACACTGAACCTGCAGCGCACCACCACCTGCAGCAGGTTATTAATCAGACTCACCGCTGAGAGAAAGACAGAGAGAGAGAGCGACAGGGAGAGGAATAAAAAATTAATTGAAAAGTGTAAACTTGATTTATCACTGATCTTTCTTTAAAATAATTTTTTTTAATTAAATGGGCGACCACTTCATAGTGAAGTTTGAAGTCTGGTTTGTACTTCTGCGTTGAAGAAAGTTTGCGTATCTGCAAACTGAGTACTTAAGTACTTTCCGTCTTCTATCCGTTCTTCCTACCTTGAAACACACAACTCCCTCCTCTGACTTTCACTTTTTGTAAATTCTGGTTCGGTCCATGTGACACTGCCCCCTAGTGTACATAGTCATAGTTATGTATAAAGGCAGACACCTATGCGAGCAGTGGCGTGTTCGCAGAAGTAGAAACCAGGCCTTAAGCTTCACGTTATACAGACCAGAAGGAGCTTCAGGGCGTAATCTAGCTTCCTAGCATCAGGACAAGTTTCAGGTTCCACGCTTACCCTCGAGAGAAATGAGGGCCCACGGGTGGCGAGGATACATGAAGGCGGCGTTAGTGATCTGCTGGTGAATGTCCTCATCTTCGTTGAAGGGAAACGTGCCGCTCACACTGACGTACAGGATCACCCCCACGGCCCACATGTCCAGCGAGCGGTTGTAGCCGTGGCTGCTGATCACCTCGGGGGCCAGATACGCCGGCGTGCCCACCACCGAGCGCCGGAAAGACTTCTCACCGATGATCCGCGCGAAGCCAAAGTCACACAGTTTCACCTGAGACACAGACAACGTGGATGGATTTGAGCTTATTTCTACATTTATTAAAATACTGATGAGCCCAATTCCAGCTCGTCATTTAAACTACAAGTGAAAAAGTTCGGACACTAGACTGAATCTATATTTTTCACTGTCCTAAAGACATTTCGATAAAAGGCTTATGGTTGAAATTTAGTTCTGAATTAAAACGTAGTTTCGACTTAAAATGATTATTTTTTTCCCCTCAAACAAGTAGAACACTGTTAAGACTTTAACATAGAAACTAGTTTGGATCTGTTTAAACACTTTTTCTTGGTCACTGCGTAATTCCAGATGTGTTATTTCATAGTGTTCATGTCTTCATTATTATTCTAAATATAATAAGTGAAGAAAAAAAATGAAGAAAACCCTTCAGGTCCAAACTTTCAACGTGTAGTGCATGTAAGCAGTTTAAACATTCTTACAAAACTCATCCGATATGCTCATCCAGCCTTTTCTCATTGTTTTTACTGACTTTTTCTTTCTTTGTTTTTTCCCCTTTCTTTCTTGCCTCTTCTTTCCCTTTCTTTCTTTATTTCCTTTTCTCATTCTTTCTTCCTCTTTATTGCTTTTTTCTTTCCATCTGACTGTTTTTTCCCTTTCTTTCTTGCCTTTTATATTTTTCTTTCTTTCGGTCTTGCCTTTTTTCTTTCTTTCTTTATTTACTTATTGCCTTTTCTCATTGTTTCTTTGACTTTTTCTTTGTTTTTTTTCCTTTCTTTCTTGCCTCTTCTTTCTCTTTCTTTCTTTATTGCCTTTTCTCATTATTTCTCTCTTTATTGCTTTTTTCTTTCTTTATTGCCTTTTTTCTTTCTTTCTCTCTTTCCGTCTGACTTTCTTTCTGTTTTTATCTTTCTTTCTTTTTTCTTTCTGTCTTGCCTTTTATCTATTTCTTTCTTTCTTTCCGTCTGACTTTGTTTTTATCTTTCTGTCTTGCCTTTTATCTTTTTCTTTCTTTCTTTCCATCTGACTTTCTTTCTGTTTTTATCTTTCTTTTTTCTTTGTCTTGCCTTTTTTCTTTCTTTCTTTATTTACTTATTGCCTTTTCTCATTGTTTTTCCTTTCTTTCTTAGTTTGTTTTCCTTTCTTTCTTGCCTCTTCTTTCTCCTTCTTTCTTTATTGCCTTTTCTCATTCTTTCTTTCTTTATTGCCTTTTTTCTTTCTTTCCTTCCATCTGGCTTTCTTTCTCTTTGTCAATATGCTGTTATATAATAATAAGAAATAAATGAAGAAAACATCACTAAAATGTGATTTAGGTTCCGTTTCTCCTTAGGTTCAAAATCGTGAGGACTCCCATCCAGTCTACAGTTCTGGCGCTCCTAAAACACTTGATCCAGTCAGTCTGCACGAGAACGCGCCACACGTATCTGGAGTGGGCAGGCTGGGGGGCGTGAACAGAATAACGATTCGGAGTGGTCACTGATCTACACTGACATGCTTGGGACAGCAGACGCACCTGAGGAAAAGGCTCTGGAGAAGCGAGCAGCACGTTCTCGGGCTTGAGGTCACAGTGAGCGATGTGCTTCATGTGCAGGTAGCGCAGAGCCTCCAGAATCTGCAGGAAACACCCAGACCAGATCAACCGCTGGCAAAAATATATCACGATACCTGAAGATAATATTCACCATACATAATATACATCATGATGTTTAGGCTTTCGCAACAATTGGTCCAAAAGTAGATTTTAACGTCCGATCAGCTACTTGTTCGTGTTATAAATGTGCTGATGATACGGGCGATACTCTCAGAAAAGCGTATCGCAGTGTGTATTGTCATGATACCGATATCACATCATTGTACGACTTTAACATCATGAAAAGTGTGGAAACAGCCAAACGAATCCCACTCAGAATCACAATGGTAGATGGACAGCTGTAGTATGGAGTGTGAAGTGCTGCACGACGCAGATAAGCCAGTGCAGGGGGTGCACTTCGTTTCCTGGACGTCCACAGTGCTACACATTACAGTGTTTTAATACAGCTAACGAGAGGCGTAATAAATCAGCAGTTAAGTCTGATACGATGTGCTGAAGTGAAATAAAACTGAACTCAACATTTTAATCGTCGAGGAGCCATTTTTTAAACTGACTATTATAATCTGATTGTAATACAGCACTGCGGTCGGAGAGCACAGACTGTTCGGACAGAAGTGAGGAGTCATCAGAAAGGTTTCCATAGTTACCTGCATGACAAGGAAGCGCGTGGTGCGCTCAGGCAGTCGTCCATTTTCATTGGACAGAATCGTCTCCAGCATGTCGCTATGGAGCTTCTCCATGACGACAAAAGTGCGCTCGGGTGTCTCGAACATGCCTTCAAGCACAATGACGCCGGGATGGGACAGATTCTGCGCGCGCACACACACACCCCAAACGAAATATTACTTCAACTATTTACCAAGGCAACATGCAAATCCATCCTTAAAAACATTTTACCGCAATAAACAACACACTTATTGCACAAACCTGCAGTATGGCCACCTCGTTCTTGCTCTGTCTCTCCTGCTTGCTGGGGAAGCGGGTTTTGTCGATGACCTTGATAGCCACCGGCCGACCTGTCTGCCTGTGAGTACCTTCACACAAACACAGCACTCTGTAAATGCCCAGACGAGCTAACGGTGTCGCTTGTTTAGCACTCGGTGAACCAAGGCTCTAAATGAATGACTCACCTCCATATACCACTCCAAACTGGCCGGATCCCAACACGTCATCAGAGAAAATCTGATACAGCGAACTAATATCCTGAGAGACAGACATGAAGATCTTAGCCTTCAGAGAACACAGGCATATGCTGCAATAGGCACTTGCTGTTATCTCGGCTGGAGTATTTAATCACGTCCACAGAGTAATATTTACAGTACTCACCAGAGTTTCTTCACCGACGCCTCGGCCATCTAGACAAACGACAAAACTTTAATCTCAAGTGAATTTTCTCTGTTCTCGTACATTCTCATAAATCACCACAAGGAACGGTGTAGTCAAAAATTACATTTACTCATGTAAATCTCTCCTTATCTTAATTGTGCACTGTGGGGCAAAAACAAATAGGCCAAGCAAATAAAAAAATAAAAAAGGTTTCGTATTTTTTAATTTAGCAATGAATAAAAAGTTAACAAACAAGACTGAAGCAACATAAGTTGATCCAGAAACGCTTTTCCTTTTGATTTCTTGAAGTCTTTGGGGTAAACTTGCAGACAGCCTTTTACACTTTACACATGGAGACGTGTCAGTGCTGTTCCCATTCAGTTTTAATGGCCTCCCAGTTGGTCAGCAGTGGAAAACATTTGTCCAGCTAATTTGTAGTTAAAGTGAGACCAAATGTTCTCAATGGGGTTTAAACTAAAAATAGTCAATTTAATGCACCTTTTTTTTTTGTTGCTTGGCCCATTTTATTATTATTTTTTGAGTGTAGTCGATCAGCCAAGACATGTTCGGTGTCTGAAGTTTGCTTCTTCAGTTTGGTACTAGAGCTACAAGGCTAATGCCGTTTAACAAGTAAGGGAAGCTAATAGCTACCAGTTTAGGATTGTGCAATCATCACACACTCGCCTTAATGTCGACTTGTTCGGCATCTCAAATAGACGTGCTTATGTGGTTTCTGACTCTGTATGACACACATCATTAGAAATGGACAAAAGCACAAAATACATCAGGGCTAAAAACAGTCATAGCGCTATCTTGAAGCCGAGCGACTTCCTTCCTCAGCCCAGAGTCTGGTTTCACTCCGCACTCACTCAGACTCAGGGCAGGAGGTGTGGCTCAAAGTTTGAAGGTGGAATTGTATGTTAGAATTGATTCGGTTGATGATATAGTCCCAACTTGATTTGCATAGGACAAATGGCAATGTCAAGGACCGTTGATAGAAGTCGGCTGCACCAGAGCTCAATCGCGAGTGTCGTAATAAAGGGTGTGGATACTTCTGTACACACAATATTTGTGTGTAATATAATATGTCTTTTATTTTTAATACAGTTTCAAAACATTCCAAACACCTGTTTTTGCTTCGTCACTGTGGAGTATTGTGTGTAGATCGATGAGAAGAAGAAAAAAAAATTAGTTGAATCCATTTTAAGAGTCTGAAACATACCAAAATGTGGAAAACCTGAAAGGGGCTGAAAACTTTCCGTATGCACTGTGTGTGTTATTTTTAATATGGGCTTATTCTGTTATTTTATGAAACTGTTTATGTACTAATGGTATGTGATGATCGATACAAAACTGGTAGCTACATTGCACGTATGTAATTTTAATATGAGTAATTTACCAGTAATTTTTATTATTCCTCGTCGCTCCAGTACAAAACCAAAGAAGCAAACTTCAGGCACGAAAGAAGTCTTGGCTGATCGACTACATGTGGGGTAAATTCATTATTTCTTTGGCCAAACTATTATTATATTACTTAATTCAGGGTTTAGTAATATTGTGGAACAGAAGATCATCACCAATCAGTGGTGACGATACATGATAAAAAAAAAAAAAAGCTTTGAAAAGGCAAATCAAGCGGTGTGTGTGTGCGTGCATGACCTGCAAGCTCTGCTGTGCCGTGGCCGCTGCTCTGCAGAGGCATGAGAGCGAGTCTGATGGCTGATTCCCAGACGGGTCCTTCTGTGTTTGCGAACACGCAGTAGACCAGAGAACTCGTCAGCAGCTCAAACGAGTGGCCGCCGTTGTCCGGCTGCACAGGAACGGCGAGCTGAGCCGAGCCTCGAACCTGCAGCACCTCAGACAGAGGCAGCTCCTGTACGGCGAGGAGGAGGAGGAACACTTCTATTCACTCATACGAATTATGAAAGATGTATGTGCTTTAGAAAGGCCACATGAGAATGTGCCGAGTTTGTTAAGGTATAATATCAGTCAAACGAGGCCGTGTGTTGCACAGAGAATTATGGAGCACCTTGTAGTACTTGCTGCTGTTCTCGTTCTGGTACAGTGTGATGCTTTTCCCATCTAGAGTCCAGTAGTGCCTTTTCCTCTGCAAGACAAAGCACATCTAGGCTCATTATCTAAAACTGACAACATAGAACAGTCTTGAGGGGTTTGGGTGCGAAATTTTCTTTTTTTACACAATGTTCCACTTTACCCCAAATGCAGTCGCTCTATCCCTATAGATCCTTTATTTATTTAAAAATATGATTACGTGGCTTAATGATGTCGTTCCAAAAAAAAAAACTTTAAATGAAGATTTGGATATGCATTTGTGAAAACGAAACGGAACCCCAGTGCAAAACTAAATAAGCAAACGTCGGACA
>JAOUQW010000040.1:3356147-3372079 GCA_028565825.1 Olivaichthys viedmensis | reverse complement strand
ACATCGACAGCTTGATGATGTTGTTTGAAGCAATATATGAAGATTTGGGCCTGTACTTATGGAAAAGATTTTGGGCGAGATAGATTTCCATTACTTGTTAGCTACAATATCCTCGTAGGTCCTAAATAAGCAAACGTCGGACACCAAACACGTCTTGGCTGATTGTGTAAAGTAGATTTTTCAAATGGGTGTGTATTCAGAAAAGCTGTGATGTGTGCGTGTGTGTGTGTGTTTACTCCTCACCAGTGTATCTACATTGGTGTGGTGCAGCAGCCAGCCTTTCCTCAGTACTCCACTGGATCTCCTCTTACTGTGTTTGACCGACTGAACCACCCTCATGAGAGGAATATTACTGCTGAAACATGGCCTGAGAGAGAGAGAGAGAGAGAGAGAGAGAGAGAGAGAGAGAGAGAGAGAGAGATGTATAGTCAGTACAGTACAGAAGGACTGTATGTGGACTAAGCATATTGTACTACACGTCTGCCTGTCTGGTTACCCGATTGGTGGCTGTGCTCCAGGCTCCTCCTCCAGGAAACGGCGCTCTTTAAAGTGACACTCTTCATAAAGCGCGTTGACTGTTTCCACGGCCATGTCCTCCTCCGATTGGCTCTCGTGGTTTGAGCTGCTCTCTGTGCAAGACGAGTGGGGGCACAACGCACCTTTAGGGTTTTGATTTGTCGCGCTGTGGTTTGTCACCTGTTGCGTGTTTCAGGGTGAAGACTGCCCTCATTTACATGCGCCGCATTAACTGGAAGTGTGTGAGGGATGTGATAAAGAGGCTGCATTTAGCATGAATGCAACTCCAGCGAGCGTTACGGACGTCTGGCAAACACTTTAACCACACTGGCTGTTCCATTCATTTAAAGCAGAGTTCAACCAAAAATAAAAATGTACACAACTTTCCCCCGATAAGTAGGCGATCAGCCAAGACAGGTCTTTTTGTACTGGAGCTGCAAGGCTACCAGTTTAGCATCATGCAAACTGCACGTCTTAAATCATCAAAAGAAGCTCAGGGATACTATTTGTAAATATGAATTAATCAATTGGGACTATATCACCATCCCAAATCCCAATATCAGAAATACTGAACGACTCGACACGTTTCGAGGCGAGTGTGTGAAGATTTAGACATGCGGCTTGTACAATGCTAAACTGGAGGCTATAATCATTTCTTACTTGCTAGCTGCATTAGTTTTATAGCTCCAGTACAAAAAACAAAAGAAGCAAACGTCACACACCAGACATGTCTTGGCTGATTGACTACATGTGTTGTATGACAGGTTTGTATATGTAGTGGTGCTGCGCGCGCGTGTGTGTGTGTGTGTGTGTGTGTAATCTGGCAAACCTTCTCCATTGGCCCTCTCCCCTCTGCAGTCAGGTGGAACCAGAGACTCGCAGCGCCGATGACACTTAAACTTGCAGTCTGCAAGAAAAATACAAGCTTAAACCATGAATACATACATGTAACATCCCACGTCCCTACAAGCACTGAGGTAACACTGCCTTAAAGAAATACACCAGCGTTTTTCTCCACAGTCTCCATCCACGGCGTCTGTAGCGCATGTTTAATTACCATGCAGAATCTTTTCCAAACGTTCGTCTGTCCTGAGAAAAGCGTAAGCAACGGGAATGACTTTTTACTGTATTAAAGTTGGATAAAACTCCATAAGAGCAGCTTTGGTAAGACTTTATCCCTCATGTCCGTCTCATCCCGAGCTATTTATTGACAGATTGTAACAGCTGTAGTTTTGAATTTGCGTTATATAAACGTTAACGGATTTTATATGTCCTTTTCTCAGTACTGTGGAAATTTAACCTGGTCACGAACCAGCAAGGTTCATGAGGTGTGTTACGGTGCTGAACTCGGACCTTCCGGGACCACAGCTAGGCTCCCTGTGTGTAATCTTTAACCTGGAAGTGTTTAAGGTTCTCACCGGAGCACTGCAGGCCTTGGCGGAACAGACCCTTGAGCAGCTTGCGGCAGTACTGACATGCTGTGGGCTTGGTGTATGTGTGGATGTGGAAGGTGTGTGGCACCAGGGGCCTGCCTCCTCCTCCCCCATCACACACCCCCAACCACACAGGCCTGTCTGCCCACGATGGGGGCCGAGAGCGGGACGGCTTAGAAAGACTGATCTGCAGAGGAAAGGAGAGAGAAGGGGCATTAAGGAAGGAAGGAGTGGAAGGAGAGAGGAGGAGAAGAAAGGAAGCGAGGGGAAGAAATGAGGAGTGAAAGAATTAAAACCATTCAACGCAACAGTGAATGGAGGTAAGGAAATGGTTGTTTTTTCTTTTATTAAGACACACTTCAGCTTTAAAGGTGCTATATGTCGTATTATTGTACAGCGTTTTGTATTATTACCGCGTATCTATGAAACGCATCTTAAATGATGAATTATATTTGTAATAAATTGTTGTAAAGTGCCTTTTTTCTGCCTCTCCAACTCACAGCACGCTTTCCCTGACACCGCCACAAGTCATTAATATTTATAAAGCAAGCCTTGATGTTCATTAATATTCATGAGTTGACTTGTGTAAGTTCCAAAATACAGCTGGTCTGAATGACGCAGAAGACGAGAAAGCAGAGGAGCAAAATATTCCACTGTGAGGAGGCAAGACGTTTCAAAGTGGTGAATTTATACAACAGTTGATCAAGCAGCCGATTGAATCGTAGGACTCGGACGTCAGCGAGGCAACGTTAGCGTACTCTGGTAAATTAGCGCATGTTCAACAGAAGCATTTTGCACATCAATACAAGCGCACGTCTTCTTTGAAATCATTGAATTGTAACTGAATGGGAACATGCGGATTCGTTCCTTTATCAACTGCTCATGGAGAGTTTTGGCTTTGGGGAATAGCTCATCATTTTGAGTTCGTATTGAGTTTGCAAGCAAGCGTTAGCCCTAACCCTAGTTTCTGACTTCGCTTGAGTTTCACATGCTGGCACTGTATGTTGATTGCAGCCATGGGCCAATCACAGCGAGGGGGCAAATGAATCTCTCGTGCGACGTAGATACAGTCCGTGATTTTGAGCACAGTGTAACCGAAACCGAAGAAACCGCACCATGTACAGATCGTCTCGACGTTACAACTCCTTACAGCCTAGAAAACACCAAAATGCAGGTTTTAAAAAAATAATCTAGCCCCTTTAAGATGTGCAGGCTTGATTTGAGATGGGTGGTTGTGTGATATATAAAACAGGGAGTGATGGTACCTCCTCCAGACTGCCTCCAGTGTGGTTGCTGAGGGAGGTGGTGCGGGGACGAGCAGGGGGGAACAGAGACAGACTGGGGCCACACGGCCGGTACACACGCGAGCAGTCGTTAGGCAACACCAGTGCACAGCGTTTATGGAAATCTAATCCACAACCTGAAGAGAAAGAGAGACAAGGAAACTTTAAAAAGCATAACAGCTGGATAGAGACAAATCGATAAAAGACAAAGACAGCTAACAAAGAGCAGTACAGAATTGGAAGTGAGAATTGTGTGTGGTTTGGGCGTTGTATAACTAGTACACTGTTTGAAATGAAACGATGCGGAATCCCAGCGCCGAGTTGCTGTACGTTTCAGAGGAGTCTATTCACAGCATGTGTACGATGTTGAAGCGGATAAATATTCAATTATAATTATATCAATAGAGATGAATAGTGCAGTGCAATACGTAAACCGTGTGTATGGACTCTCCCTGCTTATAAGTGGATTCATTCAAAATGAGATTATATAAATGAACAGTGTCACTCGAAGCAAGTTCATGAAGATTTCAGCATATTTGAGGTCATAGGCCTTTCATTACTTGCAAGTTACATAAGCCTCCACCAAACAGTGCACACCAAATCCGCTACACATTCGGAGGAAGTGGAAAATTGTGTGAATTTGACTTGCCGCTGAACCATTTCTTTAGAGCTAAGGGTTATGCTGTTGAATAGCCGACACACAAATGGCAGGTATTTCAGTATCGGAAAATGTGTGCGTTACCTTCACATTTTAAGCCCTGTCGGATGAGCCCCCAAAGCATCTCCCCGCAGTGGTGACAAAACGTAGGTGTGCGATATGACTGGACCACCAAGGAATGGGGGCGGAACTTAACCTCAGTCAATGACGCAGAAGCTGAAGGGGTCAAAAAAAGAGTCACAGATGTGAGCTTCACGCACCACATTGCATGAAGCTGATATTGACAAGTAAATACAGTCAAAAAATGACTATACATGTACTGTATACATGTGCATGACTGAGTGTGTGAATGTACTAACCAGAAAGTACCACCTCCACCAGGTCTCCGTTGTGCAGGTAGTGTTGCTCTGTGAGTCTTTGCAGGAGATGCTCGGAGGCTGGATCGTGTCGGAACAGCAGCAGCTTCTCGCCAAGACCGATGACACTCCAGTCAGGAGCCTTCACAATCAGAAAAACACACGTTACTTAGGATACTTAGGGATGGGGTCGGGGGGAGGAGCCTGATTGCGTGTGGGAAGAAGCTATTTTGGTGTCTGAGGGTTTTGACGCACGTCGATCTGAAGCGCTTGCTGGAGGGAAGGAGTTCAAATATGTGGCGACAATGGTGTGAGAGGTCGATTATGATTTTTTCCACCCGCCCCCTGGTTCAGGAGATAAACAGGTGGGCCGGTTTCTTCCTATGAACGTTTCAGTCAATTTACCAACACGGTGTATGACAGGTGGTAGAGCCACACCATAGTGTGGTGTAGACAGATCCGAACCATGTTCCTCAACTGTTGCGGAAAGTACATCCTCAGCTGGGCCTTTTTAGCAATGCAGTTGACATAGTGAGATACTGGTTTTTGGGAACCAGTATGGTAAGGGAAGGAAGTGGTGAGGGGGCTCCTCCTGAAGTCCACCGTTAATTCCACAGTCGTGAGCATGTTCAGCTCTTGGGTTGTTGTGGCTGCACCGGAGGACCAGCTGTTCAACTTCCTGTCTGTATGCACACTCGTCGCCATCCTTGATCTTCAGATCGACCAACAACAGTCTCTCAAATGTCCTCATGACCACAAAGATCAGGGCAACAGGCCTGGAGGACTTGTTATCCATGTTGGTGTATGGAGTACGTGTTTGAATAGATCAGCACTCAAGCGCAGAAGATCAACACTGAGCATAAACACACACACACAAAAAGGGAGCGGAACGGATGGGGTATTGTTTTAACGGATGCGAGTCGCGCACCTCAAAAAGCCGCTGTGGGTTGATTAAAACTGAAGCGTATGGGTTCCGTGAGATGAGCGTGAGACGGACGAGTACAAAAACACTTCCGAAACGTTTGTTTGTGTGTTAATTGGCCTTTTATTTCTGCTGCCATCCATCCATAAATATGCATTGCTCTGCAGACATGCCTCAATCTACAAAAACAAATGCGATACCCACTGACACGGTCCCTTTCTCACACAATCAGGCACCGTATCAGACCTCAGATCGCAGATCTCACTGTAAATAAAAGAGCTCTGACTCAGCCCCAGGCACACAAACACGGTGAAGTCAGATCGGCGAGATAGGCGTCAGGCTTTGGTGTGCGCTGCAGCAGCGGCTTAAGCGGCGGAGGCTTATGTAAAAGCAGGTTAGACGGTGTGTGTGTGTGTGTGTGTCGTGGCTCGACCGGAGGTGGAGATCATACAGGCCTTTAAATGTCAAAGCTTTTTTTCTTTTTTTGCCTTTCAAATCAAGAGGATATGACTCAAAAGGTAAAAGAGAAGCAGTGTGAGGTAGATGGTGAGAAAACCTTTCGTCTGTGGAGGAGGGTAAACTTCCTACGTTCGCTCGAGTCGCCCTGAACGAGACAAAAGCATGCTGAACATAAATAGGCTGGAGGCCAGTGACTATTAAAAAGACTCGCAGGCTGTTTGGTGGCGTCAGAGGAGGTGTTAGATTAGCCATGATTAGGCGTGCTGTGTGGGACACGTCCACTGCTCTGCGAAATCACTGCAACTTTACTCTGGGGAAAATAAGTAACAAGGGGTTAAAGGTGGGGTCAGCGATTTTCTATATTTGGTGAACTTCTCCTCACATTCCAGCAGCTTCAATATCTGCTCAGAGGAAAAAGTCTGGTCTCTGTGGTGCCCCAGACTCAATTGCACATCATTTGAGTCATCATTTGAGTCTGGGGCACCACAGAGACCAATCAGGACAAGGAGGTGGGCTCTACTCGCCTGTCAATTCAGAAAGCTCTACCTCTTGCACTAGCATTGGGCTTTGGAGGAAACACTGAAGGAAGGGGCTATATTTAGAATTTCAAAACAGCCCGCTTCAGCTAACTCCCGCCAAAAACAGAAAATATACCTTTAAAAACATTTTTGATATGGAACAAAAAATCACAAGTTTTATTGCTAATTGGGCAGTGGTAGCTCAGTGGTTAAAGTTCTGTGAAATCCCAGGACTGCCAGAGAGCCGCTGCAAGACCCTTAACCCTCAGATGCTCACCTCTGTGCTTCTTTTACAGCTTTCCTAAAGTGAAATTTAAGCTTCTTTTTTTTGTGCTTTCAAGGTAGCTAAATCAGACTTTTCCCCAGTAGAACACAAAACTAACATTTAAACTCAATATATACGTCACATGGTTTTGGAAAGCTGGATTAAACACACTAACGGATTGGCACGGCTGCGTTTTGAGTGACGCTTCAGTGACGGTGTGTAAAAGGTTGTCCATGCTCTGTCTGTGTGCGAGTGTGTGTGAGAGAGGGGTGTCATACATTTTTCGTTTCTGACAAATGCATAAACAGGAAAATGTGAGCGATGAGACAGCAGCACCTTCTAACTGGAAGGAATTGCTAACCCTTTGTAGTATATTTGCCACAAATGATAAATCTCTAAACCTTGTTGATTTCTTTTCTGCAGAACGGCCCTCGCCGTAACCACAACCTTTCATTTCCTAGCCAGTTTTAGTTGAACTGGCAGCCAGGCGTGTAACGTCAGCGCAGGTAATCCTTTGATACTCATAAAACAGCATCGGCCCGCCTGCTAATATGCTTTAGTGCTAAGATCAGATTAGCAAGGCTAACTGCCAACATTAGAATCAACTCCATCGAGAGAACTTAATTGGCCATGCAGGCTCGGTGGGTGCCCAATAAATGAAATCCTTTTGTTCCGTCAAATCGATCAAATAATCCTGATCAGCTCAAATCGTTTAGGCGATTATATAATAATTGTGACAGGCCTAGTTGCCTAATTGTGCACATGCCATTATAGCAGAATATATCTGCATTTGTTACCTTCACATTTTAAGCCAACATGAACCAATGTGAAGGAGACGATCAGTACGCCGCAGAGCCGCATTATCTCCATTCCCATCAGTATCTCATAAATCAGTGCTAAAGAGCAATAAGAAAACTATTTACCCATACTATTTTGATTTTCCACCGCACGAAGCGATGAATGCAATCTGATACAGAACAAAAACCAAGCACAGTTATACCAGTGTGATCAGAACCTAATTGGAGATCATCACAACTCATTACACGTCACTGGGTGCAGAAATGAAATATTTTGCTGCACCAAATGCGTAGGGACAACACACAGAGTCCAGGACATCAGAGGGTCTGTTAATTCATAACACTATACTGCTGACAGGAGCTCAATAAGCATGCTGTGTGAGTGTGTGTGTTGGTACGTGTCCATCAGGGTGTAGAATATCAAAGAGAGGACAGACAGAGTGCAGGGGGACGTGTGTGAGGGGTGGAGAAGTGTCTGTGGTTGGAAAGTTAGCTACACATGCTCTAAACCACACCAGTCAAGCTGAGAGCAGCAGGCATGTAGGGCAGGTACAGCGTCAGTATGTGCTGGCGTGCGTGCTCGTGTGTGCATGCACAGTAGCATAAAGTAGCATTCTGTAGGCCATCAATCAGAGTGACAGAGCAATTCTATACACACACACACACACACACACACAGTAGCTACTGCAGGAATAAGATCTGTTCCCTGTCCATCTAATAATGTAGTCAATAGGGTTCAGTACTCAACATGTCTAACAGAGCAGTCCAGAATGAATTCAACGCTTCTACATGTCTCGATCTATGACAAATAATAAGCATAGTCAATGCTACGGTCTTGTACTCGCCCTCTTTCGGATGCGAGGCCGTCTCTGCATGCTCTGCAGTCATGTAGGCATCTTGCAGAATGCAGCATCAGCATTATCCAGTGTTGAAGTCAAATCAGCAATCGAGTTTGAGTCATCTCACCCTCACATCCAAGTAAGTCTCTGAGCTGCTACTCAAGTCCAGTCCTGAATGGTTGCAGGTGCTTTGCTACCTCGAATGATTTAATTTAAATTCATCAAGGGACACTACTACGGTAGGCTGTAGAATTGCAAAAAGTCAGTAAAAAAAAAAAAAAAAAAAAAAAAAAAAAAAAGGAGTCGTCAAAGACCAAGTCTCATGAGCTCAACTCCAAGTCATAGAGTAGAGCGTATCAAGTCATAGAT
Source organism: Olivaichthys viedmensis (assembly GCA_028565825.1). Taxonomy (NCBI): domain Eukaryota; kingdom Metazoa; phylum Chordata; class Actinopteri; order Siluriformes; family Diplomystidae; genus Olivaichthys; species Olivaichthys viedmensis. The sequence continues at coordinate 3,363,664 of JAOUQW010000040.1, read as the reverse complement.
AAGAAAATCCAAGTCAAGTTACAAGTTAGAAAAATCATGACTTGAGTCCAAGTCTGGGACTCGAAGTACATCATCAATGGGATTGTCCTACAGTGCGCAAGACAGTCGAGAGGTCTGATTGGTGGCCAGTGTAACAACCAAGCTCATGTTGTAATTATAAATAAGTGTCTATTAAAAACATTTTTGGATAAAAGTAACTCATTTCCATTTCTACGCAACTTATTTTTGCAGGATTATTTTTGCGGTTTCTTCCTGCAACATACTTCTGTACTAAACACTACATTAGAAATAGTATTCCACTATAGGTACTACTTTTAACATAGTATTTAGTCGATTAGTAGTTTTGTACGCAGCCTAATGTTCGGTGTTTTCACAAGAAAGACGTAAAAAACAAGAAAGCCTGCAAAAAAACAAAACAGTAGTACTATTATACTAGTTAGTATGACAGTAGGCATGTTCGCTCCATAGTAACGTAGGCCCTTTCCTTGCACTTATCCGAGACCAGTTATCCTGGGTATCTAATAAGGACCTTGATTAAGATTTTGTTGTATAAAGAGGAACTGGTTTTGTTTATTTTTTCTGTGCTTGTCAGTTCCCACTATCTATCCCATCACACTACAGCTACCAGTCTGGCAGGAAGAAAGCTAACATGTACTTCCTCCCAGACACGTGATGCCACCGCATCTTTTCAAACTGCTGCTCATGCAGCGTCACAGGGCAGCTGAAGGCTCTTGGAGAAAATGCTCACTGCGCTCTTCTGTTTACATGACTTAACAGATGCCTAGTGTCACTCTGATGGACCGTGTTGAAAGAAATGCCATCCTTCCCACTCAGGGAGCAGGGCAAACACGTCAAGAGATGCACCGCTCTGGAGAAATGAAGAAGGACCTTCTGCCCCCAAGTAGTTTTCTACAGCTGTGTCAAAACATTCTGTACAGTTGTGGCACAACTTTTATTCTACGTCATTAGCATGAGTGACGTCATTGCGTAGTCCGTATATCACTTCAACATTCAAGACTTAAAGACAACCTGAAATGGAAACCGACCTTTTTTTAAATTTATTTTTTTAACCGTGTCCTTGATCAGATTGTAGAAGATTCATCTGTACCAATCATTTAAAAAAACTAAATTCTCCTTTGTCCGTAAATTTTCACAAAAGTGCAGCGCCTTTTTCCCTCCTCTAAACGTTGTCTGATTCTTTTGATTACATCACGGTAGAATTGTAGGTGGGACAAAAGAAATATATAAAAAAACCAATCATTTTATGTCATGTTTCACTTCCCCCCCAGAGCGATACCATTAACTTTTCACAAGCCAATCAAATCCCGATGGATAAAACCAAAGTCCCGCTCGCATAAATACGCCGTTTCACTCGGAAACACGTCACTTTACGGAAAAGAAATGCATTCGAACTTCCGTTTCAACTCGTCTTCAACTGCAGACTTAAAAAGAGGCTTTAAAAATGAGCCCAAATCTATTGAGGTTTGCTTTGAAAATGGGTGGATACATTTTTTTTTCTTTTTATTTAAACAATTTGTTAAAAATTATAGGGGGTTCATGTAAAAAATAAAAATAATAATCATTTAAAAAAAACACACCAAAAAACACGCATTTTTAAACGCAACATTCCTACAAAGCATCAAAAGTATGAACATTAAAACACATGACACAGACAATCCCAAAAACGACAAATAGAATTATAATTCTGTAATACCTCATGGCTTAAAGAAATTATTTCACTGGACACTTTCATACCGTCTTCTCGATGATTTCTGCTGCCATTTTCCTTGCGCTTTTGAAACTCAGCCGGCCCTCCGGCACCCTGACCCCTTCTTTGAACAGGCCGATCTGGAAGTGGACGCGAATGGGCCCTCGAGGGACCGACTCGGTCTCCACAGACATCTGAGAAAAACAACCTTTGAGAGAAAGACAAGAGACGTTCAGGTCGATTCTGTAGCAGAAGTTTAAGAAGTGCTTCATAATTTCTTTAAAGGCTGTGCTGACCACAGAACTGGAAAAGGCGGCTGAATACGGTGGTGAGGACGCGAGAACGAACGCAGCACAGCTGAGCAACTTAAGTGAAAAGCTGAAGCTAACAGAGACGCACTAATTCATTTAGGGGCAAAAGAATTGTTTGCAAGAAATATCTACTTGTCTGACATTGTCTCAGTGTGTAAATCTGCGGGCACAAAGAAAAGGAAGTGATGTGACAAAGAACTTATTGAAAAAGTGAAGCATTCTGGGATCCCTGGCGTACACAGAAGCGAGAGTGTGTGTAAAAGAGAAGATACTTACTGGAAATGCCAGAGTCTAGCGAGTCCTGCTCCACCCCGGCAGCCATTTTCTCTCACCTTGGCGAGGGAGAAATAACACCTCTCTGCAGGCCGTTTTGTTTTCTGCTGCTTCGCATGTCACACTGGTTTCCTTTTGCGATGCGTACTGCACTAATGAGGCGCTGACAGCAGACAGGAAGCTCTCACTTACACACACACACTTTTTTTTTTTTGGTGACAACTAAGCTCTCACCCCCTCATGGGTCTTTTTAAACACACACATGACATCACATGGTTTCTGCATTATTCAAAACACCTGGACCCTGGGCTCATCCATCAACCCTCTGAGGAACTCCAAACTATTAGAACAATGCAGCAAACATACTTAATGTCACACAATGTTATTCTCACAGCATTTAAAGACTTTAAAAAAAAAACACATAACCACATCAAATTGGTTGTGGGAATGTTTTATTTCTGTTGATCCTCTTTACATGAGATCGGCCCGTTCACAGGTGACATTTCGCTTCGCTCTGAAGAAGAGCATGCAAGCTCCCCCCCAAAGCCCCATAAACCACATAAAACCTGCGTAGACACATTCTAGAGTGGAGGGAAAAGCTGCAACTTGCAGATGATCTGATAGCAGTTTTGTGGTGCGTCTTGATAAAAGGTTAAGACTGAAAGCTGGGTGAAGGGAGCAGGTCTCAGATCAGTGCCTATTACATCAGCAGACCTTGTGGTCCACCGGCACTGCACACAACATATCGTTTGGTAATAGTCATTACAATATCGTACGGTTGCACATAAAGCCTCGAACTAGGGCTGCACGAGTTTTTTCGGATTCAACTCAATTCATTAAACATACTCGGCTATAGTAAAAGGTGAGCTTATTTAAAGGTCGCTAACTGCCTAGCACTAGACGTTATTCATTGCATTTGAGTCGAATTGTGTTTAATAGAGTGAAGCGCTGAATGCAAATGTGACTAGTACATGTAGAATACAAAAAGAAAAGAAAAGGCTGTGTTGCAATCAATAAAGATCTGTAACGAGTAAAATAACCGTGATAATCATTGTAGGCGTTATCGTGCAGCCGTGCCTCAAACAAGCTCTGGAATATTTCAGTGATCTGTAAGGATCCTGATCAAGGTGTTTCCTGTTCTAACACAACCGAGAGAGCTGGCTAATTAAAAGGTCATTATGAAGCTGTGCCAGGCAGACGGGCCTCAGCCTCATGATGCAAGCGAACCAACGAGATGTAGTTCAGTAAGGAGTGGTGTGTTGAGTGGGCTTTACATTGGCTTTTTGCATCGTAAACGCATCTACACCAGTCTACCGATCTGCCTGAGCAGGACAACAGCTACAAAGCGATATATAATCCGTGTGTGAGGACATAAGACACAGTAAAGTTTCTACAGTCTTCTTTTTTTGTGTGTCATACCACCATGAGATCTTTCCATTCTCCTTCTTTTACTGACCTTCCTTCATTCATTCGTTAATTCCTCCCACTTTCATTTCCAACACGTTCCCCTTTCCAACAAAGTAAACGTCGCATCTACCTTCATTATCGTATCACACCACCATTATGTTTCTCCAGCCTTCAGCACAACCAAATTTAAAGGAGCGGTTTGTAATTTTTGGCGGCTCTCTGGGAGGGGAAATGAAACACCCGTCTGTTAACGCTATGTATACAGCGTGAGTTTGCGTTATGAAAAGGACAGGGGACGGAGCCAATTTAGGGGCTGGAAAAAATGTAAGCCTGAAAATGAAGAAACTCGCCAGATCAATTCCATGGCAATATTTGCATTTACATGGTTATAATAGAAACACTTAAAAATTACAAACACCACCTTTAAAAAAATATATAAATTAAAAAAAAAAAAAAAACACTTGCGTCTTCTGACTACAAAGACATTCAGTTCAATCCATTGCTTAAGTGACATAGCAGGTACATGAACACTGCTGTGTGCCTGACAACCACAACACAAGAGCAAACAAGAACACAAGCCGGTTCTGTAGGACTTGTTTGTTTCGGCTCATACAAGAAGTATGGATGATTCCTTGCCATTTACGGTAATGTAGGAAAACCCTAAAAGAAACAACACCTTTAAATAAATTAGTGACCATGAAGAGTTTCGTACTGATTGACAACAAGTAAATTCACCCAAACCAGAAGTCAAGACGTTTTTCGACGGCGCTGGACGCTAAACTCTGGCGCGCAAAGAACCCTACACACACATTTATACACAAACTCTGACTTTATAATATGATTTTGGACATTAGCCAGTACCAAGAAATTCAAGGATAAGACCATCAAGAGCAACAGAAACTAAACACGACGACAAGCCTGTCAGACTTTACTCCAGTTTTTTTTTTTAAGTCTTCAAATTCGTCCTTCCCAGCCTGTAAAGAGCAGGTCCAGCACTTTAAACTCATAACAGAACCCAGTGTTTTCGTCTGCACTATTCTGGAGTAAGATTCGGTTTTCCAGTTGCTCCCAATGCAGGAGGTGCACCTACGTCCTACTACAGAAACAAAATCCTGTGTGCTCTTTACAAAAAAAAGGAAAAAGACTATTTCAATAATTTAAACCTGTATATACATTAAAAAACAAACAAACAAACAAAACACAACTCGGAAGGCAAAAGTGAGGCCTTACCCGTCATCACTAACTCTCTCTTCATTTCAGAGCAGGAGACATTTCACTTAAAATAAACACAAAAAAAATTTCCTAACATTTTCTTCATCTGTGACGAAAAAATGAAGCTTCGTACCCAGTCTACCAATTGTGATTTTTGGCTGAGTGGAGCCAGCATTCGCAGCGTCCATGCCACTCGTCATATTCATAAATAACATTCTGATCACAGCTAATTAAGGTTAATGCTCACAGTTACATGAAGTAGGATTTCTTATATGTTATATGATATTCTAATGTTTTTTTTGTTTTGTTTTTAAACCATGCCATGACTCTGAGATGCTATTACGTGTCTCTAATGCAGACAGGCATCCAGTGCAGAAAGCAGCATGCTGTATTAACCGTGTGGTTGCGTTTCCAGGACTGAGAGAATGTTTAACGGAGATTCAGCGTCGACAGTGTAGTGCAGCTTCAGTTCCAGCTTAATCAGCACGCTGCTCCTCCATCCCTATCTATCTGTTGTGTGTTAATAGTTTGATCAGTGCAGTTTTACAGCGAAGCAGACACAGCTATTTGGTAACACACCAAACTATGCCAAAAATAAACACAGGTTTTTGCTCTTTAACACATTTTTTCCCCCCATGAAAATGTTGCAAAAAAAAAGAAAAAAAAAGGCATAATAAGTTGTTCTGATTCGAATCCAAAATTCAAACAGCCTCCCCGCTTGGCTCCGCCCTCTTTCATACCCCAACCACACTCTCTAACCAATCAGGGAGCTGCGTCTTGAAAGGTCCACGTTGCTGGTGCTCAGTCCTCTACATTCTGATAGGCCACTGTTTGCTTCCTAAAAATTTTAAACAATAAAAATACAGAATATAGATGTTAGCGTTGAAAAATATTATATATCATTATACAATGCATTGTGAAAAAGCATGATCAAACTAAATAGTGAGTGTGTGCCAATATGAAGTGTGTGTGTGTGTGTCCATGCACTCGCCTGCGAGGTCTCCTCTGCGCTCTTGTTGAGGAAGTTCAGAGAGCTCGCCCTCTTCATCCTTAAATACAAACACAGGGCTTTCAGTCGAAACTAATCAACTCAACCGTCAAATCAACAGTTAAGCCCTGATTCGTGGTTCTCCCTCACCCTGGGTTGCGTGGTTCCTGTGGGCCGCTGCCCTGCAGTTTCTTCACCAGCATCTCACTGCTGCGTCGCAGAGCATCTCGGATCTTCCCGAAGGAGCCGCTGCGCCGCAGAGAGCCGCTCCCGTCCTGCAGGGGGCAGTAAACCCAAAATTCAGATCCCGAACCTCAGCGGATGACCATCAACCTCATCAATATGGGTGTGCAGAACTGTGGCTCTGCAGGACTGCAACTGAGACGCAATGCTGTTTTTGAACAATAAATCTCCTAAAGGTTTTCCCTCCAGATTTTGCTGTGAAGACTGCAGGTGTGCATGTGTAAGACAGTCCTCCGAAAAAATTAATCAGAGCGAATCTTAAGTCAGAGAACATTCCCACTCTATTTAGGAAATCATTCTCCAGGATATTTTACATGACTTATATACACACGGCAGCTGTTGCTCATGAAAGGTCATCTAAGGGCCGGTGCATACTTGCTGTTGATAACGTAGACGGACGTTTAAAATGGCGCCGGTCCGTATCCTGCGTTCATTCAGCACGTCGATTGTGTACGTCCCAAAAAATTTACGCCGCACATGCGTGTGGTGCAATACCAGCGTAAACAGCGGGGGGCAGTATAGTGAAGCAACGCGTCGATCAGTAGGACGAGAAGAGAAATAAACTCTCCGTTGTGGCGAGGAGATTGGTTTAATGGCCTGATGCACCGTCTACGTCGGCGCCACTGTATCTGCCGTTTTCTCAAGATACACATTATAATGGCCTCCTCAACTCCCGCCATCTTCACTGTTTACTTCCCTGTGCAAAATCAGGAAGTGGTCTGGTGCTGGCGATGTTTTGGCTCTGACCCGCCCCCTAGTGGACAGAGTTTTTAATCCTCCAGATGTACGGACGTTACGGAAGCGAATAGTGATCAATAACGCTCGCGTAGCTGCGGCGTCCGCACGCGTAGCCATGCAGCAAGTATAACCCGGACCTTAATGTGACTCACATCTGCCAACATCCTTCGTTAAAATTAAGGTCAACAATACAACTATTTTTAAATCGGGTCAGCATTAGAACGATGCTCGTCTCTTAACCAGGTCTACGTCACAAAATAAATCCTCTCTCAACAGGGTTCTACAGTAAAATAAAGGCAAATCAAATGCATTTATGTAAACTGACTGTACCAAAAATGTACAAGCTAGCATTATAGATAGATATAATGAAAACGGAAGGTGTACAAACCCCGCTCCATTCAGCCTCATCTCCCTCAGAGTCACCCCGTGGACCTCCAGAACCGTTTAGCCCCTCTCTGCTCTGCCTTTTCTCTCCACCAGGGGTGCCATCTTTCAGCAGCTCCACTACCTTACTCTGGTTAATCGCATCTATGCCCTACACAAAGGCAAAGAGAGACACAGAGAGAGACAGACAGAGAGGAGAGAGACAGACAGAGGAGGAGAGAGAGGAGAGGAGAGAAAGACAGAGAGGAGAGAG
>JAOUQW010000040.1:3333233-3347847 GCA_028565825.1 Olivaichthys viedmensis | reverse complement strand
GGATATGCGAAGAATCAATTTCACTGTACTGTACTTGTATATGTATATGTGACAATAAAGGTGACATTATTATTATAGCATCATAAATTATCAAGACAATCCCGTAAGATTATAAACTCAAATTTAATGTTATGTTAACTCGAAATCTTTCACTGGTAAACACTGAGGTTTTGTTTTGTTTTTTAAGGACAGTCAGCAGATCTTGTAGTGTTCACTTTGCCATTTCTGAATATTAACAATATCAGACATCTTAAGGAATATCCCATAATGACATGGATGAAAAAAGAGGGGTGACCAGGGTTAATTTTGTAATTTGTTCTAACCAGTGGGACGGCGCCCCGTCGCATTTCCCCCCTAAAATGTAGCCCCTGTTTTTTGGGGGGTACATTTAGCCCTCACAAAATGCTAAACACATGCACACACACGCTGCCCATTGGACAGTTCACTGAGTAGTGTGTGGATCAGAGATTTGTCAGAATGCAGGTAGGAAACACAAACCCTTAAACAATACTGAGATATTAAACAGAGATAATAAATAGAAGGCACAGAATGTCTTATTATTATTATTACTACTACATTTTAAGCATTTTCATTTCATTACGATACTTTTTTTTTTTTTTTTTACTATATTTTTCCTGCAAATCTTTTTAATTTGGTTTAATACTCTTGGAAATGCTCCTTTAAACCGAACCAAAAAAACTACCATGAGAAATGGCATTCAGTCCAGAAGCAGATGATCTCATTTTTATGCACACACACACACACACACACAGAAAACACACACGTTGGAGTACAAATAAGGTGTGTTTATTTTAAAAAAAAATGAACACTTTCAATTTATCCCACATATTACCCCATTGACAACTGAAATCATGAAAAGGCAGTACTACAAAACATATTGAATAAAAAAAATACCAATAAAAGAACTTAGGTTCATATTACAAGCACTTCTTAAGATATGTACAAGCACTGTTGATATTGTATAGGCAAAAGGCTGAGGACTGCTAAAACGAACCAAGACGTTAAAAAAAACAACCTCTTTTCATCCACAAATCGGCTTCCAAATCGAGCAACAAGGTCGTGCCGCATATTGATGAGAAGTGCTAATCTACTGCCACACTGTGCCTCGGGGTTAGTGCGAGCCAGAGACCAGAACACACCATCGCTTGTGGAGTTAAGCAATAATTCTCTCAATATCAGGATGACACTTGGAGACTCTCAGGGCCTCATTTACTAAAGCAACCAGCAGTTTTAGTGATCAGTGACGATCAGAAACGTCCAATCACTGACTCTGTTAATGACTTTAGTAAATCAGGCCCTTGGGCCGGATGTGGAAAAAAAAAACGACAACACGCACAATTTCAATTAGCTCTGCGAATGATTTGTTTCCAATCAGTGTGCTTGGAATTCTACTGTTCGCTGGATACGGCCAACAAAAACGTTCACGTCACACAATACACAGATACGATGACTGGTCCAAGGCCAGATACAGCCATAAGAGACTGAACAGCATACAGAGAGAGAGAACACACACACACACACACACACACACACACACACGGTCCACAATCAGAGCACGAGACGGCAGCCGGGGGACAATATAAACGTGGCGGAGGAGTCACCGGAAACCGGTAACGTTGAAAAAAAAAAAAAAAAAAAAAGTTATCATACTTGACAATTACATCAAAAACACTGAATAATGTCCTCTCCGTTATATAAAATGTAACAGCTGACGCTTTTTGGCAGCAACACTTTAGGATCTTTGTGTTCCTTTTGCAGTCAGAAGCAAGTCAACAGCATCAAATATTCCCCACATTAAAAAAAAAAGAAAAAAAAGAAACACAACTATGTAATTTCTGAATAAATGGGATCAGTGTGTATCTGGAAAGTTGCACTTAAATGTGTTCACTATTAAAGGATTTTGCACAAAGAATCTCGGCGAACTACAATCCCATTGGATACAAAAACACACTCTAGTGCACCACTGGGGCTGCCAGGCTTCTTTGATGGATGTTTTCTTGAAGGATCAAGCTCAAATTCAACCTAAAGGGATAACAGCCAGCCAGACAAGACAGAATTATTAATGGTCTGGTCTGATCCAAGATCCTCAAGAGAAGGGGCATCTAATAAAGCTCAGGCCAGAGCAGTGAATACAGAAGCACAGTAATTTAGGATATTTCTAAAATTCTGGATATTTTGGACCATAAACATTTTGGTACATTTCATATCCTCAACTTGGCATATTATTATTCTATCAGCGGGAAGTGTTGTGTAATGAATAATCGGTGACGCTTTACATCGTGGTTCCCTTAACTGACTTTATTTACGGCATTAGTTAACATTAAAGGTGTAGTCAGAGATTTTAAAAGACAAGGTGAAATGGAAATTCGAACGCCTTTTTCTTCCACAACGAGACGTAATGAGTGAAACGGCATATGGGGCCCATGAGCGTCTCAATGTGTCACAATGGTAATATTGATGAACAACCAAAAATGCACTTTATGCCCATGATGCCTTTTGCTAATCGGCTTTGCTGCGAGCGCAATGATTGGTTATTATATATATTTTTTGTCTCCTCCCAAGCGGGAAAAAGTCGCTGCACTTTAGTGAAAGATTATGGACAAAGGAGAATTTTGTCTTCTTTGTAAGTGATTAGTACAGATGGATCGTGCACTAATCTGATCAAGGACACAAGCCAACAAGGTAAAAAAAAGGTCAGTTTTCATTTCACCTCGTCTTTAAATCAGAACCCTTTTTGTAAAATTTGGGTGAAGGTTCTCCTCATTCCAACAGCTTAAATAAAATATCTGCTCTGAGGAGAAACTCTGGTCTCTGTGAGCCCCAGGCTGTTTAAATGGATGTGGACCACTAATATTCAACCAATCAGGACAAGAAGGCATCTCTACTCGCCTGCCTGTCAATCAAATTTGTTTTTAAATTTTAAGTTTCAAAATAGTTAGCTTTGGCTAACATCTGCTCAAAATCACCTTTAATGGTGTTGGCCCTTTTGTATGAAAATCGCTCTTGTGCCGGTGATTTTTGGCTTCCTGACTGCACCTTTAACAAACCATAAACCACAGCATGAATACGCTATAAATAATAGTAACAAAGCAATGAACACTATTAATTGATGTCAGTTTGAATGTTAACTAAATAATAATTATCTGCATTAACTAATGTTTAGTCTACATAAATTAGCATAAATGAAGGTACAATGTTACTAAATGTAACTCGAGTCACTGGGTGTAAATGTTGGTCCCCCCTTCTGAATTTTGCCCAAAGTACATTAAAGCATTAGTTCATAGGGGTCATTGTCGACCTCATATTTTAGTCATAAATCATAATTATATAGTTAACATTCAAACAAACATCATTCCGTGTTCTAGATTTTGCTAGCATTATTTATGGTGTATTAATGCTGTAATTCATGATTTGTTAAGCTTAACCAACGCTGTAAATAATGTTCGTTAAGGGAACCTTAATGTAAAGTGTCAGCGTATCACGTATTAGAAAGGGAAGGCAACATAAAAATAAATAAATAAATAAATAAAAAAGCACTATTGCTTAACGTTCACTCCAGAAAAACTGACCCATCTGAATTGTAACACAGATTTGTATTAATACTTTCGCCACACAAAAATACCTCGGGTCGGACTCTTGGTTATCAGATTGAAATTTTTTTTCAGTAGTTACAATGTTACAAGTCTCCTGTGACCTTGTGTCATGATGCAGAGTTTGGTGTACTGTTAAAACTTTTACACCACAAGTTTAACACACACACACACACGCACACACACACACACAACACTCGTCACTCTTACAGTGGCACAACGTTATTTCAGTTATTGTTTTCTTCGGAATCACATTTCACACATTAAAACTCATCATCACTTTAACACCAGCACGTACACCTCACACACGTTCTAGACAAAACAGAACATCACTTTTAACAGAAGCTGCACGTTACTACGACGACTATGTAGTCGCTTAGCAGGTAAAGGGAGGCTGGAGCTCCGAAATTCAGACCGAAAGTCAGCGGCGGTGACTCTTAGCTCTTCACGTTTGATCACGGCTCTCAGATCTGATCTGCTCTTAAAAGAGCAACCCACACCGTGTAGTAAGTGATTCTTGATCATGGAGAACATTACAGAGGACCAGTGGAGCTTAAAGTAAATTAGTGGTCATTTCCGTATAAGGAAAAAAAAAATGGAATGCTAAATTTGGAAAAGCAGAAAAGAAGGTACCTGTGTGACCATTCAAAATGTGCCATTACTCAAGTTTTTTAATCCATGCGCCACAATTGTACCTATAGGTCGTTTTCAACAGGCACGTTTCCACCACAGGAACGTTTTCAGGAACTTCAGGCGTGTCCACCAGAGTAACCAGGCCCCAGTTCCAGGAACCTTTTTAGTTCCCGTTTCAGAGCAGCTACTTTTCTGCGGGCCGGGAACTATTGGGCTTGTCATACTCAATGTCGCTGATAGGTGAAAGGCAAGCTAACAACAGTGCAGTGGAAACACAAACCAGGAACTCGCCCAGGAACTGTGCAGTTCTCGTTCGGGAGAGTTCTTTCAGTTCCTCAAAAAGTTCTGGAAACTTGATGGGAACATGCCTAAAATCAGTAAGCCATATATCCTTGATTCCTAAGCAATAAGAAGTGTAGCTCACAACACAGTCAGCCTTCCTGTTTTGGAAATGTCCAATATCCTGAGGTCAAAAGCAAGTTATGTTTTATACACAACGAACAAATTTAAACAGGTCTCAGATATAATAGTCAGATATTTTGCCAGAGTGATTGTAGACCACCTATTAGGGCAAAAAGGAGATGGGATTATTTAATTTTTTTGAAACGGTCAGTTTCCGTTGGATACTAAACAGCGCTCGTGGTGAAAACTTCATTCCACAGTGAATTCCCTTCAAATGTTCATGATAAAGAATCGCACGTTAACCTACGACGTTTGTGTGGAATATCCCTTTAAATGATTATTTTACACCAGCAGTGACGGAATGATAAGTAGCAATGATCGCTTTCATCCTCGTTTGGGTGAACTCTCCCTTAAAGGGTCGCTAACTTCCAACAACATTGTGCTTCAGAAGAAAAGGTGTGTGATATGTGAGAGTGCCAAGGTAAATTAAGTGCATAGCTTTCAACGTCCAATAGGGATCCAGCCCGTCTAATAATTGGCAAAATCTGCTGAAGATGCTGAAGAGGACAGCGTTGGCTGACGGACAACAATTTACAGTTGATCTGTAAATGAGCCACACACATTTCATTAACGTGAGTTATGGAAATGAATCCCCCACAAACCTGATATGAGATGGCTGATGTGAAACCATTTTGCCCTCACGATTTCTGAAACAAATGAAGTCTGTGGACTGCCGGTCAATGCCATAGTAACCATGCTGACTTTCTGTGACCTTTCGACAGTTTCCATTCTGTCGGGATTACATAACACGGCTTATTGACCGTTTACATTCAGATTGGCCAGTGCGATCTTTGGAGATATGGTTCAGAAAGAGAAAAATAAAACCTTTAATTGAGCTACATACATATTCTAAAAAGGCCACTTTTTTTTTTTTTTTTTTTAAGTACTCATTAACTGAAAGTTGCTCTAAGACACTAAAGCCTAACGCATGTACAAAATAATGGAAAACTCACAGAGTCCATGGACACAGCAACCACTTCACTGCTAATTCTAAGCTTCTATAGACTACAGACTGAACTGACGTTAAAAAACGCAGAGCTTTAAGTGGCTAATTGTAGCTGTACAGCTAACACAGCTTCACACATGCACAAGTACATACGTTGCATAATAACTAATTTTCCTAGTGGATTGTGGGTGGTGTAGTTTAAAACATGCAGATCAGAGTTTAACACCGTTTGCTGGTTCTGTTAAAACTCTGATATTGGGGCCAATCGTCTTATACATCAAGTTAGGTCAAAGGTCACGTGAAGGGTTTTATTTTTTGGGATTTCTGTTCTAGTCATGCTGTCCGACAGAAATACATGATTGTTGTTGGTAGACTGGAGGCGTCTCCCATTTTGTGCTCGTCCGCAACAACTGGTTCGTGTTGGGGACCTTTTCTGGAAATAAAAGTGACTAGCGCCATTAAAAAGTACATCTCGGCCACCGACACAACCCCTGCAACACCACATACCCTCACGCAAAGGATATGAACATTTAGGCAGGTTCCCTCCAAACAACCCTGCTACAGCTGGCCAGCATTCTGATTGGCAGGAGCCGTGTGCAATGAGGTGACGGCTGCAGTGGGGTGAAGGGGTGGAGCTAGAAGGCGAGTGGGCGGTTCCTAGGAGAGCGGTTTGCTGTAACCAAACAGTCCGACTGGGAGGTACTTCACGTGTGTCGGCCACTGAGCCGCAAGCTGGAAGAACTTCACGTCGTTCCATTCAACGCCATCAATGGACACTGAGGTAAAGAGGGAGAGAGTCATAGATTAATGTTTAATGTTAATGATTAATGAAAGTGTGAGACGGCGAAAGAAAAAAAGGAGACAGACAAATAAGTAAATTATAATAAAAAAATAAAAGAAGAGTAAAGAACAAATGGAGTGAAAGAAAAAGAAAAAGGAAAGAAAGAGTAAGAAAGTCAGAAAAAGGGAAAGAAAAAAGAAAAATATGTAAGGAAAGAAAAAAAGAGAAAGAAAGAGGAGGTAAGGAAAGAAAGAAAGAAAGACACGAACAATAGAGCAAGTAAGGAAAAGAGAAAAAGAAAAAAGAAAGAAGAAACAAGATGTAAGGAAAGAAGGAAGAAAGAAAAAAAGAAAATGAGAAAGAAAGAGACAAAAGAAAAAGTGAATGGGGAAGAAAGCAACAAGGAAAGAAAGAAAGGTGCGAAGTCAATATAATTATTTCTCAAGGAAAATGTCAGAAGTCTAAAAACGCTGCGCTTTTATTAAATCATTGTCAAATATTCTCCCAGTATTACTTTTTTTTTCTTTTTTAAACAGCAGCATGTCCTGCTCCTGAGTGAATAATATCACGTCCTGCTCCTGAGTGAATAATATCACGTCCTGCTCATGAGTGAATAATATCACGTCCTGCTCCTCGAGCAGCTTAGATTCAGTGTATAACACCAGCAGATCAGTGGAACTGGCAGAAAACTCAATTTTACATATGGACAAAATCTCTTTTTTAACCAGTTGTTTGATTCCCTCCCTAAACTTGAATACATTTTTATTTTTATATTTTTTTATATTTAGAAAATCATTGACCTTTAATTTTTTTTAGTGTGGCCCCACTCTTTTGCTGCCACTTTGTTATCAAACCTCAGCAAAACTAAATATTGGGATACATAATACATAAAAGGACTTTCACAATCCACGTTGTGATATGATATTTTAGCCCTATAGCCCCTCCCCCTACTCCCTGCTGCCTGTGCTTTGGTGTGCTGTACCTTTCAGGATGGTCTGCTGCTGCTTGGCTGAGCAGATGAGCCGGCTGATGCCCTCGATCACCTGACTCTTAGAGTCCACCTCCTTCTCTTTGGGCTTCTTCCCCAGGAAAATGGTGGGAACTGCGGAAATGGAGAAATAACAGGTGAGCTGTTACCGTCACATGGATGCTGCATGGATACATCTAAAACGTGGTCCGCTGTTGATGTTCTCTGTTATTAAACTCAGCGCGAGTCAAAACGAACTGTGATTTTTTTCATTCCACACAAAACTCTCACCTTTCTTGTTCTTCTCTTTGGTGACCACGGTCATGGACATGGTGTTGACCGGCGCGTGTGGCTCGCTGGCGCTCCCTCCTGGCAGGCGGCTGACCTGCAGGGATCTGAACGCACTCTTCAGAGTGTTCTTACAGCCCGTGTCTCTCCTCTCCCCCTCACGCCGCTTCTCAGCCAGAGACGCCAACCAGTAGTCCACCTGCAGGCCGATAGCGTCCACGCCGTGAGACATGCTGGGGCTCCTGTGACGGAGACAGAGACGAGCAAGAGAACGGACGGGTTTCGTAAAAGTTTCAACTAATTGAAACTGCATTTAAAAAAGTGGCTCATTTCCATTAAATAGATGTTTTGCCATAAAAATGCGCTACCAGGGAAACCATGGCAACCAGCAGCAAACTCAAGTCAGGAAGACCCACTAGTGCCCAGCGTATAGCGATTTGGGTGACGCCAGTGTGAGGGCAGTGTTATAGGGGTGGGCTGTATTTATCAAAGTTGCATGTCATTGGCTGAAAGAAATGACAATGTATGGGTCCAAACGTTTTTTGGGGTTTTTTTCCTGCTAAATGGACAGGAGAACTAGTCACACACACTCACCCCTGTACGGCCAAAACTGCACCCATAGAAGGCGAGGAAGGGGGCGTGGCCGTTTCTTTAAGACTGGCAGGAGAGCTGTGAGTGGGCGGAGACGTCGAGGGGACGGCCAGATTCACAGCCACACCCTCCTCAGCATCACCTACGAGCAATAACACAGAACATAAGGACTGGAATTTAGTTCAGTTCAAATAAAAGGATTTCTGCATTTTTATATCCATAAGGACAGATTTGTTAATAAAGCGATAAAAACTAACCTGTAGACAACTGACCCGGCTCGATCAACCCCACTTTTACCCCCTGTGAAACATTTAAGGGTCAGTTACACTGCGAGTCAGTTAATGTACAATTATGTCGTAGGATACATATGTAGCGGTCACTTACGCCAATAAAAGGGATAAACTTCTGATAGGAATCTTCATCCCGCCTGACACACAGAGGTGACACAGAGAGATCAAATCACTGCCATAAAACCATTTAAACAAACTGAGAATAAAAGATAACAGACAGAGAGTCTATAGAACTCTGGGTTTATCAGTTTGTCTATAAAATAGATCGTTTATTTGATGTAGTCAGAGATAAAATATTTGCTTAAGTAGTAGATGACAAAGTTTAAAGTGATAAACCTGTTAATGATCATAATAAGAATTAATAGCACTGCTTGTTTAGGCCCAGGTGTGTGTAGAGCCATGGTGACTCGATGGTTCACTCACGTCCTGTGTTTGCACGTCAGCATGGCCTCGGCGATGGGGAGCTGATGGGTGAGCGAGGCTCCGCTGATATACTGAGCTATACGACCCGCCACGTCCAACACGTCTACAGAGAGACAGACAGACTGAGTTAGTTTAAAACCCAGTAGCTATTCAGTTCTCTCTGAAATATCCTCAGAGTGATCACATAACAGTGTGTTGACTGATGCACTATTCACAATCATTTTCACATGACCTCTGTAATTGGAGATACAGTATGTGCAAAACGTCCAGTTGGGAAATGGAAACGTAACTGTACATTGTTTTTAGCAAGGCTGGTGAGAGTTAGCTGGCTTGCTAAATTGCTTTGTTTTCCATAAAATATCTCTGAGCAGTTCTAAAGTTGTGGCTGAAGCAAGACGGTTATGATCATAAACCACCTCAACCAAGCACCAACTTCGAGAGCCATAATGTTCAGGTGCCATGTGTGGAAAATAACTAAAAATACTCTTCACACCCCCCATCATCACATTGTTTAAAATTGGTTTTAGATGTTACATTAGCAGTTAGCATAATGTTTGTTTACAGTTCAACCAGGAGTTTTGCACATATCCCACGCAAGGCACCATGGGACTCGGGTATGTAATGGATATATCCTGATGGGAAATGTATGTGTGTGTGTGTGTGTGTGCGCGCGCGCGCGTGTACCTGACTGTGGAGGTTCAGAGCGACTGAACAGCTCTCTCCACGGTCCGTCCAGGAAAACTGAACTGTAGCGGTTGTCAAGGGCACCAAGGTGCTTGGCAACAGGGTGGGATCCTGGACAGATGGAGGAGAAAAGGACATAGAGACAAAAATAGAGAGATACAAAAATGATAAATGTATTATCTTATACAAATGTTAATAGGGTTTAATTCTATTGTTGATCTGGCACTATTTTCTCCACGACGGTACGATGGGTACAGATGGGTGTGTGGGTGCAGTGAAAGTTCAGTGGTTCAGGTTCCGCGTTAGTGACGGGAAGGTTGACTGCCAGAGAGCCACAGTTACCTCCTTTTCACGAAGTGTTTGAAAACACAACCGTTTTAATAGTGCTACGGTGCTAATGCTAACGCTAACAAAACTACCTTCGAGCGGTTACACATTCGGAATAAAAACATCTCTCTCCCTCATCTTGTGCAAGAGTCTTTGTGTTGAAGGTTTTAGCTTTGGATGGTAAAATATGTTCTCAGCGCCAGAAATCCTACTCGGCTGTTAGTCTTTTCACGCTGTGCATTAGGAAACTCCCACATCCGATTACACAACGGTTTGGACAAAAACATCTGTCAAATGAATACGTGTGAATATAAGGTAGGGCGTGTCGTCCACTCACCCAGAGGAACCACCAGGAAGCGCATGTGGTTGAGCCAATCAGACGTCTTGTTAGCCAGCTGACTGACGAAGAACTGCAGGATGGCGCCCAGGTAACTCTGAACTCCGACCACTGCCACCTTCACGGGCCGCGGCATGGACGAGTTACAGTTACAGCTACAGAGAGAGAGGGAGGGAGGGATGGAGAGGAGACGATGAAATGAAACAGAAAGGTGGAATGGACAGATCTGTAGTGAGTGAACAGAACTGCCAGTGGATTTGAGGAAAGGACTCACAACTTCTGAATGCGCGTCAGCACAGCCGAGAGGACGGCCTGAATCTCTACTGATGAACACGTACACACCACCGGGTGCTTGTGGACCTGCAACTGCTCCGCTACGTACTGCACACACACACACACACACACACACAGACACACAGACACACACTCTTTTTTACTAAGTCAGCACACCAACATCATCCCCACAGCACTGCAGATCGTTATGTAGGCTCTATAATTAGAGCATTAAAGTGCATTTAGCATAATTAGTAGCACGTGCACACACACACACACACACACACACTCTCTTGCACTCGCACGCTCACACACCCCTACCTGGCCTTGCCAGTCGGTGCCATTAACAAGGATGAGGCTTTCGGGTAACGCAGCATCAGACACCAATATCTGATTCAACTGATCGTACACAGCTTTCCTGAGAACCTACAAACAACAAACACACACACACACACGAAGGTTATGAGAGTCAGCCCAACATTAATAATTCAGATTGAATCTGTGGAACAAGAATAAACAGTGCATTAGCGTTCCTTATTTAGCCGCTGCGCTTCTACTCCTCCAGAGAGACAAGAACAAAAGAGGAACAGGAAAACAGAATGGTCTGGGAGGAAAAGTGTGTCGGATGTGTGTTCATAGTAAGCATGTTTCCACCGCAGGAACCAGGGCCGAGTTTATTTTCTGTATCGTACTTCCAGGAACCTTTTTAGAGGAGCTTGTTGTACTGCACATCACTGATTGGTCAAGCACACATCACAGAATGACTAATCCTTTCACCGGCATTTTAAAAAGCTTACTAAAGCTTGTTTTATATCAGGTCCGGTGTGGCAAAGCAGAATGTGTCTGCAAAGCTTTAGTTTTTACCCAAGTAGCAAGTCAAAAATGCTGCAGGAGTGTGTTTTGTACATTTCTAGACCGCAAGCTGGGTTTTTTTAATTAGATTTTTTTTAAAGCTGCATTAAAAATAGCTTTGTTAATGAACAAAGCAAAACAATAAACACCACCACAATTTGAATCTCAACCTCCTCCATGATGCTGTGTGTATGTTCTTTTGCTGAGTGCTGAAATGTTGGATCCCTCACGCAGTGTGCGTCACTTCTGTTATTGTACATAAAGGTCATCAAGGAACTGTGTAGTTCCTGTTCAGGAAAGGTTCCAGAACCCTTTAGTTCTTCAAAAGGTTTCCGGAACCTCGGTGGAAACGCGCCTTAATGTGTGATTAGTGAACAAAGTGTGTGTGTGTGTGTGGATACCTGAGTACTGTGGCCCAGTTCAGGTGATCTCTCGCTTTCTGAACTGTTGGTTCGTTCGCTCAGTGGTTTAGAGAGCTGACGCTCCTTCATCGGGGTGCTGCGTTTCTGCCGGGGTGTGTGTGTCCCATCCAACCTACACACACGCACACACACACACACACACACGTACACGCACTTCTGTAATTAATGATGCATTGACTAAAAGTGCAACTTGTTTTATCTCTGACCTGAGGCTATATAGCAGGCTTGTAATATGCACGAGTGTGTTACTGTTCCGTGTGTGTGTGCGTGTGTTTTTAGCCTTTTGTGAGGACCAAAATGATAGGAATACATGAGAATTGAGAGATTCTGAGGTTTATTTGCAGCTTTCATTTGAAAAACTAAAAGAGCAAAAAGATAGGGGTAGGTGTAGTGTTAGCATTATTCAGCTAGAGTAATAGTAAAACCAGTAAAAAAAAATAGTAAAACCAATGTGTGTGTGTGTGTGTGTGTACGGACCTGGGAGAGGGCACGGCTTGACCCTCGATCTTGCTGCTCTTCATTGGTGTACGTGGTTTTTCAGCCACAGACACAGTAATGGAGGGTGCGACCTCCGGGAACAGTTCCTGATCAATCACCTCCTACACACACACACACACACACACACACACACACACACACACACCAAACCTCAGACTTGAAATGATTATGTATGTGTTAATGTGTGTTGAGACAAGACGTGTGCAGGAACTGTGTGCGTGTGTTCCATGGAGGTCAGTACCGATATGTCCTGCTCAGTCTGCGCTTCGTCCAGGTTGCGACTGCGTGAGTGCTTCATCTTGTCAGAGGGAGGCTGCTCCCCCTGCTTGAGAAACACAGGAGCAGCAGATAATGCTTCCAGTCCACACATTGTGCTGTTACACACTTCTACCCTGAAAAACCCTACGCCACAAGTGTACACTGCAGAACGTTCGATCATTATTAGTGCTCCAGTGCTGGATGCTAACACACACACACACACACACACACACACACACACACGATCTGTTAAAGAAGTGATTCAGTGAAAAATCTAATGTACTCATTTTTGCCCTATGCCCTATAGTCAATCATCAAAGACATGTTTGGTGTCTGACGTTTACATCTTTAGCTTTGCACTAGAGCTAGGAGGCAAATGTAACTAACAAGCAATGGCAGTCTATCTCACCCAAAATCTTTTCCATAAATACATGCCCAAAACCTCATATACTTGCTTTTATATACAAAACGACATTGTTAATCTACACAATCTTATTTTTCAATAAACGATGTGAAAACTGCTCCGTTATTCCTAACCGCTTTTCTAGCCCTAGCACTGTCGACGAGATGTTTACGTTGCCGGGGAGATGCCACTGTCAATCATTATGGGATCTGACACTCCTATATAGGTAGCTTTTAACTATAATTAAATTGTAGGTAAGGATATATAAATCTACCATTGGTAAATACTTATTAAATGACAGGTCTTTAGTTTCACAAATATATTTTTGTTAAGATGTGAATCTATGTTGCCAGAGGCTTGAAGTAATGGCTACTGGCTGAGTTTGGACTAAAGAGCTAAAGAGCATTAAGATGTCCCACACGTCACAACAGATGTTAACAGTCTGAACATGACGGACCATTTCTCCTGTCACAGTTCGAGACTGAAATACACTGCCGGTAGGAATCAGTGGGAATTCGACACTGAACCTGAAATAATTTTAGTCTTTAGGATTGATCTGTATCTGTCAGCTTTATTCACAGAGTGACTAACTTGGATCTCCACCCACAATGCCTTTCTCCTACCCCCTCACTCACTCCTTCAATCTAAAAATCCCATCCATCCACTCCCTCATTTTTACTCCCATTTGTCTAATCCTCCCAATTCTGTACCCTTTCCCCTCCCAATCACTCTCACAGACACAGGAATGAAGCAGGCTCTGTTCTCACACTCACACTCACACTCACAGGGCTAAAGGGGTCTCTGGTCAGACTTCCTTTGCTGTTCAGGCTGCCGATTTCCGTCTGAGAGCTGGACTGCGACATTCCCTCGAAAAATGGCCTGCACACAGAGTCGCACATTAACACCTCTCTAAACCCATATTAACAGCCTCAAAGCCCTTCACAGCCAAACACAGTGGAGGCTCCAATCGTCTCATTCCCTCATGGATGAACATCTGAGCCGAACTGGCCCCAGTGGGTGGATTACAGACGGCTGGCTGGCGCTGTGTTTACGCGCTGGCAGGACTTCTGTTTAGATCAGCATTCAGACAGACTCCAGAATGAAGCTGGTGTGTTTGGGCTGGAGCTGCTTCAGGGCTGATTATACGGATTTAAACTGACTGAGATATTGGCTGATTATAGTGATTTTGTTAATGATGGAGTGTGTGCTGGAGCTTCATGTGCCAAAAACGTTACACTCATCTCACCACCAGGGGGCAGCTGTATTCTCTCACTCTCTATCCTTATGTTTGGAGTGAGACTGCTAAATTCCTCCTCATGTTTATGTGTGTATATAAACAGTGGCCCCAACTGTTTTAGTTCATCAGTTATGCAAAACAAACAATTTATACCACAAAACGGTGGATATATTTCAATTTCTTAAAGGAATCATTTGACCAAAATAATAAATGTCCAAAATGTTCCTCTTATCTCAAATGTCGTCGAATAGCCAGGACATGTTTGGTGTCTGAAGTTCCCTCTTTAACTTCTGAACTAGAGCTATAAAGCTAATGTCGCTAACAAGTAAGG
>JAOUQW010000040.1:3275836-3291069 GCA_028565825.1 Olivaichthys viedmensis | reverse complement strand
TATTGTACCATTCTGAGTAAACTCTAGAGACTGTTGTGTGTGAAAATCCCAGGAGATCAGCAGTTTTAAAAATACTCTGCACTCTACGTCTGGCACCAACAATCATGCCACGGTCAAAATCACTGAGATCACATTTTTTCCCCATGCTGATGGTTATATATATATATTTATCACATATTAAATTAAAGTTAAATCAATACATAGCAGTTGCTTTTAGACAATCAGTGTGTGTCTGTGTCTTTCAGTGGAATTGGAATGCAATTTTCTCCTTTTTCACTTCTGGGAGTAAAGAGACTTTAAAATGCTAAAACTTTACTTGTGGTTGAGACATGTGCAAAAGAGACACCAGTTTCAGTTCAGGAAAACCTGTAGTTATTTTACATCTGGAATACAAAATGTTAAAATAGAATACAGAATAGATTGTTGTTTGGTTTATATTTAATTGACTTTAGGTTGAGACTTCTGAATAAGTTTTAGAGAAGTAGGGACAGAGAAATATCGTCATTTATCATCATTTGCTTCCAAAAGTAACAATGCAAAGTTGGACTAAGACTATAATATAATATTTAATATAGACTATACATTATTTAATGTTATATTTTACAATATATAATGTAGACTGTACTATTATATATTAGTATCTGTGATGTATAATGAATGTAAAATTAACTACAAACTATTTTTTTTTCCTTTTTATTTTTATATTCTGAAAAAATTTCAATCTTGTCTCGGTCTCACCCACGCCTGGTCTCGGTCTGGACTCGGTCTCGCCTGTACTGGTCTTGACTACGACACTACTGATTAAAAAATGTATCTTGATAGTATACATTTCAAATCAATGTTGCTTCAGTCTTTATCTGATTTATCATTTTTCACCCATTTCGACAAGCTATTATATTTTAATTTGATCATTTAAATGGGTTGTAAGTCAGATCAGGTTTCATGTGGGTTTATTTTGCACTTCAAGAAAAATGTCACATGGATAAGGTTTGACTTTTTGTCTAAACTAACAACTTCTTGTCTGTTTTAGGGGCTTCAGGACCAGCCTTCACTTTTCACCACATGAGCCAACCTCCCCTCTTTCCTCACTCTTCACACCCGTGTCACTGGGCCATCTGGATTGTCGTTGGCTTAACCGTACCACTCCTTCCTGTGTTGTTATCTGTTAACTAATTTTTTGGACGTCTCGAAGCGGCGGCAAACATGGAGCCCATTTACGCTACGGGAATGGCGGCCAAGCTGCGCGATCAGTGGGACCGGAATGATGGCTTGGGCCAGAACCACAACGCTGTCAAGTTTCTAGGGCAGGACTACGAGATGCTGAAGGCGCAGTGCCTCCAGAGAAGGACCCTGTTTGAGGACACTTGCTTCACAGCCAGTGCCTCCTCTCTGGGCTTTAACGAGCTCGGGCCGCGCTCCTCCAAAACGTCTGGCGTGCGCTGGATGAGGCCGCCGGTGAGGCACTATACACTCACTCAGTAGTACAAAAATGGTGTATAGGATGGTCAAAAGTGGACAGTCTCATGCAGCACATCAAGGCCCCTCAGGCCTGGGGTTTTACTTCTAGATTTGCCAAGTGTCAGCATTTTTTTAAACTGAGAAGCCATCTTTAACTGTCCGACATACTGTATATATTAGACGTGTTTACACCGAAGTTCTGGAACGTTCTGAGGAACTAAAGAGTTCTGGAACGCTCCTGAAACGGGCATGTCAAAAAGTAAGCAAGCAAGCAAACAAATCATTTTCATTTATATAGCATTTTTCTAGATTCACTCACAAAGTCCTTCAAAAGGCAATCCAATACAAAACAACAATAGTTTAACACCATAATTAAAATTAAGGGGGCTCCAGAGTGGCGCAACAGTAAAGCGTTCGCCCTATCAAATGGAGATCGCTAGTTCGAGCCCTGACGATGCCACAGCCGTCCATGGCCTGGAGTACAAGAGAGCGTAATTGGCCCTGCTCTCTGGGTGGGAGGGACGGCATTACACTTTCTGTTGATCAAAAGCAGCACCAGCCAATCGTGGGCGTCTGTGAGCTCATGCATACGGAATTGGCGCTTTCCTGTGGTAGGCTTCATGTGTCTCGGAGGAAGCACGTGTTCCCCGGTTGGTGGCTGTCGTGCGATAGGAGAGAACTAGCTAGCTAGTGGGTGGGAATTGGCAATGACTAAATTGGGAGAAAAATGGGGTAAAAATCCAATAAAAAAATGTAAATAATAATAAGGAATAACATAATATAAACACCAAACAATACGAACACAAGCCTAAACAGAAACTTAAAAGAGGAACGGTCTAAGAATATTACAAACCCATTACAAATCCACATTATCAGGCAAACAGGTGTCACCAAATGCAAGAGAACAAAAATAGGTTCTAAGACGTTTCTTAAAATCATGCACCGAGTCCGACAGCCTTATAGAAATGAATAAAGTATTCCAGAGTTTTGGCGCATACACCGAAAAAAGCACAGTTGCCCTTGGATTTTAATTTCGTCCTGGGGACAACCCCTGGTTTAAGAACCTAAGATGGGTGGGGACATGTCCCCAGTGTAAATTACACCACTTCTGAAACTGTTCCTGAAACTATTGGCCAAACTAAAATCTGGTTTGAAGCCCTGGTTTCTCCAGTGAAAACGCTCCTGAAGCTCTTGAGTTCCTGAAAAGTATGAGTTCCTATGGTGGGAACGCATCTCTTTAGTAGCTCCGTCTCTGCAGCCTGGGTGAGGTAATGAGGTCTTTGGGGTCAGATTTGTCTTAGGAATGAGGTGTCACCTTTCAATCTATGTTGACAGCTTGGCAGTATGTTTCTATTCTTTCTCCCTCTTTACTCAATGCTTGCCTACATGTTACTACACGGTCTCTCCTCTCTTCTTCCATTTTTACACACCACACCCTCTGAGCTGCAGCAATCTTTGTGTTTGTTCTATTCGCCCCTGCTCTCTAACCTAATACCTATAATCTGCTTCTCCGCGACCGTGTCGGTTTCTAAACTCCCCCGATTCTGTCCGCTCCTCTCCACTCGGGCATTCTTTTTAACGCACGAGTGCCTTAGTGCTCGACAGCTCAGGTCTGTGTGGATTTCTTGTAATTCTGCCGCACTGTTAGCATGCAGACCTGCCTTGTTGTTATGGGTGAGTGTGGGAAAAAAAGAAGGCGGTGTGTGTGTTGCGGGCCGTGCCAAGCCTTAGGTGATTTTGTGGGAAAGAAAAGGGATGGGTGCTGCTGGGTAGCTGATTTAGTGGGATTACTCTGTGCCCTCAGAGAGCAGAGATGCCGCAGCAGCACTTAGAGTTGGCCGAGTGCCAATGAGAAAGCCTTTAGCCAGAACTGGTTTGATACTGTAGCACTTTTTTTTGGAATGGGGTTTGGGCCAAGGAAATGCAAAAGGGGTGTGTGGGAGGGAAGGCCGGTTTATGCTTCTTTCCAAACAGGCCTTCGAGGCCTTCGGGAGGTCAGAAAAGCACTTTGAGGGGTTGGTGGGGGTAAAGTCGTTCTCTTAAGCAAACGTCTGAATGTGCCGCCTACCTCCACCAGTAGTGATGTGTGAAAGGGGGGGGAAATGGTGGAAGCTTTGACTCTGCCGCTGTGACAAGATGAACACGTTAAATGTTAATACAGTGCGTTTGTACACTCACCTTAAAAAGGTGAAGGGTATGGGAATGCCCAGGTGGAAAGGAGAGGACAGGAGAGATGTACCCTAACCTATATGATTCCTCACCTATATGAAACATCCCTATCTGTGCCTACAATTTGTTTGAGCAGAGAACAAAATGCATGCTTTCACCTATTATACTTCCTGTTTACTACCCTGCCCACTTGTTTGATAGACATCCTGCTAATCGCTAAGATCCCTCTAAAAGCAAGAAAAACTATAAACGTTCCAGTCTTTCAGAACTTGGTTTTGGGTGTTTTTCAGTAGCGTCTGTGGTGTTGGTGTGTTCGTGTTAGTGTTGCTTCACAATATGGCCAACCACAGTGAATTCCTTTCTGTGTGTATTCAACCACTTTTGTTTTTAATATACTTCCAGTGCATACAGTATATCCACTTCAAATTTACAAACATAATGTCTTTTGACTTTGTACTTATAAATATGAACAAAAAAAAAAGTCTTTATAAGCATAAACGAAGATTGATAGAGGGGAAAAAAGTATTCAGACAAGCAATCATGGGGAACGAGCTTCCTAAAGTTCTCAGGGACAAAATTATTCAACACTCGAATGGAAAAAGCTATAGAGCCATAGCGAACACCTATAAACATCCCTGTCAGTGCAACTGGTTCGATAATACGCAAGTGGAAAGTTCATGGAACCACAAGTAATCGTCCCCGGACAGGTGCGCGGCGCAAGATTTCATGACGCGCTCTCGCACTAATGATAAGGAAGGTAAGAGAGAAGCCAGCAGTCACTCGAAAAGAGCTGCAGGACGACCTGAAAGCAGCAGGAACATCAGTTACAGAGAGAACAATAAGCAATGAACTGCACCGCAGTCATCTCCGTTCCTACACCCCACGCAAAACTCGAGATGCACGTCTAAAATTTGCACACGAGCATTTGGACAAATCAAAACTCTTTTGGAACAATGTACTCTGGTCAGACGAAACAAAAATAGAACTCTTTAGCAATAATTCAGCTTGTCGGGTTTGGAGAAGGAAGGGTTGCGCGTGTGATCCCAAGAATACCATACCCACAGTGAAGCACGGGAGCATCATGATATGGGGCTGCTTCTCTGCAAACGGTATTGGTGCATTACACGTAGCGAAGGAAACTTGAATGGAGCGATGTACCGGGACACATTAGAGGAGAATTAAATCTCATCGGCCAAGAAACAGAAGCTGGGGAAAAGATGGCCGTTTCAACAAGACAACCTACAGCCAAAACAACTCTGACTGATTTCTAAAAAAAGAAGGTGAATGGTTAGGCCATGCAAGCACGATCTCCTGACTTGAATCCCATTGAAAATTTATGGAGGATTTTGAAATTGACAGTCCATCAGAGGGACCCTCGTGACCTTGTGGAATTGAAAACGGTTTGCCAAGAGGAATGGGCCAAGATTGAACCCCAATGCTGCAAAACACGAATTATTTCTTACCGTAGACGTCTCGAAGCTGTAATCGCCTACAACGGCTCTGCAACAAAGTACTAATGTTTATTCATTTGTGATGTCTGAATACTTTTTGTCCCTATCAGTTTAGTTTTTTTTATACATATCTTTATACATGTTTATGCTTATACTGCTTTGTTCATATTTATAAGACGTCGTGTGTGTAAATTTGAAGCGGATATATGCACTGGAAGTATATTACATGACAAAAACAAAAGTGGTTGAATACTTGTTTCCCCTCACTCTACTTAAGGCAGTATGGCGTTGTTGAGACACGCACTGTATTTCCCTGTGTCCTCATTTGGTAATGTATAGAACTGTGTGTGTATGTGTTCACAGGAGATCTGCTCCCGTCCCCAGTTCATCATGGATGGAGCCACTCGCACGGACATCTGTCAGGGAGCACTGGGTGAGTCTGACCTTCAGGAGTCTCCTTACTGTAGTGACAGAGCCTCCAGGAGGGAAAAGTGTAGGTTTGTGCATCCACAGTAGATAAGAATATAAGATGTGGAGAAATAGGATTTCAATCCACAAACATGTCTCGCAGACCATAGCCACTGCAAATGTTCACACCATGTTATTCGCATGAGCATTGGCCTGAGGGGGAATCGTATCGAGTGCACCTCTGAAAAGAAGACTGCCATTTTGGTCAGAATAAAACAGCATTACAGCCTCGTTTATGATGAATGCTGTAGACCTGCACTTCAGCACACTGCTGCTAAAAAAAAACCAATCTGCAACAGCTTTATTACCAAAGGTCGGGTGTAATGAATTCTTCTGCACCTGGAGACCTGCCTCAGCTTGTAACAGCGTTTATAACACCGTCAGTTATTAGCAGCAAACCAAATTACCGCCCCTGTGTCTTGAGTTACAGCCCAGATTTCTGCTGGTTAAGAACTTTGGTAAAGCTTGTAAACCTTGTGGTGAATATAATTTTGTCCAACTGGACAAATATTTATAGTGGATGTCTTTTTCTGGCATGGTCCAACTGCTTTGTCTTTATATGGAAGCGTAATTTTGTTTTCGAATGCAGCTCATCCCGTTTGGAAGAGCTCAAACAGTGCGCTATGTAAACAGATTTATTCATTAATAGATTTACAGACACACTTTTGATCTGTTTAGGGGGGCAACACAGATTGTTTCTATGAACTAAATACGTTGCAAGCAGCATAGTCCTGCACCAGCAGTTAGAGGTTTGTAAACCAAAAAGAAAAAAGTAAACGAGGAGTCATTAATTGTCATTGCTGTTGTCTTCAGAAATGTTCTTTTTGCTCATGTTGGTCTGAAACAGTATGACTTTGGGATAATGGGGCTGGGGCAATTGATTCCCTTATGAAATCTAAGTGGATTTTTGACAGACATCATGAAGCATTGCTCCTGGCCATGATTACAATAATTCTTCCAAAGAAATGGTTTTGGATCACAGTCCATGCCCTCCTCGCTAGCACTGTAGCGTTCTGAATCAGGTGCATTGGAACAGGGAATACCATTACAGGCTGTTGCTTGTCATTGTCATCTATGACTAAATTATAATTGTGTGTGCCTGTGTGTGCCTGTGTGTGTGCCCGTGTGTTCCCTTGCGCCCGCCCGTGTGTTCTCTTGCGCCCGCCCGTGTGTGCCCGCCCGTGTGTTCCCGCCCGTGTGTTCCCGCCCGTGTTCCCGCCCGTGTTCCCGCCTGTGTTCCCGCCTGTGTGTTCCCATGTGTGCGCGCCTGTGTGTTCCCATGTGCGCGTGTGTACGTGTGTGTGTTGCAGGTGATTGTTGGCTGCTGGCGGCTATTGCATCTCTTACTCTTAATGATAATCTGCTGCACCGCGTGGTTCCACATGGACAAAACTTCAGTGATGGCTACACCGGCATCTTTCACTTTCAGGTACACACACACACACACACACACACACACACACACACACACACACAGCTGGGGTGTAGTAGAATAGAATGGAATAGAATAGGATGGGAGAGAACAAAATAAAATGAAATGGAACGCAATAGAATGGAATGGAGTAGGATAGAATTGTTCATTAAGAGCAGCAACAGTTTAACAGCAGGTAGGAAGTGGTAGCTCAGCGGTTAATGTTCTGCACTTGTGACTGGAAGGTTGTGAGTTCAAATCCTAGCACTACCATTGAGCCACTGTCAGGCCCTTGAGCAAGACCCTTAACTGCTCAACTGCTCAGCTCTGTGCTTGGATCAGATTTTGTCTCACTTGTCTCACATTTCAGTATATGCAATTACTTTTTATATTTGGTCTAGTGTTAATAGGAGAGCAGGTTTAACATGAGCTAAGTCTCCTATTGGTCTTGTGTGTGGTTTGAAATCATTCTGAGACTAGACGTGAGACTGGACATGCTGAGAGTAATTAACGCTATTCAGCAATATTAATAAACCTTCAGACTACACGTGTATAAGGCTTTACACACACATTGCTGCAGCGTCTCTCTTAACCCATTCAGTGCACTAGCCGTGTGTGAGTGCTGGAAACCTTACGTGTGTGTGTTGTGTGTGTGTTCAAGCTCTCTGTCTGTAAACTCTCTACTGTTCTGTTATCTCTGTGTGTTTATACTCGGGGCTTTACTGTGTGCAAACACAAATAAAACCCACAGTGACACCCAGCTGTATGAAAAAAGCTGTATGAATCAGCTATGTGTGGGTGTGGGTGGGGTGTGGGGGTTCTCGCGTGTACAATACAGAACAGGTGTGCAAGTGGCTGTAACTGGGTGTGTCCACCTCCAGGGTGTCTCTCACATACTGAAAATGAGAAAGGGGACAAAGTTGGTGTTTCAGCTTGTGTAGCTTTTGGAATTCTTACTGAGGTGCGACACTGGAGTGCATTTGTGTGTGTGTGTGTTCACATTATTATAGCAGTAGGAGAATGTACTGCTTTTGTAAGCAGTTCTACTAGGGTTCCCTCCCTGTAGCCTTTTATTCATGACGGCTACTTTAGTGGGAGAGAGGGAGGGAGGGAGGGAGAGAGGGAGGGAGAGGCACAAGGAATGCCGCATCAACTCACTATCGGTTTACACGAGCCTTATATGCGCTCGTGTTCAAACAGTATCTCTGGTCTGACATACCGGACCAGAGATACTGTCAGAGATACTGTTTGAACACGAGCGCATATAAGGCTCGTGTAAACCGATAGTGAGTTGTTTCATGTTTACTCAGTTTGTCACTGTGGCCACTAATTCTGCTAGTTTCACAGTACTGTTATTAGTCATACCCGAAGAATGTTGTTTGAAAGAGAGAGAGAGAAAGAACGAGGGCAAAGGCAAGTACGGAAATACAGATTCCGTATGAGGTAGCATGTAGTCAACATAAAGCAGTCCAGCACTGAGCACAGTCGTGTAGCACAGCAGAATACTTTACAGGACCCCTGCACTCAATGTGTTCATGGTTAACTCCTCTCGGATGGCTGATTTATGAGTATATAGATTGGTATTTGGGTAAAAATTGTTAACCCGGTGCAAAATGCACATTTTCATTTAAAACTGAGACTTCTCAGTACTTTTGTAAAAACTGATTTGGGCAGAGTTACGTATGGGACCTGCAAACTTTTAGCTGCAGAACCTGCATGCTAAGCTAGCTAGCTATCTCACTTGGCTGATGTTATGGATTTAAACAAAATTGTTTTAATTGTTATTGTATATTTTGATAGGTTTAACGGCGGTTAAACAAATCGTTGAGAATATAACGGAGCAAATCAAGACTCTAATACTGAAATACCGCTAGCGTCAACCTGGGACAAATGCAAGCTAGTTTACTAGCAGATAGCTAGCCAGTTAGCTGTTTGAGATGGCAGAAGGACATGTTTTTCCAGATGTGCTTATTCATGCATGGATCCAATGTATTATTCTACGTGGATTATTTTGAATGGTTTAACATTACACAATCAGGGTACTTTGTGTGCACACTGCGTTTGTACATGCACCAATTCACTCTAGGGCTGTACGCGCGCACACACGCGCGCACACACACGCACACACTGTTGCATGATGGCCAGCAAAGTAGACGTTAATAAGGTGAATCCCATGAGGTATGATATGATGGGTGATGAGATCCAAAAAAAGCACTCCTGAGGATCTGTTTACAGTGGAAACATGAGGTGCCATTAACACTAGCATGGTGTGTGTGTGTGTGTGTGCGTGTGTGTGTGTGCATGTGTGTGTGCATGTGTGTGTCTGTGTGCGTGTGTCTGTGTGTGTGCGTGCGTGTGTGTCTGTGTCTGTGTGTGTGCATGCGTGTGTGTGTGTGCATGCGTGCGTGTGCATGCGTGTGCATGCGTGTGCATGCGTGCGTGTGCGTGCGTGTGCGTGTGTGTGTGTGTGTGTGTGCGTGTGTGTGTGTGCGTGCGTCCTGATAGTTTGAAGCAGCTCCTAACTTGTGACTCATTTAAATATCATTTGAAGCAGGGATGCTTTGTGTGTGTGTGTGTGTGTGTGTGAGAGATGGAAAGAGAGAATGAAACACAGAGTGTCTCTGTTCCACTTCAGGTCTCCATCTGTTTCTAATCTGTTTACGTGCATGTAGGGAACCTAAAAAACCCCACAGAGCAGAAAACAGTACAGTTCCCTTAATCCAGGCTATCACCAAGCCACTTGGAGCACTTAGTGGCTCGATGCACCCACACAGTGCCTAATTATTTATACCTTTTATTTATATTATATAGTCCATTAAGTGAAGAGGATGAAGGACAGAATACGATCTTAGATTTTGTTCACACAGCAGGACAAATCTGATTCATTTATTAACAGACTGAGGCTGTGTTCACAAAGACTGTTTGGTATCCGCCAAAAAACGCAGCACTACCATTGATTTCAATGAGAGCGATGCATTGAAGGAGAGCACGCACCAACGCATGCCGATGCGTCAAAATTATGCTCCGCCGTCCGTTAGAGTTCACCAGAGTTTAACTTTTGATGGAATGTACTCGGCAGCCTGGGCGGGGCCTCAGTCATGCATGTCGGTGTTGGACAACACTGAGTCGTGCAGGGCAGGCAAAAGTTAGGTAGTTGGCTAGCTACTAGAGCTAGGCGATATGACAATATAATATTGATATTGTGATAAATTGTTACAGTCCACTTTTCTGAGTAATCTTGGTTATCGCTAGCACTTTTACGTCACTTCTACTGCATTTACATTATGACTGTAGACAGAAGCCAGCAAACCGGATGGCAATGGAAAAGTTGATATTTGAATGGGTGGCCTGGTTTGGTTAGATTGCAAAGGCAGGTTCCTGGCTCGGCATGTGCCGGAGAAGGCCTTCATGTTGTTTTAGGGTATTCTAACGTCTGGTGACATGTGTCAACACCTTTTTCAGCTACGTTGCTCATGTTTGAATGCTCTGAATAAAGAGTATAGCTGCGGTCTCAGTCACTCATTCACTCAGCCGGTGCTAATTTAAGTTGGTTTGCTCTCACTCACCTCGTGCTCCTGTTTGCTAGTCTGCTAATCAGATCATTGTTAGCTGCTCAGGGCGGGGAGGGACCGCTATGGAATTCCTTCCGTGTGTGTGTGAGCAAGCGTGTGTACATGTGCAGTCCGTGTTCTGTGTATCTGCTCCACAAATGACTTTCATTCTGCCACCTGGTGGTGGTTGTGTATATTTGAGTTCATGTCTTTCTCTGTCTCTGCAGTTCTGGCAGTTTGGCGAGTGGGTGGACGTGGTGATTGATGACAGGCTGCCGGTTAAGGACGGGAAGCTGCTGTTCGTGCACTCGGCGGAGGGCGGCGAGTTCTGGAGCGCCCTGGTGGAAAAGGCGTATGCCAAGTAAGACAGGGGCCACACAAAAATCTCAAAGACATCACACACTGATAGCAAACATCTCTTAGACGGATACACTCTGAAGCTGGCTGAGTTTGTGGATAGCTACAGATTTTCAGGTTCGGTTGTTGGTCATGTCCTGGCAAATGAGGAAAGATTTAGTCCAAGTAACTACACTGCCAGTCAGTTTTTGAACACACACTATATTAACATTTGCGTTTAAACTTCAAGATAGGTGTGCAGTGGGATTATGATCCCGTGAGACCCCCCCCCCCCAAAAAAAAAGTTGCAGGCTTTTACTCTTTTAAATGTTTTTACTCTCATGTGGGCGGGAGCGGCAGTCAGAAATGAAGATCGCAGGACAAAGAGAAATACAACAACAGCCGATGTGACACACCCCGGCCTTTTTTTTTTTTTTGGCTCGTGTTTCCAAGGTTCAGATTTACAGGGTTAAAGTTCACCTACACTGAAATGACCTGCTACCAGAAGCAAATTCCTTTATCATGTCTTGCATCCTGTTTTTTTGCCAGGCGAATTTAATTTACATTCGGTTCGATCTTTCCTGGCCTGAGCAAGCACCATAAAGGTTGCACTTGAAATCAATTGATCGGTTTCTTTTATTCATTAAAAATCTCCTTTGCAACATTTGTTTAAATTACTTATTTGCTTATATGTTGGGGGAACCAACTGAGTTCATTAGAAAATGTTGCAAGCGGATACAAACAGAAATGAAGAAATAACTGTGGGTGCGGGCGGTCGAGGGATTTAAAAACCATGCCGCACACAACTCTACTTCAAGCAATGGGCTCATTTTAAATACTGTAAAATTAGAACATCTAAGGAATTGGGTATATGTGAATTGAGATGTTTTTTGTTATTTATTTAATTTAATTTAAAACAATCTAGATCTCGGCACTTGTAGCGGCCAGTTACCAAAGATTTAGGTTTTTGGTGGGACACTTGTTTAATATTTTTTCCTTATTTAATTGCCATTCTATACCTTTGTTTTGTGTGTGGCTAATGGTGACTAAACTGTAATAAAACATTGGAAACTATAGCTGTACAAAACGTGTGTGTCTGTGTGTCTGTGTCAGGCTGAACGGCTGTTACGAGGCTCTGTCAGGTGGCAGTACATGTGAGGGCTTTGAGGACTTCACGGGTGGTGTGACGGAGATGTACGAGCTGAAGAAGGCTCCCGCTGACCTCTACGACATCATGAGGAGGGCTGTGGAGAGGGGATCACTGCTGGGCTGCTCCATAGACGTACGCCAGCATCACACACCTGAACACTCTTCCACTTGTAAAAGATTTCAGAACAGGGGTGACCGCTTAAGTCCTGCAGAAGCACCGCACTACAGAAATGAGTGTTTATCCTGCTCTGGTACACGGACTTCCACTCAGGAAAAGTTTGGTTTTTAAATTAGGAGTGGAATCGGGTGCTAAATCTTTGAAAAAATGTGCGTCTTTAATTTTACACTGGAGCCACAAGGCCAATGTGGCTAATGAGCAAGTGAACTTGTAGCCTCCAGTTTAGCATTGTGCAAACTGCAAGTCTAAATCTTCACACACGCGCCTCAAACCATGTCGAGTTATTCAGTATAAGAAATAGTTGACAGGGTTTTAGCTTTACGGTATTCCCAGACCATGGCCTATTTGTACTAGCGTGAGTGTTTTTTTTGATGGAGACTACAAAGCACTTTTGTAAGTTCCTCTGGATAAGGGTGTCTGCTAAATTTAAATATGTATTAGTAAAATATTTGCCTGGTACATACCTGTGATTTAAAAAATCAGCTGGATAACTGTTCTCAGTCTGATCAGTCCAATGTACATTTCATATTTCTGTCTTTCCTGTCACTAACTGGTGAATAGTTCCTATATCAAATAACCTCTGCCAAACCTCAGGACTCTTTGTGATCTTTTCCTTGTGCCCTGTAGATCACCAGCACAAGTGACATGGAGGCCGTCACCTTTAAGAAGTTGGTTAAAGGCCACGCCTACTCAGTGACCGCGCTGGAGGAGGTGAGCCAATGGCCAGTCATATCTGTAGATAAAGGGGGGGATGCCTGATTAACTGCCCAAACCAACTATAATTGAGCAGTCAGATGATCGCATGGTCAGCTATCTTGCAGCTTTAAGCACTCTCACTACATGCACACGGTAGTCAAACCTTAGATTGCCTTGAATTCTCACTGCAAAATAGACAAGCCATATACTGTCCACGCTTTTACTAACCCAATTATAATAACTTAAAAATAACCATGAGCTGCTCGCCGACTTCATTCACATATGCTGTAACTGTAATGAACTATATAACTAATGTGCACCACATTAGGCCTCATATAAAGGTAAGAACACTTACTTGCTATGCTGTTGTGCTTTTATTAACATGTGCAGTGGAAGATATGAATATGTGTGTGACTGTGTGCTAGGTGGTTTTCAGAGGAACCCCCACCAAGCTGGTGCGCATCAGAAACCCCTGGGGAGAGGTGGA
Organism: Olivaichthys viedmensis; assembly: GCA_028565825.1. Lineage (NCBI taxonomy): Eukaryota > Metazoa > Chordata > Actinopteri > Siluriformes > Diplomystidae > Olivaichthys > Olivaichthys viedmensis. The sequence continues at coordinate 3,277,715 of JAOUQW010000040.1, read as the reverse complement.
GTGGACCGGAGCATGGAGTGACAAGTAAGAGCAGGAGAACTGTTCAGGCAGAATGTGAACCAGAACGCTTATGATATGACGCTCCTGATTATTGCTGTACTGTCATCAGTTCTAGAGAGTGGGACAGCGTGGACCCGTCCTCCAGAAGCAAATTTCACAATCGCAGCGAAGATGGAGAGTTCTGGTAAGTGTGGTGTGTGTGTGTATGGGCTATTTGGAGGTTTACTTCATTACCAACCTGTGATTTTCTCTGTCTGTGTCTCTCAGGATGTCGTTCCGGGAGTTCCTGCAGGAGTTCAGCAGGCTGGAGATCTGTAACCTGACGGCGGATGCTCTGGATGCCAATCAGGTGAAGAAGTGGTGCACGTCTCTCTATCAGGGCGAGTGGAGGAGAGGCAGCACGGCGGGAGGCTGCAGGAACTTCCCAGGTGTGTTGATGTCTCCAGCACAATAAGATGAGGTCAGCGCTGTTGAGTTTGTCCAAGTCTTAATCCCACTCCTCTTTTCTCTCCTTCATTTTCCCACAATCCACAGCTACATTTTGGCTCAACCCTCAGTTTAAGATTAAACTGACAAACCCGGACACGTCAGGACAGAACGAGGCCACCTTCCTGGTGGCTCTGATGCAGAAAGACCGCAGGAAACAGCGCAAAGAGGGCAAAGACATGGAGACCATCGGCTTCGCCTTGTACGAGGTGAGAGCTGATGGATTCGGTTTGATAAAGCTCCGAATCAAATGAAGTTTAATATTACTTCTGTTTCTGTTCTGATCTGTCCTTCCTCTACTTCCAGGTTCCCAGTCAGGTACGATGGCAGCTGCTGAGGTTTTCTTCAGAGTTACTCAGGCCTTAGCTGCTATATGAAACATTCTACCTATACTCTATGAAATAGTCTACACATATACTTGATGCTCACAGACTACAATCTGTCAAGCCAAAGCTAGGCTACTATTAGCTCACGGACAATGCCCTCTATCTCTGCCTGGCAGTTTGTAGGTCAGTCAGGCGTTCACTTGAAACGAGACTTCTTCCTCACACATGGGTCCAGCGCTCGCTCAGAGCTCTTCATCAACCTGCGCGAGGTGAGCTCACGCCTCCGCCTGCCCGCTGGAGAATACATCGTCGTCCCGTCCACGTTCGAGCCACAGAAAGAATCCGACTTTGTGCTGCGTGTCTTCTCCGAGAAACCTGCCGAATCACAGTGAGTGATGGAATTTTGATGGCTTATGGTGGACAATCCATCAGAAATGTCCTCCCTCTATAGTAATGCTGCATTTCATTCTAGCGGAAAGTCAAGACATTTCTAAGTCGATTCGGTCTAAATACATTCCAGTGCTTCAACTCGGAAAACCCTGAAACCCTGCAGCAAACTGGTGTTTGCATGGGAAATTGTGGAAAATCGGCATTTGATAGCTTCACAACAGGACCTACATGTATAGTAGATGTATAAATATATTTGACAATTTTTCATTTTCTTGAAACTCTTTATCTGTCCACCTAGAGCATCAAGGGCGAACAAAAATATAGTCACTCACTTGCACAACACCTTTTGGCCCCTTTTTTTTAGGACCAGAAAGCTACCACGTGCAAAACAAGACTTAAGCACAAATCACCGTGCACATTTCTGAGTCTTTTTCCAAGTTCTAAGTACAACGGAATGCAGCAAAATGGATTTTATGTTGTTATTCATCTCCGTTAGTGTAGTTTCTGTCATATACACTGGCATCCAAAAGTCTGAGACCACATTGAAAGTCACTGTATGGCACTCTAAAACGCTTTGCTGAGACTGGATCAGTTTTATCAAAAGCACGATCAGGCGCAGACCAAAAGTGAGCACACCATCAGAAGAGCAACACATAAAGCTTTGTTCACTGAGAGAG